>JAVSCE010002203.1:0-27149 GCA_032199065.1 Smutsia gigantea
ATAACTAAACAGCAGTCCCCTACTCTCCTTTCTACTCTGTTCCCCAGAGACCTTTTAGCTCTTTCTTCCAATGTCAACATCCGTATTTCTAAGAAAAAAGTATGTCTATACAGAACTGTTTGCTTTTAATTTGTTAGATATGGTTCCACTGTTTTCAACTTCTAATGCTGCAGAGAAGTCAAATGCTGTCCTTATTTCATATACTTTGCAAGTGATCTAATTGTTTTTTCTGGAATAACAGGATCTTCTCTCTCTGGAATTCTGAGGTTCCCAATAAAGTACAGTGGGATAGACATTTCTGTTTTCATTCATTGTGCTGGGCTCTTGCAGGGCTCATGCAGTTTGGAGACTCAAGTCCACCAATTCTGGGGAATGCGTTTGCATTATTTCTTACAGAACACAGAAAATAATTATGGGGAGAAAACGATCACTTTCTGAAAATCTTATTTGCCTTTTGTACCTCTCATTTTTTAAAACAACCTTTTGTTCTTATTATAAACCTTTTTCACTTTCAGTTCAGTTTCTACACTATTTCCATGACTGACTATTCCAATTTTAAACAAGTTTCTTATATGTAATCACACTTTTAATTTGCAAGAACTCATTCTTAATCCATGATGATACAAATTTTCTTCTGTCTTCTGCATTATCTACTTTTTTTGGTCTCTTTTTTTGTGTTGATGTCATTCCCCAAACGTTTGGTGATTCTTCGTGGTTCATCCATATTTAAAGTTGAAATAACAAAAAGTTATTAGAAGTTCTTTGTCCATGGGTAGGACTTGTGGACTAATGGATGTCACCATTAAATAGTCAAATGGCCAAACAGATTTTTCACTGGAAACCCACAAAATTGTCAGTATTTGTAGATCTTCTCTCTAGGGAAGTTCAGTCTCATCAAAAAATAATCTCCCAATCACTTGCCAGGGGAGTCTGAAGCTGGTTGCCTTTGTTCTGGTAAGGGTATAGGATTGAACTTTCACCTTTACTACACACACTTTCATTCAGTCTTCTTTTATGATCTGTCTGAAGTACAGTAATGTTTTCCAGTGCTCCTCGCTTTTAGAAGCCTGACCAGATACTCTTTCACCCAGAATCAGCTGGATTTATGTACAGCATAGTAGACTACATAAGCTTTGGTTACAGTGCCAGCTGGGAAAAAACATCTTGCAACCGTCAATGTGTGGTGCTCTCTTCCTTACAATGTGTGAGTCCTGAAACCAGTGGGTGTAAATAGGAGCGGCCCATCTAATTAGTGTATCTAATAATCCACTGGAAGTATTTTTGTTCTGGTTACTGCAAACTTGAGCTCAGTGGCTAAGGATGTGCCCCTTATTTCTTGACAGAGAATTCCTTGCACCAGAACACAGGTACGGTCTTAATAGTGACAACGCAGAATGCTACCTGGCTATTTTGGGATTCTCATGTCACTGAACCAACAGTGATAGAAGGGGGTTACTGTACTGGGTAAGTGATTTGTTCTGATTATCTGGGGGAAATTTGGTTGCTGCTATACAATAAGGGCAAGAAGGACTATGCTGAAACGCAGGGTATTCCCTAGGTCACACTTTAGTATATTCAGTAGTCTTGATCCATGAAAGACTGCATCATTGCAGTGATGAACTAGACATCAAAGAATCAAATCCTTGAGGTATTAAAGTGTGGAATACCCCAGTAAAAATTACTATCTCACTGACATGACAGTAAAGGACAAGAGCATATGTAATATGTAATAGAAGAAGATAGTTATGATAATCAACTTAGCCCTCATAACCAGCTACAGAAGTGGGATTTAACACTGCTATATTTTGTGTAATGGATCCCTTTTCCTACAACTGTATTATATGAACTCTGGTGTTGGCTAGTGGTTTATATTTTTGGTGAGAATATGATGGGATTTTTATCATTCCACCATGATACAGTAGTTCATGGGACTTGATGCACTTCTCTGTTGGGAAAATGAAGGTTTTGTCCTAATGAAATATAAGAGTGGATGCTGCAAATCAAAAGGAGTCAGTGGTATGAGATGACTTCTGTTTGACCACCCCAGATCCATTTTCCACTGTTCTTTGATTTTCTTATTCACCACCCCCTCCCTACCCATACCACCACCAGAAGACTCTCATCTCCACCAGAAGCTGCCTATGTTGTCAGGGGAGCAGATTGCAGGGAAGGGGAGTATGTGACACAGGGTGTTTACTCCCTTAGTTCTCTCCCTGAAATGTTGCTTTGGGCTGGCTGTTTTCCTCAACCAAAGGTCACTCACTACTCGTCTTAAGCGAAACCAACTCTACACAACATTCTTTCCCCTTTTTCTTATGCTTTCAAGACCAGAATTATAACATCTTGGCTGCTACTAGCCCTATGTTCCTGCATGTAAATAAACCCTTCTTGAATTATCCTATTTCAAGTGTACCGTCTCTGTTTCCTATGGGAACAAGATCTGATTCCATATATATACCATAATAAATTTTAGATAGATTTAAACAAATTTCTGTTGTGGGTTATTTGGTCTCTCCCACACACAGGCACACTATAAACTTTTCCTGTTAGTAGCTCTGTGAACGTTAGTAGCTAAATCCTTGTGGACATTTGTCTTAATTTCCCTAGAATTCATTTTAGAAGTGAAATTGATAGCTCAAAGACCATGAATATCTTAAAGCATCTTAATACTGATTTCCATATTGCCCTCCAGTAAACTTGTGACAACTTATACTGATTTATATCAGCCCTATATGAGGGAACTGAATTCATTCAACTTTAGTTAAAACTGTATATTAATATTTCATAATTTTCAAATTTATGGATGAAACAATTGCATTGTTTAATTTGCATTTCTTTTATTATTACTTACATTGGACATTTTCATATGCTCATTTTTCATTTATGTATCTTCTTTTCTAAACTGACTATTCTATCCTTTTCTCTTTTGTCTATTTGAGGTTTCACCTTTTTTTATGTTAAAATACCCATTGTAAATATTTATTTTTGATGACAAAAAGCAAGAAGAAGAAATAAGGGACCAATGCATTTTTTTTTCAGTCTAGGATTTCTGAAGGACTGAATCAGAGATATTTCTAGAGTTATTTTTAGGGCAAATTGTATTCTCTTCTTGAAAAGTACACTGTGATTATCATTAACATCACCAGGAACTGCATGAATAAGTTATCAACAGAAAAAAAAAGAATCTCTTTGAGTGGATATCAGAACTTACAACATAGTGTTATTTAAAATGCTAGACTAGAAAATAAGTTTCTTTATGAAAAGAGGCTGGAGTGGCCCAGTTTCTCGGAGGAGTACAATCATGAAACAGGTCTTAAAAGATGAGAAAGAGGAAAAATAATGATTTCCAAGTCTGAACACCTGCCCCTCAATCCACAGGACTGTGTACCATTTCTTTCTATATCAGAAAGTTGTGGTAGGGGTCAAATGAGAGAGGGTTCTGTTTCTGACTTGAGTGAGACAGTCAACAGGGGATTCCACCATATGCATTCCTTTACATTTATTCTCAACTCCTCCCTAGCACATTTCCTAAACAGACTGCAACAGTTAAGCTGTAACAGTTAAACACTTTTCTAGTCTCCCATCCACTTGGGGTACCCATGTGATATAAATTGATATAAACAAAGAACTTATAGGAACATTTTTTTTTTCTTTCCTAATAAGAGATAGATGCAGATGGGGCAGCCATCTTGAGACCAGGATGCAAAAATCCAACACACTAGGTTTGGCAGAGTAAAAAGACATTTTTTTTTAAACTGTGTTCTTGAGATGTTTCACAACCCTGGCTTGCCCAACTCTGGACTGTCTCCCACAATACTTCTGTTATGTGAAAATCTATACTGTTATCTGTCATCTACTGTGATCTGTGCAGACTATCATATCCTGACTGGTAGAAACATTTGATTCAGATGTTCAGCTACCCTGTTCCTTGACCTTTACTTTTTATGGGCTTCAGAATCCCAGGAGAAGGACTTAAATTAGGTTCTCAGTTGGGATTCAAACAATTTGATTGATACTCTGTAGCATTTCCAAGGAAACCAAAAGGAAGAAAACAGTGGAATCTCTACAAGAAAGTGTATATGAATGTTCATAAAGGCATGAATGAAGCTGACTTCATCACTGGGACAGGTGTGAGAAGTAGCAGGATTTCTAGGTAGAAAGTGAGGTGTACAAGCACAGAGAAGACAAATAATGATTCTATAGCATCTTACTATACTGCTAGACAGTGACTGCAATGGGGGGGGTGAGGAGTTGATAACATGGGTGAATGTTGAAACCACAATGTTGTTCATGCAAAACCTTCATAAGATTGTATATCAATGATACTTTAATAAAAAAATAATAAAAAACAAAAAAGAAGAAGAAAAAAAAAGAAAGTGAAGTATAGAGGCCTTTAAGAGTCAAATGGCTGTGATGTTAAGGAGGAAACAGTGTTCCCAGAGGTCAAACAACTTTGCTGAGGAAGCCCTCTGAAAGAGGTTGCAAGAAAAATAGGAACACTTTCATACTGCCTTGAGAAAAAGAAGAAAGCAAGAGGATGGTGACTTTTAAAAGATTAGTAGGACTTCTGGTTTTAGCCCTGACATATAAAAAGCTTAAAAGTCATCACTCCAGTCTTTATAACAAGAAAAAACTGGGCATAGTGAAAATCAATGACTTTTCTTGGAAGGGCAATCTGTACAAGAAATTGACTTTAAATATTAAGGCTCTAATAGTTTAAAGTGATAAAAATATACTCTGCTAATGCTAATCATAGAAAGCTGGAGTAGCTGTATTAGTCTGAGACAAAGTAAACTTCATAGCCAGGAAACTCACCAGGGATAAAGAGAGGCCTACATGAGAACAAAGGAGTCAGTTCTCTGAAAGAGGTAACAATCCTAAACATGTAAGAACTTTTACAAGAGTGAGAAACACATGAGGCCAAAGATAACTAAAGTGAAAGGAGAACTAGACAAGTCTAATATTACAGCAGAAGACTTCAACACCCCTGTCAGTAACTGATAGGTCAAGCAGGGAGAAATCAATTAGGATGTAGTTGACTTGAACAGTGACATCATCCAACTTGATGCAACAGACATGATTAGAATACTCCATCCAACATCAGTAGAATAAAGGCATACTTTGGATATATTAAGGGTTTGGTTCCAGAACACTGCAATAAAGCAAATATTTCAATTAAGCAAGTAAAATGAATTTTTTGATTTCTCAGTACATATAAAAAGCAATTTTCTCTACACTGAAAATCTTTTGTTTAGTGTAGTGACCTCCATTAATCTCATTAATCTTCATTATTTTAGCCTGATCCTCTGGATAACGTGCTGCAAGCTTCTGGATCAGCACTTGCTGCCTCACCGTGCACTTCTATATTATGGAGACAGCTTCTGTCCTTTAACGTCGTGAACCAACTTCTACTTTCTTCTGCATCTTCCTCACCTCTCTCAACCTTCACAGAATTGAAGACTAAGGGCCTTGATCTGGATTAGACTTTGGCCTAAGGGAACTTTGTGGCTGGTTTGATCTCCTATCCAGACCACTATACAGTCTCCATCTCAGAAATAAGGCTGTTTTGCTTTCTTGTTGTTCATGTGTTCACTGGCATAGCACTTTAATCTCCTTCAGGAACTTTTCCTTTGCTTTCACATCTTGGCTGTTTCGTGCAAGAGATCTAGCTTTTTGGCTTATCCCAGCTTTTGACATGCCTTCCTCACTTAGCTTAATAATTTCTAGCTTTTGACTGAAAGTGAGGGACCTGTGATTGTTCCTTTCACTTGAACACTTAGAGGCCATTGTTGGGTTATTAAATGGCCTAATTTCAATATTGCTGTGTCTCAGGAAATAGAGAGGCCCAAGAAGAGGGAGAGAGGTGGGGGAATGGCTGGTTAGTGGACAGTCAGAACAAACACATTTATTAAGTTTGCCATATTATATGGGCAGGGTTTGTGACACCCCAAAACAATTAAAATAGTAACAACAAAGATCATGAATCACAGATCCCTGTAACAAATATAGTAATAATAAAAAAGTTTGAAATATTACGAAAATTACCAAAATATGACAGACACATGAAGTGAGCAAATGCTGTTGGGAAAATGGCACCAATAAACTTGTTTGATGCTGAGTTGCCACAAACCTTCAATTTGTAAGAAATGCAGTATCTGGGAAGAGCAATAAAGTGAAGCACAATTAAATGAGGTATGCCTGTATACATTTTTCTAGCACTTACATGGAACATTCTCCAAGATGGATCACATTCTGGACCATAAGATACACCTTAACAAATTTTAAAGCACAGAAATCATGCAAAGTAAAGTATGTTGTCAGACCACAACAAAATTGAAAAGAAAAACCAACAACAGAAGATACCTGGAAAATCCCAAAATATTTGGAGATTAAGCAACACATTTGCAAAAACCAAAGGGTCATCGAAAATGTCTCCAGAACATAATATAAGAATAACTGAAATTAAATGAAAATACAGCTTACCAAATTTGTGAGATGCAATGTCAGTAGCTTAGAGGGAAATTTATAGCATTAAATACATATATTAGAGAAGAAGAAAGATCTAAAATCATTAAGGTAAACTTCTATGTTAGGAAACAAGAGAAAGAAGAGAAACTTAAGCCTCAAGAAAGTGGTATAAAAAAAATATAAAAAGTAAAGTAGAAATCCGTGAAATTGAAAATAGGAAAACAGTAGAGAAAATCAGTGAAACTAAAAGATAAAATTGATAAACCCATAGACAGATTAACCAGAAAAAAGGAGTGAAGGCCCAAATCACCAGTATCAGACATGAAAGAGGGTTCATCACTCCTATCACAAGGACATTAAAAGGATAATAAAGGAATACTAAGAACATTTCTATGCCCACAAGTTTGATAACTAGATGAAATGGACTAATTCGTTGAAAGACACAAACTACCAAAACTCGTAAAAAGAGAAATAGCTAACTTGAATAGCCTTATATCTATTAATGCAATTGAATTAATAATTAATAAATTTCCAAAAAAGAAAGCACCAGATCCAGATGATTTCACTGGTGAAATGTACCAAATACTTAAAGAGGAAATGATAACAAATTTTCAATCTCTTCCAGAAAACAGAAATAGAAAGAACACTTTCTCAATCATTCTAAAAAAATATCATGCTTTACCTATTGGACCCTTATCTCCCTGCTCCAAGTCCCTGGAAACCAGTGATGTTTTAAGAAACATACTAGTTAGCACCTGGGAGAGTAACTTCACATGTCATAGGGCTGGTTAATGGATTAGACAGCAGAGAAAATTGGCTGATAATTTTTCCACCTTTCCTTAAACATAGAAGCACTAACCACATTATGATGTTAGGTACACAGCCCAGAGAAGCATCATGGAATGGTAAAAACCATCCTGTACTGTAAGTTAGAAAACAGGGATGTAGTGCTAACTCAGCCTAACTCAGATGTAGTGTGACATTTCTTCTCCCCTTTAAAATGAGGTAATGGATCTGATGACCTTTGAAAAGGCCTGTCTAGATCAGACATTCCATGACTCTTCATCTTGTAATCTTTTCACATGTTCATAAGGCTAACACTCCCCTCTTGGACATGGCTGGGTATCTGTGAATAGGATGTTGGAGTCCGTCCTAGGCCTTAGAGTCAAGGATCTCTATCGGGTCCAGGAGAGGCTTCAACCTGCCAACAGGGGGTGTAGGTTACAGTAGCCTCCCCACCCGCACTTTCACTCATGTAGTAGCTACTGTTGGTTCCCTGCCCAGATCCCCTTCATCAGGCTATTGTGTCCCTTCTCCAGCTGCTATGAGGACTCACTGCTAATAGCTCAGAGTTCACCTATCTCTAGACAATTGTTAACAGGGGCTGCTTCATGCAAAGAGGCCTGGGAGGCTACACAGACCCCTTTTCTGGAAGCTGGCCCCTTACTACTGACTGACTATAGTGTCGTTTAAAGCCCAGTGCTCTTTCCTCAAGATGGGACAATTCCATGGTATCCTTCACATTACAGAACTCCCTGGAGATCAGGCTGAGCCTAGACTTCCACTGAATCCACATCTTTACTTGGCTTCTTCTGTCCTTTCCTGATGGCCTCACTCCACTGTAGGTCTCATCAGGGAACACTCCCTCGCTAAAACGCTTGTACAGGCATTTCTGCCTCAGGCTCTGCTTCTTGGGAACCTGATGGCAGAGAGTGTGGGAAAAGCAGCATGCTTCTAAGGGCCTGGAGAAATAACGGGTGTCGCTACTCCCATGCAAAATTCTCTAAAGCAGGAGGCAGCAAGCTTATTTTGAAAAGAGCTGGAGAGGAAGAATTTTAGGCTTTGCAGGTCACATATGGTCTCTGGCACATACTTTACTTCTCATTTTTTTAAATCCCTTTAAAAATGTAAGCAGCATTCTTTGCTCTAAACTCACACAAAAACAAACAGCAGGCAAGATTTGGCCCAGGGGCTGCAGTTGACTGACCTCTGCTCTAAAACATGGAAGTAAATAAAATTGGCCAGGCCACCCCAGTGCACAGTGGAGGCTTAGGAGACCCCGGTTATACTTCTGTCTTCTCTGGGGAGGGTTAAAGCAGAAGCCCGTCTGATGAAGTGCATCAGGAATTAACTAATGAGTTTAAAGGCTCCAAAAACTATGGGCTTTACAAAACTAAGTATTCAGGGATTTATTATTAAATATTCATCTCCTGTTTAATCAGTTGTCTTCTGCTTATGGCTATTATGAGAAAATCTTTTAACAAAATGACTTAATTTAGAAGACCTGAAAATCTCTCAAGAAGCAAAATAGGTCCTATCGAACCTTGGTATGTTATTGAGAAAAAAAGCAAGAGACAGACATACACAAGACAAACAAACAGACATGCACAGTGAAAAGCTGAGGCAGAGACAGAGAGAAAGAGGCTACACACAGAGATAGAAGAGAGAGAGGAGGAAGAGGAGGGGGTGAGAGAAAAGAAACATAGACAAAGAGAGGAAAATGAAAAGCAGTTACAAACTGAGTGACAGGGAGACGGAGAGAGGCAATGGGGTGAAGAGTCAAAAAGCAGTGAGGAAGAGAAAAGAAAGTAAAGAGGAACAGGGGCAGAAAGTGATAGACAGTGACAGAGAATCAAAGAGAGAAATCCTCTTTAACAAGCAATATTTTGGGCAAAAACCGAAAGCCTGATCTCAACAATAGAAGCTTAATTAATGGTCGAACACTTGTCTCATCCGAGTCTTTACGTTCACAACCCAATGTCTCTGGTGAGGAGCAGGGACATGTGTGTTGTTTGATTTCGAGAGAATAAACATCTTGTATTTTAGAATTCTGGAATATATTTGCTGGATTATCTACTTAGGAGGGTACTGATTATGCTGCAATATACCAAATGATGTCTGAGAACAGGTTCTGCGGAAGACAGAAGAGTGGGAAAGGACATAAGGAGAAGCAACCATGAGGTGAGTAGCACAACAGAAAAAATACTGGCCTCAGAGTAAAAATGCCTACACCCCAGTCTATATTCCACCACTTAGTGACCTTGTGAGAGTTACTTAACTGTGTCTGAGATTACTTGTTACTTTTATTTTTGTTCTAAGCCACTGAGGAATTCGGTGAAGAATTCTACACAGCCACAAGGAATAAAGAAAATGAGCGTGACACCTCCAACTTTCTAACACAGTTGTATGGATTATGTGAGGTAGTGTGCGTAGATTGCTTTTTCAGTGATTAAGTGCCATATGTATTGATTATGCGTGGACTAATTTTGGACCAATGGAAGCAATAATTAATTTGTCTTAACTAACAATACAGTTCATTCAAAACAGTGAGACCTTTTTACCTATGGTATCCCAGATTTTTTATCTCCAAGGCCATGGACACAATCCAGTTCTTAGGCCTCAAGGAAGCAGGGCCAAGATTATGAGTTTTTGAAGATGAGAAAAGGAATAGTGCAAAGCAAGCTTCGTTTCTAGTCATTTCCTTTCAAAGAACAGTATCAGAAATTCCTCCACCCAGGAACTAGAACTACAATAGCCTATGATGCAGTCAGAAAAATATTTTGTTAGTTTATACTTAAGTTTCAGCACTGTAATTTCCTGTTACTGTGTTTCTTCTTCCCACCTACAGTAAACACTGAGATGAGCCTTTAACGAGATCTCTCTGCAATGAAGGATGTGTTGCTCCAGCTGCTGGGACTGCTGTGGACGGACAGAATCCAGCTGTCAGCCTCTTCAGGGTCTGCCTCAGCAGCACAGAGCAGCCTGGCCAAGGTCATGCCCTTTTCCTGGGTGGTCTACACCCAATGTTTTTTCCATGTGGGAGTAGAAAGTGCTGGCCATCTTGGCCCAATTTGGGAAAAACCCTGAAAAACTTTCTTGCTCCACCACTCTCTGCAGGGTCACTAGAAGCTGTTATGGTGCCTACATCACAGCTGGACTTCTCCCTCCACCCAATCTTGCTTCCATCCCCTCCTTTCCCCTGGGGTTGAATCTAAAGACAGTCCTGAATAAACATTCTGCATGCTAAATTCTGGCTCATGGTCTCCTTCCTAGGGAACCAAACCGCAACACTTTCTCACTTGCTTTTTATCCCCCCTGCGGTACCACACTGTGTAGCACGAGTTCATGAATTGACAGGGCAGTAAAGAAGTGACTCCAATCCTAGCTGGTTGGTGACAGACTGAGAGACAGTGCTATCAGGGTTATTTGGACCCAGCATGCCCATCTGACATGTTCTAATCTACTACAATGAAGTTGGAAGCTGCAAGGGGTTGTGGCATATGTGTAAAAGAAGTGAACTAGTATTAACAGAGTACTTATATGTGTCATGCCAGGCATTGCGCTAGACCTTTTTAAATCTCTTCACTCATTTAATCCTTGTTAAGAATCAGGTGCCATTGGTAATACTTTCCCCAGTTTACAAATAAGGGAGCCAAGGCTGAATGTGTGAGTGAACCAGGACTCAGGCCAGTCACCTAATTCCAATTTAGAGCCTACACTTCAACTCAGCCCTCATCTGAATCCAGGGCCTAAAAGTGTTTTTCCCCACATGCATTATAGATAGCACTGAGTTTGGCTGACCAGAACAAATCCAAACAATAATAACTTAAGCCAGATATGATCTATTTCTCTCAATTTATGAAGGTCCTAAGTTAAGTGAAAGGTAACATTGGTTCAGGAATTGAAAGATGTTAGAGCTGAGGTTCCAAAATCTGTTGTTTTTCCTCATGTCCCCTTCTAGCATTGAAAATACTTTTCAGGAAGGAAGCAGAGAGAGGTGGAAGGACAGAAGCATGTGCATCAGCTCACTCAGCCCCTTTAAAAGACAGTGACTTCTGCTTACATCTCATTGGCCAGCGCTGTATCACATGGCACCCCTGCCTGCAATAAAGTATGGGAAAATATATTTTATAATGTAAGCTGGGCCCACTGACAACCTAAATTGCAGTTCAGTTTGTAAGAAAGAAAGAGGGAATGGCTATTGACTGGGTAACTAGCTCCCACATCTGAAGATTCAGGGACTTCTAAAATTTTTGTAGGTATTGAGGTTGTATTCCCTGGGAAATTAACTCAGAAATGAAGATTTGTGTGCAGGTGTTTTTTAGGGGAGTGCTCTTATGAACAATACATGTAGTGAGTATGGGAGAAATTAAACTATCATGTAGCTGCAGCAGAGGTCAGTCAGCTTCATGGAAAGCTTTGAAGCTGGAGTGGCCCCCAGGGATGTCCCAAATTGAAGTACGGGGATCGGCCTTGTACCCTAAAGCACCTAGTTATTGCATCCTGGCTGTCCCTGAGAAGGGACTGTAACCTTGGAAGAGGCAGCCATTTCAGCCAAGGGTAATTCCTGGGAACAGACTCAGCTCTGAACTGCCAGTAACCAACACTCATGGGAAATAAGTGCTTCAAACCTGAACAGGAAATTTGGACAGCCCATCTCAGCATTCACAACATCAGGCTAATAATATGTTGACCCTCACATGCTGAAGTATAGGATCTTCATGCTGACCTCACAGAATATGTTAGACACAGTGGCAAGGGAGGCACAAAATGAGGGCAAAATATTCCCCAATATACTAGTTTTGATGCAAATGCTACAGCATTACTTTTTGAAAAATTCCAGTGCTAACAATTATGGTTACTCTAAATAAGCATGTAGTTCTGGTAAAAATTTGGCTCTTATGAATGTATGTTATTAATCAGTTGATGACTTCGAAAGAAAGAAAACAAATGGTTAACCCCATCAGTATCTTTAGGATCTTAGACTACAACATTTTTGATATAGAGAAATGAATTTGGATAATATCTTTGCAATTTATGAAGATCATCTTTTAGAAATGCAACTAGTCCCTACGGAGAACTTTACAAATTAGAAAAAGTCACCCTCCTTGGGCAGAGGCAGCCCTGAGCCAAGATGATCAACTTGGAAAATTCAGATTTTCTTAGCCTAGATATCTTTGTCCACCATTTATATAACCATAGGTGGGTCCAACACAACTTTCCACATTCCTGATTTCAACTGATCCTAAAAACAGTATTAGCTATGATGTAGGGTATTATCATTCTATTTCACAAACAAGGTGGTTCAGATTGTTTAAATGGCTTACCTGAGGCTATACAGCCAGTAATTGTCATAGCCTGGACAAAAACCCTAAAATTCTGTTATCAGTCGGAGTTCTTTTTCCAGGGAACAATGCTGCCCTTGTGGACCAGATACCAACCACAGCAGGACTGCGTACAACAGCAATTAGAATGGCTGTGATAGATAGGACAAGGAAAAATGCATCTACAGAGAAGCATGATGGGATAAATAGCTTTGTGTGCTAAAACTGCCAACAAACTGTAGAGCTAATACACTGTATAAAGAATGGATGCACTGCATAAAGAATGGATGGTTTTATAAATAAATATTTTAAAAATCTAAAAAACTCTGAGTTATGTTGTGCTTACCTTTAAAATATATTTGTGTATACCGATATATTCATGCCTCAATTGCTTTATTGTTCTGAAAGATTGAAGGTACTTTAAAGGACATATGAAATATAAGAAAACACAATAAATTGAAAATCGAAGTGAAAAAAGAAAATCAGAAGGGCTATAAAATGGAGCTAAGAAAAAGTCAAATAAATACATACCATAAAATCCTTTCAGCTGTTATTGTTAAGGATAGACAACAAATTCGGCTCTAAGCTTTCTAGCAGTCAAAGTTAGAAGGGAACTCCAGTACTTTATATAATTACCATTGTCAAACAGATTAAAAAGGCTAGCTTGTCAGAAATCATACTACTAAAGTTCCTTAAAAGTAGAACACTCATGTAATAAGCTATGTCATCCCAATGGATGTGACTACAACTTACGAACAGCTTATTAAATTAGTCTTAAAACATGTATTTTTTTTCTCAGGTTGCAAAAGGAATGTGGTCACTACAAAAAAATCTAAAATATATAAAAGCTCAAAGAAGAAACTTAAAAATGTTCAACAACGCAGGGATAACCACTTTTAATACTACAGAATATACTATGTCCATATATATGCTAATGTATGAATATATATACCTATACATACATATTTGTGTGTTATAAAATATATCTCAATATACATGTGTTACAAAATCTACTTTTGTACTATGTTTATAATATTCATATATAATATATGATATAAATTGCAATATATGGTATTATAAAATTGGGCTCATACATTGGTCACTTATTAGTATGCTTTGGATACTTCCCCATGCTGCATGTTTTGTTTTTAATTTATTTTTTATTGAAGTACTGTTGATATACAATCTTATATTGGTTTCAAATGTACAACACAGTGGGTTCAACAATTACCCATATTATTAAATCCTCACCCCCACTAGTGCAGTCACTATCTGTCAACATAGAAAGAGGTTACAGAATCATTGACTATATTCTCCATGCTGTACTACTATCCCCATGACCAACTTATATTATGCTTGAGAGTTTTTGTGCCCTTTTTTCCCCCCTCACTCTCTCCACCCACCTATCCCAATCACTCTCCTATTGTTACCACTAGTCACATTCTTGTATGGTACATTTATATGTGAAATATTATGCAGTCATTAAAAATCATGTTAAAATTTACTTACCCAAACTTATATAGCTAGATATATATGTATATATTTTTCTCTTTTATGAGTAAAACTGTACATAGTCATTTTTTGAATTGATTATTCCCTTAGGATCAACTGCTCAAAAAAGAATAACCTAGATAAAAAGGCATTAACATTTTAATAATTTATATTCACATTCATAATCTGCCCTCTCAGAAGGTAGTACCAATTTCCACTTATTTAAAAATGTATGAGAAACTGAGTTGACTTCCAAAGTGGCAGAGTGAGGACCCTGGTGAATCAGCTCCCCCACACAAGCAAAGAAAATACTGACAAAGCAATCCAAAGCCACCATTTATGAAATCTGAAAATTAACCAAAGGCACAGACAAACTGAAAAGAGTTTATGCAGGAAAAACAACTGTAAGAACGGTGGAGTCTAGGTATTTTAATCTGAGTCTTCTCCTGTGCCTCACTCCTCAGCTCACTGACATGGTAGCCATGAAAATCTGACTTACAGCCAACAGAGAGAAGTGACCTCTTTTTGAGCTCTGTTAGGAGCCCATCCCTGGAGCAGTCAGTGTTTGGACCAGGCCCATAGCTTTCTGTAAAGGCCCCAATTCCAAAGTATTGTTGCTACTTGATCTAACTCAGAGATCAGCTATATGAAACAAGTCCTACTCCCCAGGGTGTGACTGAAAACAATACCAATGAGCTGGAATTATTAACATCACAGCTGTCTAAGACTGATTTCAGTTGAAGTAAACAAGAAACTGGCCAAAAATGTCAAAGTTAGACCTTTGGCAACCATAAGAAACTTTGAAAAGGGGAAGTAGGCAACCATAAGAAACTTTGAAAAGCCTAAGATATTTCTTAAAGCCTAGAAGACTATGTACATGTGCAGGATTGTGCATATTCACAGGAGAGAGCTGAGGAAGGAGGGGGCCCAAGTAATTCAACTTCTGGTTGATCTTGAAGCCCTACACAATCAGAAAGTGAAAGCTAAAGCTGACTTCTAAACTACTTAATGTTTGAAGGCGTGCCTTTATACAAAGACCTACCTAGAAAAGGCTGGAAGACTTATTGTCTCAGGATAGTTAAGGAAATCTCCTAATGTATATTGGCTAACTATTGAACTCTACTAATCCAGAAGTGAATGACAAGAAGTCAGGCTTAAAATTTTTTTTTTAATTAAGTGAGAAGAGAAATTAGTCACCACATACAGCTGGGAATATGAAATCTATAGAAGTCCAGGAAAGTTACTAAGTAAGCAAGCAGAAACCAGAAAAATTAACCCTAGAAAAAACAACATACCCAACAGATGATAGAGGGTTCTAATTCCAAAGTTGCCACAATATGTTATGCAAAATTCCCAGTTTAAAGAAAAATTATGAGATGTGCAAAACACCAGGAAATTATGGACCACACACAAGAAAAAAAGCAAGCAAAAGATGTCTATTGGGAGCCCAGATTTTGACTTATAAAGACTTTCAATAATCCACTCTACATATGTTCAAAGAACTAAAGGAAATTAGGTTTAAAGAATGAAAATATAGCAAACATTTCTTACCAAATAGAGAATATCAATAGAAAGACATAAGAAAAAAAGAATCAAATAAAAATTCTGGACTTTCAAAGTATAATAATTGAAAAGAAAAATTTAATAGAGGGTCTCAACAACAAATTTGCCCTGGCAATTGATTGAACAAACTTAAGAAAAGACCAATTAAGATTATCCAGCCTGAGAAATAGAAAGAAAAACAGAATGAAGAAAAATGAACAGTCTCAGAACCTTGTATGACACTACTAAGATTACCAACACACACATAATGGGGACCCAGAGTAAGAAAAGAAAAGGACAGAAAAAAATATTTGAAAAAACAATGGCTGAAAACTTCCCAAATTTGCCCCCCCCAAAATGAATCTACATATCTAACAACCTTATCAAACTCCAAGTAGGATAAGTTAAAAAAAATCTACATTTATATACATTAGAGTTACTGTCAAAAATCAAAGACAATGAAAAAATATTTAAAACGGCTAAAGAAAAACTCTTCACATATAAGGTATCCTCGATGAGATTACCAGCTGGTCTCTTATCAGAAACCATGTATGCCAGAATACAGTTGGATGACATATTCAAAGTGCTAAAATAAAGGGCCTATCAAACAAGACTGATAAATCCAGAAAAACTATCCTTTAAAAAATGAAAAGATAAATAAAAGCATCCCTAGATAAGCAAAGACAGAGAATTTGTTACCAGTGCATCTGCACTGAATATGGAAAAGGAATTCTTTAGGCTAAAGAAAAAATGACACTAGATATTCATTTGGATCCTCACAAGGAAAAAAGAACACTGCTAATATAATTAAATAGGTAATTTAAAAATGTATAAACATATCTTTAATCCTTTTCTTCTCCTAACTGGTTTAAAAGATGACTATATAAAACAATCAACACAAAACTGTGTTTATGGGTTTACAATGTATAAAGATGTAATTTATATAGCAAAAATAGCACAAATATATAGAGGAAAAGGACCTATATAGGAGCAAAGTTTTTGCACTGAATTGAAATTAACTTGGTATTAATTTAAAGTGGATTGGTTTAATGTAAGATTTTATTTATAATATACAGGACAACAACTATGAAAGTAACAAAAAATACAGAAGAAAAACCAATAAAGTAATTTAATTGATATGCTAGAAAATATCAATTTAACAGAAATGAAAGCAGTAATGCAGGAATAGAACCAAAGGATATAAGATTTTTGGAAAACAAAGAGGAAAATGGAAAGTGTAAATCCTACCTCATAACTATTATATTGATTATAAATGGATTAAAAACTCCATACAAAAAATATTATTAGACTACATTAAAAAATAGGATCTAAGTTTAGATCCAAAGACACAATAAGTTGAAAAGGATGGAAAAAGATAAACCATGCAAATAATAACCAAAGGTAGCTGAATATTAAAGTCAAAGTAGACCTTAAGATAAAATATGTTGCCAGAGACAAAATGGTGATTTTATGATAAAAGGATCAATTCAGCAGGAAGATATAACAATCATAAGTATGCATGTACCTAGCAACACAACCCCAAAATACATGAAACCATAACTGATGGAATTGAAGGAAAAAATAGACAATTCAACAATAATTGTTAGAGATTTCAATATGGCACTCTCAATAATTGATAGAATAGAAAGAAAATAGAAGATTTGAACAACACTATCAACCAAACTGACCTAACAAACATCTACAGAACACTTTACCTACCAATAGGACAATGTACATTATTTTCAAACACACATGGAACATTGTCCACAAGGACCAAATAGTCATAAAACAATAAATTAATAAATTTATTGTTAACAGATTTAATAAATACTCTAAATTATAGTTAATAATAGTCTTAATAAATTTAAAAGGATTGAAATGATACAAACTGTATCCTCCAATTATGAGTTAAATTAAAAATCAAAAACATAAGGGAAATTTGGTATTCTGTAAAATATTGGGAAATTAAGTAAGATATTTCTAAATAACCTATGGGTCAAAGAAAAAATTACAAAGAAATTAGAATTTATTTTGAACTTAAAGAAAATGAAAAGAATATATTATCAATATTTATGGTAAACAGTAATTAAGTGGAAATTTATAGCTTTAAATTACTATATTAGAAAAGAAGAAAGAACTTAAATCAATAATCTAAGCTTTCATCTTAATGATCTTGAGAAAGAAAAACAAACTTAACCTGAGGCAAACAGAATGAAACAAAGATTAGAATGGAAATCAATGAAATAGAAAACAGAAAAATGATGAATATAAATGAAAGCAAGAGTTGGTTCTTTGAAAATATCAACTAAACTGGCAAACCATTAATTATATTAGGCAGAAAAAAAACGCAATGAAAGAGGGCACATTACCACTGACTCTTATAAAACTGAAAGGATTATTAAGGAATAATATGAAAAACCTTATGCCAGCAAATTCAATAGCTTAGATGAAAAGGACAAATATGTAGAAAAACATTAACAAACCTGACTCAAGAATAGAAAAACTACACCTATAATACTTATGCAAAAAAATTGAACTAATAATTAAATAATTTTCCCACAAAGCAGAGCTCCGCTCTGAATGGCTACACTGGTAAATTCTATCAAATATTTAAAGAAAAAAAGTACTAATTCTCCGTGAAATTTTCCAAAAAAAATGCAGAGGAAAGAATATGTCTCAACTCATTGTCTGAAGCAAGAATCACCCTAATACCAGAGTCAGGCAAAGACCAGAAGAAAAGAAAATCCTGACCAATATCTCCAGTCATACAGACACCAAAATATTCAACAAAATATTACCAAGCCAAATCCAACAACACATAGATGAAATTATATAGCATGGCCACATGAGATTTATCCCAGGAATGCAAGATTAGTTTAATGTCCAAAAATCAATCTATATATCATATTAATAGATAGACAAATGACAGTAATCACATATTCATTTCAATAGATACAGAGAAGGTATTTGACAAAATCCAACAGTCATACATAATAAAACACTCAACAAACTGAGAATAGAAGTAAAAGTCCTCAACCTGATAAAAGACATCTAAAAGAAATCTACAGTGAATATCATACTTGACAGTGAAGGAAAGTTCTTAAGATAGGGAATGAGGGAAGGTTGCTCATTCTCATCATTTCTTTTCAACATTATGCAATCAGGCAAGGTGGGAAAAAAGCACCAGATTAAAAAGGAAGAAGTAAAACTGTCTTTATTTTCAGATGACATGATCCCATAAATAGAAAATCCTATGGAATCCACAAAAAAACCCCATTAAAACTAATATGAGATCACAGAATATAAGATCAAGATACCAAAAAACAGTTGCATTTCTATATACAATGAACAATCTGAAAATGAAATTAAGAATACAATTCCTTAAACAATCACATCAAGGAAAGTAAAATACTTAATGAATAAATTTAAAGAAATACAGGACTGTATACTGAAAATTACAAAACATTGGCATGGGAAATTTAAAATATCTAAATTAATAGAGACATTTCATGTTCATGGGTAGAAAACTCAATATGGTTTTCTAAGATGGAGATTTTACCCAAAGTTACTTATATATTCAATGACATCCCTATAAAAATTTCACCAGGCTTGTTTTGCAGAAATTTGAAAATTGATGTTAAAATTATTTGGAAAAGCAAAATACCTATCATATCTCAAAATTTGAGTGATTTCACTTTCTAATTTCAAAACTTACTATAAAGCTACAGTTATCAAGACTGCATGGTACTGGCATAAAGACAGGCACATAGACCAATGGAATAGAATTGAGAACCAGAAATAAATCCATATTATTCATCATCAATTCATTTTCAACAAAGCTTTTGAAACAAATGGTACTGGAACAATGAGATATCCACATCTGAAGAGATGAACTTGGATACCTACCTCACACCATATACAAAAATTATGTATATACACAAAAATGGGTTAAAGACATAAATGTAAGAACCTAAAACAATAAAACTTTTAGAAAACATGAGAGAAAATCTTTGAGTTATTGGGATAGACAATGCTTTCCTAGCTATGACACTCACCTACGTATAAATAAAAGAAATGACAAACTAGACTATATCATAATTTAAATCTTGGATTTGGGAAGGGTTCCCACCATTTCCTAACTGATAAGAGTACTCACTGCGCCTAAACTGTACAATGTAGTTTATGCTAAATACCTGCTTTCCTTCTGGGACTCTGGAATTTGGGTTCATGCTAGGCAACTCGAGTACCTGTGACCAGTCCCCAGTAAAAACCTGCGCACTGAGTTTCTAATGAGCTTATCTGACAGACAACATTTCACATGTGTTATTATGATTCGTTGTTGGAAGAATTAAGTGTATCCTGTGTAACAGCATTGGGAGAGGACTTTTGGAAGCTCCCACCAAGTCTCCCCTAGACTTCACCCCATGTACTTTTTCAAAACCTTTGCTGCTTTTACTTTGTATCATTTTGGTGTAATAAATCATAGTCGTGAGTATGACTATATAAGTCCTGTGAGTCCTCCTAACAAATCATTGAACCTCCTGGTGGTCTTGTGAACCCCCAACACAAAATGCCTCAATAAACTTGTAAAAAAATGCATGATATTATTCATTTTCCTGAACACTCATCAACAGTGCATATTAACATTGTTGAAAATCTTAATGAATTGCAAGGAAATTAATAATATCATCTTATATTTTCTTCAGCTATTGAGTTTGAACTTTTGTCCCCATGCTTATTGGCCATTTGTAATTGATATTCTGTAAATTACCTGTTCATGTCCTTGACCTATTTTTCCTTTAGGATAAATACATACACATTTCTTTAATGACTTCTTAGCTTTCGTTGTATATTAAGAATGTTAGTCGTCTGCCACATACTGTGGGTGTCCTTCCCAATTAATCATTTGTACAGGGATCTTTCTTATAGAGCTTTTCAATACTGACAAATGGCTCCACACCAAAGCTCAGAGGCAAAGAAATGGCTCTTTGAGGAACTAATTTCCAGGAGTCCAGTCCTCAAGTCTTACTCATCCAACAGGATAAAAAAGATTCAAAAACCACTGAGGGAATATATGATTTTTGCATCCTTCAAGGGACTCCTTCTTCAAATGTTGTTTCTTGTAGCTGTGCTTTTGTTATATAATGAGAAGCAATTGAAACATGATTACCCCTACCAGATATTGTTGGGTTAATTACAGACCTTAGCAGACACATAAACTAGGAAAAAGGTTCACACCTTCTACCCTCCAGCCTCACTAATTTTTTGGTTCCTCTTGCTCAGCATACTGCCCCCTACCACTGGGTCATTTGGGTCTGCTGTTCCCTCAACCTGAGGGGCACTCCTCCCACTCCCACTTCTTTAACACCTACTTCTTCAGATCTCAGCTCAAGTATCATTTTCAAAAGAACCAATTCTTTGATTTTCCTCAATAGGTCAAATCTCCCTTTATGTGTTCTCACAGGACCTCTACTTCCTCACTAATCACAGTTGGAATTTTCTTTACATTTGTGAGATTATTTGAGTAATCACTACTTTCCCCACTAGACTGTAAATTCTTTGAGGGCAAAGACTAGGCTTCTTTTGTTTATTATAATAAACATCTAGCACAGTGCCTGGCACCCAGTACATGCTCAGATATTTGCCCAGTAGATTAGACCTTCTTCTATGAATGAATATGTCACCTAAGGCCAATGCACTACACCTTAGAGAAGATTTTTAAATGATTATTTAATAGGTGTACATGCTTTCACAAGCCAGTATCACATTTAGTCAGCACAAAATCTCTGTCAGCTGTTGTTTACCTAATTTTACAAAAGATACCAAAGCTCAGAGTGACTGAATAACCTTCTGGGTCTATTGTGCTCCATGTGGGGGAATCTCCATTCACAACTTCAATCCAACTTTCACAACTGCTAAGCAGATGTTAAGGGATCAATCTTGTCCTAATACATGATTTGTTTCCTCACTTCCAACCAAAAAGATTATCTTCTGCTTTCTACAGTTTTCTGAAAGCAAAACGTAGGATCTGAACCACCTATTGGCTAAATGAGAGATTTACTGATTTTAAATGAAAAAGTCAAATATAAAAACAGAGAAGCTGCATATTCCATGCAGAAGTGTGGTCCCAGCCATGACAGATGATGTATCTGAAACTTCTCTCTTCTACTTCTATTGTATAGTTCATCTGGAGAACAGGCCCAAAGTGGTACTCAGAGGCTATACCTCATTGCTGAGGTGACCCAGGATCAGTTGCCCCATCTCCAGCAACTTCAATAATAGACTTTGCTTGAGTCTGCTCTTTGGTTTCTGCACAGGGAAAACTCACTCAGAAAGATCTTGTATTAGTTTATCTATCACTACATAACAAACTATCTCCAAAATCTAGCAGCTTAAAACAAACATCTATTGTCTCACAGTTATTGTAGGTTAGGAATCTAAGAGCAGTTTAACTTAACAGCTGTAGCTCAGAGAATCTCATGAGGTTGCAGTCAAGCTGTCAGCTAGAGCTGCAGTCATCTCAAGGCTGTCAAATGTGCTTCCAAGCTCACTAAGTGGTTTTTGGCAGGATTCAGCACCTCACTGGCCATTTGCTGGAGACCTCAGTCCCTTGCCACATGGGCTTTTCCATAGGCTGACTGCTTGTCTTTGCCACATGGCCACTGGCTTCCTTTAGAGTAAGATCCCAGAGAGATAAAGAAACTGAGATCTAAGCCACAGTCTTTACGATCTAATCTCAGAAGGGATATATCATAATTTCTGCTGCTATTGGTTACACTAAATAAATTTCATAGGGTGCTGGGAGAGGACTGCATAAGCATGTGAAGACTAGAGAGAAGAGATTATTGGTGGCCATTTTGGAGGCTACATACATGTCCCTTCTCATCTTGAGCAGGTAGTAAAATTGTTTCTCTAAAGTCACACTATCAAGATGAGAAGAGATGGTAAAACCAGCTAAATGGGAACCTCTGGCATCCAGCAAAGTCTAGAGTTAGCTGCTATATCATTGAAAACTTAGTTAACATCCCTATAATCTGATAATGGCTTAATTTACAAAATGAGAGGTGGTTAAGTGATTAGCTGTGCTATTACATCAAAAGATATAACGGGAAATTGCTTCATTAGTTTTCCTGATTAACTTGGTAGAGAACAGAATGGACATGCAAAGGGACAAAGGCATAGTTGGTATGTGTGTGTGCACATGCACACATATGCGTATGTCCATGCTTGAGCTGGACAAGTACTATATTGAGCCACGTAAGTACTATAATAGATGTGTAAACACATCTCATGGGATGCTTGGCTGAAAACTGGCATTTGAACTAAGTTCTTCTCTCCCTAAACTCACTGATATAAAATAAAACTGCTGCACTGCATTATAGTACTCATATTAACATCCAATTCATTGTAACATAACCTGAAATGTTCACATAAGGCTTACCCAGATACCCATTCAGACACTTTAGACAGACCTGGATAGACACTTGTTCATGCTTTTCCCCTGGTTGAAATCCCATCCCCACTCCCAAATCGTGGACCCTTCTCCTTTCTGTTGCAATATTTTTCATATGTTGTCTTTTCTATGATTTTCCTAAAACCAAAACTAATAATCAGTGCTTCTCAGCACTTATTTACACATCTATTATAGTACTTATGCATCTCAATATAAATCAAACTCCAATAAAAGGAGCATTCATTTGGGGAAAGGAGGCAGTGTTCTTCATTCCTATATATGACCCTGAACATCTGACAGACCTCTTGAATACAGCAGGTTCTTAGAAGATACAAAAAGGCTGATTCTGAGAGGCTGTTGATTAACAAGGCTGCAGGGAAGAGAATGCAGGGTGGTATAATTACCCAAATGCAGGTTTTTTAGGGGGAGAAAATATATATACATATTTTGGAGAAAATGGAAATGAATAGTCAGGATCCTCGCCTGGATATCGCTCATTGTAGACTTGAAAGAGCCTGTTTGCATATTATCAGATGTTTACTGAGGACAGAGCAGCTGGTCAGTCATGGATGTCCCAGTCCAGGGGAGGATTGGAAAGGAAACACCCATTCTCTCCTCTCCTCAGTTCCTGGTACATCATTGGTCAGGTGTCTGCCAGTCACCATAGAGGCCCACCCACAGAGTTCTTCCCTGGTGCTAGGGGTGGGGAAGTAGAGGGCCAAGAGAGCAGGGAGAGAACAGTGCAAGCTTGGGAGCACACATCCTGGAAAGTGGAGAAGGGAAGCCTGGGGGGAGAGCCAGGAGAGAAGGTGGAGGGAAGCTGTGAAACCCTGGTGCTAGAACAGGATTAAGCCCATGCTGGGAAGGAGTATGAAGCAGCACTGGACCAAGCCATGTATACACAGCTGGGTGCCTGCTGTGAGAATAAACGTGTTGTGAACCCCTTTTAACCCCCCAACTTGCCCTTGTCTTTATTTGGTCTCAATGAATTCATGGAGAACTTGCCTAGGCTGTGGAGCCCCCTCCTCCCACCTCCCAGAACAACATTTGTGTGTGTGTGTGTGTGTGTGTGTGTGTGTGTGTTTGTATAAATGTATATTTGTATAAATGTATATAAAAATATATTACACATATAGTAACCAAATATAAAATGAATTCAGAATAGCCATACCAAGTAACACAAATCATACTTGTTTCACATTTGTCAATATCAGAAAATTATTTTCTAACAGAAAACAATTAGGTATAATACTCTTTATAACTAAAAGAAAAAGAAAAACTCAAGATTTGCTCTTGACATTTAATCCAAGAAAAGGAACTCTTGACTGCTAACTCACTAGGAAACCTTCAAATTATATAAGAATTTAAAGTGGTTATCCTATAGTGAATGGCAATAAAACAGGGCTGTGTTTCAAATCATTTGTCAGGACAGAACTCTCTGGAATAAAATGTTTTCCAAGATTCAAAATACATTAAAATCAACAGCATTACTCCACATTACCTAGGTGTAAACATACTATTTTTTGACCTCATGTACATTTCTTCTCTGGCTGCAGCAAAAATCCTGATCCTCTGTAAGTAGAACACAGTAAGGTAGGACTTTTAGCACTTAAACAAACCCTGGCAATGCTTACTTTTATGTGTTATCTAGAGGACTGTTATTTACAGTTCCTGCTGTTCTGCAAAAGAAGAAGGAAAAATTAGCTCTCCCCCTCTCGGGGCTTTGGAGACAATGGAGTTGTGTTTTAATAACAGTTAGGGTCTTGGCAGCAGTGAACAGGGACTCTCTTGAGTTGTCATATGGCCCCAAGCAGCCATAGGTTTCCAAATGTCTGTGCTATGGGTTTTGGTCTAAATCAGAAGAGTCTCAGCATGAGTGGTATTTGTACTCTACAGAAAGGAACCAAAAAGCTGAGATACAAAACAGGGAACAGGAGACTAAACTAATAAATTGGGTCCAAGATTGATCCAGTGAATACCAGGCACTACACCATATGTTTAGCAAAATAGGTAGAGTTCTTACATCTACTTAAAGAGGAATACAACAGATGAGAAGTGTAGACATAAAGCAATTACTTCAGAAATTATTCCCTAAAAAACTCATAAAGGAGCTACAAATCAGCCAGATGAACAAAACTAAAGTGCAAAGAGAGAAGACTGAATTCAAAACCAGAAATATCAGTCACGTATGGCTTTGAAAACATTTTCCCATATAATTAATCATTTACTGAACTTTGAAAAGAGCTAACCCTGAAGTAGTGATGACCTCCATAATGAGACAGGGACTGTGGGTTTAGAAAGAGTAGGTGAGGGCCTCTGGGAAAAGCAAGGCAAGATAATTACAGTCAGAGCAGTGTAACAACATGCAAGGAAACCCCCTACCAAAACTCTGTGTTAAACATTCTAGAGTCATTCTTCAGTGAGATCAGTTAATATTCCCCAGATAAAGGAAAGTAGCCCATGTTTTTTATTATGCTAACCATTTGTAATCATGTGTAAGATTCACTTTAGCATGCTATAAGGCCCAGGCCCATGTGCTGTTTTTCCTCCTTTAGAATTGATCAGGTGATTTGCAACCTGGGCAATTAATAAAGGCAAGCAAGCCCAGCCATAAACAACATAGTAAAAGCAAGAAAGAGTCCATCTTAGATTGCCTTTTAAACTCTTTAGCAAACAGACAATAACTCAGCCCCCCTTGACAGCAGGGCAGGCAGTCTTGATTGATGATTAATACGCTCCAAGACCAAGAAGCTGCTATTCTGGGAAAGAAATCTGTAGTAAATTTCTTATGTCAATTTTGCAGAATTATCTGGAAGACTGATGAGAAAAGAAACTTAATGTCTCCTCAAGGATGAACTTTCTAGGACCGTTTAAGAGGTCCACACCCCTAGCCTATTATCACTTTATAAAACCCCTAGACAGTGCACAACCACAGACTCTCTTGTCCCCTCCTGGCCTGAGCCAGGAGCTCTGTCCTCTCACTTTCTCTCTAAATAAAAGCCTCTCACTTGCTCTCCTGCTTCGAGTGTTTGTGAAGTTCATTCTTTGACTCTGTTAACAAGAACCCCGGCATCAACAGCAACTAAAATTCCTGGAGAATTTAAATCTGGAGTTGTAAGTTAACAACAATCAAAACAAACTAGGAGAATACATTGAAAGATGTACCTAAAGAGTGTTACTGAACTGTATAGAAGGGGACCAGAATATGGCACAGTAAAATATATCACTTGGGTATAAGGATTATTTTAAGCTGAAGGCAACTGAGGAACATGAGAAGCAGGAAATACTCTAAAAACAGGGCATAAATTTCCCTTTTTGTAAAAGACATTTACATTTATAAACGAAATTTCCACTTGTAAAGCTGTCCTTCTATCCTTACTCCTCTGGAGATGATTCTTATCGCTTGAGATAACTTGAATCTGCATAAAAAAATCCAACTAAACAACCTTATTTGCCATAAATTTCCTTGTCACATTCCAGTGACTTATTTTCATACTCTCCCCAGAAACCCAAAGCCTCTCCTCCACATTTGGTTAAAATAGCATATAAGCTGCTAGGTCTATCTGCTTCTTGGGCTTTTACTCCTCTTCCATACAGCTCCCATATGAATATGTAATACCTTTTCTTCTGTTATTCTGTATTTTGTCAGTTTAATTTGCAGGGCCCCATTCACAGAATGTAAGAGGATAGAAGACAAAGTTCCTTCCTTCCCTACAGTATAATATAAAAAATACTAAAAGGATACAACTAAAGAAAGTTAAATTAAAGTTTACCAGTGTTAGTTATCTCACTGAAACTAAAGGTTTCACTATTGCAGCCTATCACCTTAGAGGCAATAAACCTCCAGGATGCCAACACCTTGATTCAAAGAACATGTAGAAATAACTAAAAGTTTTCACTGGAAGGTTAATATAACCATATGGATCCATTGAAGAATACAAAATACAAAATTCTAGCCTCCTAAATACTAGCTGGGCCCTAACAGGTTCCTCTGGCCTATGACCCCATTTCCCATTCCCTCATCTTTGATCAACCAATACTACTTCCTCCTCTACTTTTATTTCTATCCATTTTACCTTTTGCAGAACTCT
>JAVSCE010002204.1:0-434543 GCA_032199065.1 Smutsia gigantea
GGGCGCAGAACTGAGTTCAGATCCCGCCTCTGCCCCTTACCTTGGCATGACTTGACGGATCACTTCACCTAGACTCAGTTCCTTCATCTGTGAAGTGGGACTCTCATAGCACTCTGGGGAGGATGAAATGTAATCTTGTGTGTAAAACGCTCAGCACACTGGCATCTTGTGAATGTCCACTAGGCGGTAATTGCTGTATACTCTACTTTTTCTTTTTTCTCTAACATCTATCTTCTAACATATTATATAATTTATTACATGATGAGTGTTGTTTGTCTCCCTCTCCTACAATATAAGCTCCACGGGAGCTGGGATGTTTGTCTTTTTAATTCACTGATTGTATCAGAGGACACTGTGGCGATAATACATAGAAAAGTTAACATTTTTTGTTTGTTTAAAAGGAAAAGAAAAACGGAAAGCACCTTAGATAATTTGGGTCTGAAGGCTCTAAAAAACCAACTGTACACACCTGGGCATGACCCTGGTTAAGCAGCTTCGTCTTTCTAAATCTCAGTTTGTCTGTTAAATGGAAGCGTAATATACCAAGGTTAGAGGGCTATCGGGATTAATGAGATAATTCATACAAAAGTGCTTAGTATAATACATGGAAATACAGTTATATATATATTCTTTCTTGTATATTTTGCTTCATTCCACAAAGATTTATGGTAATGTATGGAATATATTCACAATAAAATAATAAAGTACAAAAAAACAGAACCAGCTTAAATATACCTTGGAATAGAGGCAAAGACTGGGAAAATATAGATATATAGGCCTATGACCTACAAACTGGCTGTTTGGGCATCAGATTTGACTCTGAGATCCCTGGCAGCCAAAGCAAAAATGGAAAATAGTGTTGTAACTGAATGAAAATGAAAAAATGGCATCTCTGCCTTCACATTGTATTGGTTTCCTTTGCTGCCTTAATGTTTGGGTCAAAAAGCTTCTGTTCAGCCCTCAGCCCTGCAGCCCTGCATATAGCCTTGTTAACCATCAAAAAGAATTTTGCTCATGACTTGAGACTGATGCAACCAGTCGTTTACCCAAAACTCACCTTCCCCTGGAGTTAAAGAAGGATGTACAAAAATGATGACTGGATTGTCAAGGACTTAGAGAAACATGGCCAGACCCATGTCAACTAACCAAGGACAGGAGTTTCACAACTGTCTCGGACCCTTGCTGATGTCTGGATGTCTGAGTCGATCATCACCCCCTGGCCTTAACCCCGTCTTGACCCCACCCTTCCTTAATATAAAAGAAGCTTGAAATCAGCTCTAAGATGGTGCTTTAGGACACTTGTGCACTATCTTCTTAGTCTGCTGGCTTTCTGGATAAAGTCGCTTTCCTTGCCCCAACGCCTTGTCTTTTGACCTAGCATGTCATGCAGCCAGTGGCATGAGCTTGGACTCAGTGGCAGTGTGAGCTACGTAACACTAATTGGTCATGAAGAGAAAAATGTTTCTCAGACTAAGTAGCTTCCCCTGTTTCTATCATCTACAATATCAGGACCGTGTTTGGCTAACTAGAGTGTCTTAACCAAATAAGGGCTTATATTTCTCAAGTAACAATAAATCCCTAAGGAGGCAGTTCAGGGCTGGAGCCAGCAGAGGCCCAGGTTCTTCTCAGCCTGCTGTCGTCCTTACTGCAGGGCTGTTCAACACAGGCAGGTGAATGAGGGGAAGGTCAAAGGACAAAAATGACAGAAGGCATCTGTCAGCTAAGTCTGCCCCTTTTTATGGGAGAAATCAAAGCTTTCCTGGGAGCTCTGCCCCACAGACATCTGCTTTCATCTCATTGGGTCACATTGCCAATGTAGCCACAAGAGAGTTTGGGGAGGTATGTTTTAACCAACAAGCAAAGTCGGGGTTCTCTTGTAAGAGAAAAAGTGATTGAAAAAAAAGTTTCCTCTCCCACTGCGGTCCCAGGAGCGCACACAGGCTTGATTGTGGCAGGGGGAGGCGTCATCTCCCCAAGTCTGACTTGAGCCCATGCTGTGGGTTCTTCCTGCCGCCAGCACCTAATAGCATAAAAAGAATAATGCTGATCATGAAGTTTCCCGAAGTAACTTGGAGATGAGTTGGGAAAATTAAAGAAATCCTTGGCTTTGAGTCAGCAGCAGCCCATTTGGGAAGGCAGTAATTGCCACATTAGAGGGGACAGTCATTTTGCAGTTGACCTTGCTGGTTGTAATCTGGCTGTTGCCGGGTAGGAAAGGCTTTTTCCACACACTTTCACCTCCCTATTTAACATTTCAGCCATTGAGTGATTCAGTGAGCAAAAATGTCACCACCAACCTGTTAAAAAGCTGTATTTCACGGTTACAATATCTAACAGAAGGGTTTATTTCACAGCTATCATGCTATGGCCATTAAATATATATTTTAGAAGAGTGAAATTAAAATGCTGGAGCCATTTTTTTTATAGCAATTTAGTCCATAGACTTGCAGAATACAAATGAACTCAAGCCAGTTGTCATTTAGCTGGTGAAAGGTACCATTCCTGAGGTTAGAACAGTCCCCCCACCCCCAGCCTGATTTTCCATAGCTTCCCAGACAGGACTATTGACACAATCAGACAGGAGAAGGGAGAAGGGAAAGATTATGAGTCTGGAGACCCTTTGTATTACTTTATATTTACTTAAATAATTTTTAAAAGCATTTAAAAATATAGCAGAATGAATTAGAAATACCTAGGTTGACCTTGAAAAACTGCTAGGATATATTGTTAACTGGAAAAGCAAGGTGCAAAACAGTATGAATGCATGGTACAATTTTTGCAAAGCAATGTAAGTCCCCTCTGCAGATACAGGTGTTTGCATGTAATCACATGAGCCCTCTGCTTTTAATATGTTAATGATCTGCGTGGCAGTGGGGATAACAAGAAGGGGAAGAGAAAGTCACCAAGAGTTACTGTTAAATGAAAAGGTATTTATAATGCTTAGAAAACACATTATAATACAACATATGCATGCAAAATTATATGTATATATGGGTCTGTAATCATACGGAGATGTGTGATCAGAGCATTAAGAAGAAAAGGTGATGTGATTTCAGGGGAATTTGTTTTCCTTATGTTTTTCTTTATTGTTTGCATTTTTTAAAACCGTGAGTGTGTATTATGACTCTACCCAGAAAAAAATACCATTATTTTTGTTTTGGAAAAAGAAGACAATATAATAGATGCATTTCATTAAGAAACATTAAAGCAGTGGAAAGAAAGTCTTCCTCCTTCACCGCTCCCTCCGTCGGGTGACCTCGGTGTTTGGGCAAGCCTGTGTGCGCAGTGGCGTCAGGTTGGTGCGTGGTTGCTCCATTGGCCTTGATTCCCAGTTACACTCTCCTCGCCCCATCGCAGCCATTCAAATGTGTTTAATGAGTGTTCCTTCCCTCGGATGTGTGCTTGTAAATTATGTATTGTCATTTTGTGTGCATGGATTATTTATTTACATAAATGGTGTTGGGTTATGGATCTCATTCTGTTTCTTTCCTTTTTTTCCACTCAGCACTGCATTTAAAAGACCTCTCCACGGCTGTGTGTCATCTAGCCTGTAGCTTCTCCCTGCCATGGGAACACCCCACCAAGGATACAACATACAGCACATCATCTCCCCAGTTTCACATAAATAGTAACATACTAACCACACTCTGGTGCAGATACTGAACCAAACCACCTGAATATACAGCTCATCTGTGACTTGAGAAGGAAAAAGAGACCCTACCAGTGTTGGACAATATCCTTATAATCCAGAAACAAAGGAAGGAGAAAGGCCAGAGGGTGGCAGTGGGTTTGAGAGCAGGGAGGGGACAGCTGAGAGCACAATTAGAATCTGCTAACAGTTACTGAGCGCTCCTCATGTGCATGCAATTTCTCTTTTAATCTCATCTACCCTGTCCAGTAGGTATTATTATTCCCATTTTACAGATGAAGAAAGTAGGGCTTGGAAATCTAAATGCCTTGCATAAGGCTCACCTTGTAGGAAACAGCTGGGGTTGGACTCAGGACCTTGGAATCTACAGCCTGTGACCCAACCACGATACATAGGTTGACCTTGTAAAACTTTTTCCCATGTGGGAATTTTCACCAAGAACCGAGCTCTTGTTTTTTGTTTGTATTTTTGTTTCCATTCGATTTTCCTAGAAACCCCACTGCAAAACCCACTTTGTTGGGGTGGCTTTTAAGAGGTGTTATTTAAATACAATTGGGGTGAGCTACAGTGGCCATTAGGGGCTGCTCACACCCCCTTGGGGAATGCAGGATCCCCTCTGACCCCAGCTGCTCAGAGGCGGCCCTCAGTGGATTCCTTGGCCCAAGAACTCAGCCTCCTCCAGGCCATGCCTTCTTCCGGGGGCACCCCACATCCAGTGTCTGGTCCACAACGTCCAAAGCCCCCTGGAGTCGGTGGAGGCCCCTGTTGGGACCACCTCCCTTCACCCAGCCCTGTTTCTGTCCCTCTTGTTCTTAGGGAGAAATCAAGAGCCTCCCCAAATAATCTTCATTTTCTTCTTTGGCTTTGGCTTTGAATCCTACCCTTATTTTTCCCGCCTAGACTTTTCCCATCTCCTACCATTCTACCTTCTCAGTGGAGGGTCAGCTGGGGCCCTTCATCCCTCTCCTGCTCCATGTCTTAGGGTCTACCTCAGAGCTGCAGAATGCTGGCTCACCCCTATGGACATGGGGAGCTCTCTGACCCAAAGGAGGATCTCAGCTAACCCATTCTGTCTTCTCCCAGTCGTCAGCTAGCTCACTCTCACCAGGCCCTGCCCTCCCCCCAGGCCACAGAACCATTTCCAGGCTCCAGTGAAGCTGGGTGCCCCCATAACTTGAGATGACCAGCAGTGATGGCCCTGGGCCATTATGTTATTTTTTTGTCTTGGAAAGAATACTTGAAAATTACAAAAATAATGCCATTTCCATCGCATGCCAGAAGGACCCAAATTGCATTTTAATCACTTTACAGAGGAAGCTCTGATACTTGGCTTAGAGTTTCAGATATGTCTGGTTTTAATCAAGACATGTGCTTTTTTTCCAGTTCCCCCACATCGGACTAACGCAAAGCACACCCGAATCCACCACCAGTGCTATGTTAAAAGAACCCCGCAGTCCACATTTGTCTCGGCAAGCGGAGGGGAAGCTACCGCCAATCTACAAAGTCCGGGAGCAGGTGAATCCAGTGCACTGGCCATGGCCATGCACCCCTGTGGCTCTCCAGGGGGGCAGCACCACTGCCATTTTTGGCCAGACAGTTCTTCCTTGGAAGCAACTGCTCATTTTCCATCCCTGTATCCCTAGATGCCGGTGGCATCTCTTCCTCATGCCCTAGTCACTGTGACACCCCATTCTCTAGAAGGAACTACCTCCCAGCCTAGGCTATCAAGTTATTCAACACCTTTACGGGAGGCAACACCCTGGTTACAGCTCACAGCTCATTACATGCACGTTCGCCTCCCAGCCCACTCGGGAGCAGCCTCAGCGGCGTGAAGTGGCCTGAAGGAGAGGCAGGCGTTGACATCACCCTTAGCTAACTCACTCTGCCAGTGTGGCCAGGCCCTGGTCATCTAGGTCCTTAGTGGGCAGATGAGGAAGTTGGCCTACTGGTCTCCAAGTCCTTTCCAGTGTTCGATTTTGTGAACCTATGAACTTTCCTTTCTTCCAAAGTGTTTGGAAAGAGAATTTTTGTGATGTTCAGCAAGTTGACAATGAAGTTGAATTTTAAAGCCTGGAGTTGACATGCACACCTACATATGGTCTCACTGTCCTGTGCTGTCTGCTTGTCTGTGGTGATGGGTTTAATTCTCACTGAGAGCTTCCTTTGCCTCCCCATCTTCCTTCCACATGACCGTATGTAGTTCTGCAAGCATCCTGGTGTTCTGATGTGTACCTTTTCATTTCTTCCCCTGTCTTTTCCAGCAAGCAGTAAATAACAATTTCCCCTTCTCCATGCACGACAATCGGCACAGCTTTCAGAACTCTGGACACTACCTGGACTCTGTGAGTATTTCCCTCCAAATTACTTGTAAAGCAGGAAGTGACATAAGGGCTCTTGATTTTTGAGGTACATTGAAGATATAGGACTTCTTCCAGAAGAAGGTCAAAATTAAAACCTCCTAACAGGTAACACAAATGCATGGAGCTCTCAAAGCTCCACATGGCTTTCAAAGTCTGCATGAGCCTCCTGTCTGTGTTTCTGTGTGCTTCATACTCTCCAGGAGCCTTTTCATAAACTGTCACATTTGTGAACTTTCTTACGAAGATCTGTCAATGCAAGGGGGGATTGCCTATGTGTGTCTCTGGGTGGCAGAGCCAAGACCCACAAAGAGGGGAGCTTACATGATATAAAGAAGGACTTCCTAATAACTGGCACTGTCTTTGCTCTAAGGTGGTGAGTTCCCTGTCCTTGGAGAAAACAAAGTCGGATAGCACTTGGTGGTGGTGGTAAACACAACATTGTGCAATGGAAATGTATTAGGAGCTATATATATAATTTTCAGTTTTCTAGTATCCAGATGAAGTAAAAAGAAAGAGGTGAAATTATTTTTAATAATGTATTTTATTTAACACAAGGGTTCCCCAAATTATCAATTCCACATGTAATCAATATAAATATTGTTAACGAGATATTTAAATCCCCCAAGCTATATCTTTAAAATCCAGGTTGAATTTTACACTTATGATACCTCTCAATTTGGAAAACTCACCTTTCAAGGGCATGTGTGACCAGGGCTATCCAACCTGACAGGGCAGGTTAGCAGATCTTAGGTACAGGGCTGTATCAGGTGATCTCTGAGAACCCTTCCCAAACCTGAAAGTCCACGGGAGTGATGATGATGAATTAATCATACCCACCGTTTATTAACCATCTGCCACCTGCTAGCACTTCGTACTTGCCTTAGATTCTCACACCACCACCTCTGGTTAATTACTCTTGCCATCCCAGTTTAGAGACGAGGAACCCGAGAATCCGCAAAGTCAAACAACTTGCCCAAAGTTACTCCTTCCTTGAGGCTGCAATAATTAAGCTAAACTGAAGTGGTTTAACCTAAAAAAAATTTGGTTTGCCCCAGGAGAGTGTTGAATATGAAATAGATTATCCACTTTGCCTGCCTCTCTAAATGGAAGGTTTAAAATGGTTTTCTAAATTACCAAAGTAATTTCAAATAATACGGAATTATATAAAATTAAAAAAAAGAAACGTGTACTCTTATTTTCATGCCTCACAATCTCACCTTGATGATTCACTGATAATGGCTTAATGGGTAAAATTCGAGTTTTTGCAATTCATATGCAAACATACACACATACGTGTGTATCTTGTTAATGATATAAATAGGATTGTACAACATATATTTTTTATGAGCTATGCTAGTTTCATAGAAAGCATTGGAAGCTTTCCAGCCCTGTTCTGGAATAGTTTACATGTGTGGATTTTTCAGCTTACTGAAAGTTAGATATTGCCTATAAAGTTATTTATGTTTGATATCTTTTTATAGTAAGCTTTATAAAATACCTTTTCAATATTTCCCTAGACTGTTAATCTATTCAAACTTCTATCTCTTCTTGAGTAGGTTTTGCTGATACGTCTTTGTCTAAAATTCGTTAATGTCTATGTAACCTAATATCTATTTCTTTCTAGACTTTTGTCTAAGCATCATGTTTTCTTTTTTAGTTTTCATCTATTATGATCAAATTGGAGGCACAATTTTGACTCCATAATAATTCTCAGGCTCACATGTGAGATTCTGAGAGTTGATGAGGCAGCCTGTGAACACAGACCCAGAGGTGATGCTCCCTTCCTGGGAATCCTCTGGGATGGCTGCACTGAGGACACCTGGTTGCAGAGAAACACCTGGGCTCCCTGGGAGTCCAGCCTTGCTAACAGGCTGTTTCTGGTTGTGGTCTCTCTGGCTCGGCTTCGTGTCTCTAGAAGTCCAGTCCCCTGGTGGGCATGGAAGGCTGTGAGAACAATAACAAAACACCACCAGCATGTTCTGAGTGTTGATTTACAGCCTTCAACAGGTTGGTGAAGGATACCTCCTACAACAGTTGCCATATTGTGCATGTAAACATAGGATCATAGGATGTCATGTAGCTGGTTTTACTAAAGACCTCAGAACCATGTAACCTTGAATATTCTTCTCCTAATCTTCGTGTAATTCTTCTCTAGGGCCTGGGACGAAGGAAGATCTCCCCAGACAAAAGGCAACATGCTTCAAGAAATTTCAATCGTTGGGCATGTGACTATGTTCCATCTTGTCTTGATGGCATTTCAAATAACCAATTATCATATGTCTGTCAGGAAGTCATGGTGGATCCAATATTCAGACGCTTTCCAAGACATTATAGTGAGATATGGAATGCTTTTAAATTTACTCCTCAGCAAAGCTATACAGAGTTTTTGAAAAAGAATCCACAAGTAAGGCTTGCTGTTGACAAAAAGGCTAGTTCTCCATTGGAGCCCTAATACTTCTGGAAGATTCTTGATGAATTTTTCAGTCTTGGTATTTTATCAAACATTCTGAAAGTGTGTGTCTTCTGATTTGGTGCTACCTTAAGTTGCATATAAGATTTGTTTAGAATTAGAGATTAAAGACTGTATATGCCTTCATGCTGAGTGAAGTTTTCTCAAAGTGATAATATAGAGATTAAAGTCTTTATATATTGAGAAACCAGAGGGCAACAGATATGTTACCATTCCCCACCTTTATAATAGTTTTATGATTTTTAGTAAGGTTTAAAAACATTCAAGTCCTTATAAAATAAAGATACGTGAAGATATACACATTTTAAATGAATGTATTTTAAATGAAAATGTATTTAAGTGAATTTTAAGATTGCCACACTAACTTCTGGGGGAGTTTAAAAATTGAGTAATTAATACATGATTACATTTTCATTTTGAAATTTCAAACAGTATAGAGGAAGCAGGAGTCCTGCTTAATTTTACTACATCTCCAATCTTTGTCCCGTCCCCAGATGTAAGTTAACTATTTGTTTTTATTCTGTGCATTTATAATCATATACATGTACATAACCACCTAAAATTTTTGAGCATAAACTGTGTTATACAGTACATAGCTTTCTTCTGATATTTAACAGTGTATCTTGGAATTGTTATAGTGTCTTATGAAGAGGCTGGCTTGCTTTTTGAACTACTGCCCTGGATTCCCTAATATGGATGCACCATGTGTTTAAAAATTAGCTTCGTATTAGTGAGCATTTGAATTGTTTCTAATGTTTTGCTCTCAGATCTGGCGCCTATGTCTGATCAGCCTCTCTGGGTGCATGTTTACATGAACTGCTGGAGTAATCTCTGAAAAGCTGCCTTTTTGGTAGAGCTGGGTTGGAAGGTATGCACAACTGAAGTTTTATTAAATGCTCCCACATTACTTTAGCAAATGACCGGGCCTACCAATGGTATCTGTGCATTTGTTTCTTCCCCCTCAAATTATCTTTTAAATATTTAATGATATTTAAGGGTCAAATGGGAACTTGTCATGTTCTTATTTTGCATATCTCTGATTATTAGTGAAGTTGAGCATTTTTTACTACTCCATGGCCATTTATGTTTGTTTCCTTTCTAGAACCTGCCCAGTGTCACCATCATTCTATGCCACAATATTCTTGCTTATATTTGGACATTTTTCCTATAGATGAATTTTAGAAGAAGCTTGTCAAGTAAATTCACTGGAAATTTGATAGGCATTTCCCTGATTTCGATAATAATTTATGGGACAATTGAAATCTTTATACCGTGTGATTCTCCCCTCCCCCAATTTATTCAAATCTTATTTTATGTTCCTCAGTAGTTTTATAATTTTGTTTACATGGATCTGATATGTTTATTTTCTGTTTATTCCCGCATATTTTGAACTTCTGTGGCTATTTTTAATGTTTTTTTTTTAAGGTACATTTCAGAGTGGTTTTGCCTTATGTCAAAAAGCTATTGATTTCTGTTTGTGAAGTCTTATATTTGACACCTGGCTAAACTGCTATTAATAACTAAATATTCTAATAAAATAAAAATAAAGTTCCAATGATTTTTCAGTTGATTCCCTTGGATTTTACTATGTAGATGATTACAGCATTTGCAAAAGTGATCATTTATATCATTTCTAACATTTATACCTTGCTGTTTTATTGTATCAGGTACAATCTGAGTATCAGTGCATTTTGCATGTCCTTATTTTATTCCTGAATGTAATGGGGCTGCTTCTTACACGTCAGTCTGCTGTATAAGTCTGACTTTTGTTGCAGGTTTCAGATAGATAACCTTTATCTAGTTAAAACTCTTCTCTGATTCTTTGTTTCCTGTTTTTATTCCCCTAAAATATTTTTTAAAGTGTATGTACAGAGGAAAATTTTCAAGGAAAATAAAAATAAACAGTGAAAAATAATTTTCCCGTCATCCCTGACTTCCATTTTCTCTCCCCGTTGTAGTCCTGTTGACATTTTTTAATGTGCATCCTTTTCCAACTAGTCTGTGTACAGATTTGCCCTCGCTCTTTCCCTCTCCCCCTCTCTCCTTCCCTTTCTCCCACTCACAAACACACCCTGAACAAAGGCCCATGGTAGACATCATGCCACCGTTGCTTTCTGCTCTCCACGACCAACTAACACTCAGGAGTATGTCTGGGAAGTTTCAAAGTCATTCCATATATGTACTTACAAACCTAATTTCTTTAAAAAAAAAAAGCGTGGTTGCCTAGCATTTCATTGCATGGATGTATCACAGTCCTGTAATCTTCCAATGGCCATTTAGGCAGTTTTCAGTCTTTTCCTACTATAAACAATCTGGAATAAACATGTTTATAGATAAATACTTGCATACATTTATGAGCATTTTTATATGGTAAACTCATAAAAATAAACTTTTTCAACTACAGAATATGTGGCTGTAAAATGTTAGTGCATATTGTCAAATCTTCTAAAAGAGGCCATGCTCCAACTTACAATTTCCTAACTAGATAGGAGATATGAGAGCTCTTATTTTCCCACCCCCTTGCACTATCAAACTTTATATTTGCCAATTTGTTAGTTAAAACATGGTGTTTCATCATAATTTGCATCCTTTCTATTGTGTGTGTGTAGCTATTAAAAAGTGATTTGTATTTCTTTTGCTGTGAACTTCTTTGCTGTATCTTTCACTACTTTTTCCAGTGGTTTGTCTTACTCTTTAATCATTTCTATGATTTCTTAATGTATTAAGATATTAAGCTTTTTGTATCCAATGTGTTGAAAGTGTTTTATCTAGTTTGCTAGTTTTTGTCCCTCTTTGTTGCCGTATATATATACTTGTAATTAATAGACTTTCTTAGAGCAGTTTTAGGTTTACAGAAATATCAAGTAGCAAGAACAGGGTTCCCATATACTCATTCCTCCCCCCAATTCCCATCCCTCAGAGGTTCCCCTGTTATTAATACCTTGTATTGCTGTGGCATATCCAAAATTTTTAGCTCTACATATATTTTTATGAGATACAATGTATGAATCTACTACTTAATGGCTTCTGGATTTCATTTCAATGCCTTGTTTAGGACCTCTTTTGTTCCAGATTACAAAATAATTCTAAGAGTTTTTTGTTGTTGTTCTTGTTCCTAACATACGGGGTGACATGATAGTAAATGATGTTTTGGCATTTATTGATCATATAAATTATAATTATATAAATTTTCTGTATTAATCTGTTAACGTAGGAAAGCCTGTTAATGATTTTCTAATGTTGAGCCATTCTAGCATTCTTAGGACAAACTCTAGTTGGGTTATGATGTTTTGATAAGTTTGAGATTTGATAGGTAAATATTTTATTTAGGATTTTAAAATCTATTTTTACTATGCCCTGGCACCACTCATGTAAATTACAAATGTCTATAAATTTTCCCCAAAATCTCTTGGACCTGGTGCTGTTTTCAGATATAGATCTTTGAAACATCTTTTCCATGTGTTTTATGGGGGTTGGTCTTTAGGGTGCCTCTACTTCTTTTGTCTCTAATTTTGGTTACTTTTGTTCATAGAGGAAGTCATCTGTTCTTTATGGATTTTTAAATTTTTGGTATTTTAATAGAGTTATTCTCCTTAATGCTTTAGAGTTTTGTCCTGTCCTTTGACATGCTGAATGCTGTTTGCACGTCCTTGCTCTGTTTACCAAATCTGTACTTTTGCTGCTGTTTGCTTTTGGCTTCACTGATTTATACTTTCATGTTTACTGGTTCTCTTCTAGGGCTTATTTTGCTTTTCTTTTTCTAGCTTCTCAAGGTGAAAGCATAATTATTTCAATTGTTTGCAGCCTTTCCTGTTTTCTTGGATGCTTTCTCCTTCAAATGCCACTTTGTGCATGCATCATGCCCCTTATTGTTCATTTGAAGATAGCCTGTAATTGTTTTCTCTTTTAATCCAAGAATTACTAAGAAGTGTGTTTTCTAATTTATTCTCTTGTTATTTTTCATTGTCCATACTTTATTAATTGACTAATCAGTTTCTGTGTTGCGGTCAGTGATTAAGACCTTAATGGTTTCTGCTTACTGAAAATTTAAAATGTTCTTGTGACTTAACACAGTATCAGTTATTAAGTATTCTACATGTGCCTGAGAAGGATGGCAATCTCCCTTTTAAAAAACTTTTTAACTTTGCAATAATGATAAATTCATAGAAAGTTGTAAAAAAAAAAACAGTAGAGATACTCTGTGTCTCCTTCGTCCAGTTTTCCCAGGTAACATCTAACATAACTACCGTATTATGGAATGTTAGTTTTCTCTTGCTTCACAGTAAATTATCATAAACTTAGTGGCTTAAAATAACACCTATTTATTAGCTCATGGTTCTGTCGACAGAAGTCTGGCACACATGTCTGGGTTCTCTGCTCAGGACCTCACAGGCTAAAAGCAAGGGTTGATGGTACCCCACTCTCATCTAGGGCCTGGGGTCCTCTTTCAAGCCAGTGTGGCTGTGGCAGAATTTAGTTCCTTGCGGTTGCAGGACTGAGAGCCTGGCTCCTCTGTTGACTGTCAGCCAGGGCCATTCTTAGCTCCTGCAAGTTGCAGCTTTCCTTGAAATATGGCCCCTCCAGCCTCAAAGCCAGCAATGGAGTTTGAATCCTCACATTCTGAATCTCTCTCACAAAGAAGTATCCAGTCCCTTGGGATCACATGAAAAGATCTGACCCACCTGGGTTAATCTTCACATTTGTTTGTTTTTTGCTTGTTTATTAACAACAAACATTTATTCTGGAGGTCTGGGTAGTCCAAGATCATGGCAGGGCAGATTTAGTGTCTGTTCTCATGCAGCTCCCATGGCAGGATGGCAATCTGCACATCTTAACGTCAGTTGATAGGGACCTTAATTACATCTGGAAAATCCCTTTTTCCATATGCCGACGTAACTATGGGAGTGATATCGCATCAGCGTCACAGGTTTTGCCCATGCTTCAGGGCAGGGGATTACACGAGAGGGTCCATGGAGTCACCTAAGAATTATGCTTACCACAAACGTCACAGCCAGGGACCTGGCACTGGTACAGTCCACAGACCTTATTCAGATTTTACCAGTTTTACATGCTCACTTGTGAGTATTTGTGGGTATGTGTATTTCTATGTGCAGAGCCTCTCACTGGCTCCAAAATTATAGATTATATCTAGCTTGTTAATTAGCTAATAAAATATAACATTTGCATGATATATACACTTGGGAATTTGAGTAGAGCATTTCACTTTCAGGATCCTTGATTTTTATTTTTAATTTTAGGGGGTTTTTTTTTTAGGTGTAGAAAATTTTCTTCAGTTATTTATTCTCTCTCCTACATTTTCTCCTTTTCATCTGGAGTAGTTCTTAGATGGATATTGAAATATGTGGGACTATCTTCCTTGACTCTCAGGTATTCCTTTTGATTGTCTGCCTGCTTGTCTATGTGTACCAGTTTCTGGGAGAAACCCTAAAGTCTGTCTTCCAATTTGCTAATTGACTCTTCAATGATCCATTCTGCTATTTAGCTAATTTGTGGAGGTTTTCCTTTAACCCAGCAACATTTGAGTTTCCAAGACCGCTTACTTATGGATGGAATATTTAATTCTGTCTAATAGTAATTTTGCTTATTTCAATATCTTATTATTTTTCTCCATTCATCTTGCTCCCTCAGATGTTGCTATAACTGTTTGCCTTTCTAGAGCACTGCAAACATTTGGTGATCTTTGGTTTTATGCTCATGATGGTTTTTGAGAATCCTTGTCAACATGTCTGTGAGCAGTATGTCTGTTCTTCTCATGCTGTTGGCATGAAGATGGGTGAGAGGCAGGATGTACTGCCCTGGGGCGGGAGACCACCGTCTCCGCTTCCGGGAGAGGGCTCCCAGTTCACCCACTGCCATCTTCCCGGGCACTGCCCTCACCCTGGCCTGGTGACTACTCCCAACATTCCTGCTTTGGCATAGGCACAATCCAGTTTACTGTTTGGCACAGAGAATATGATGAGGACCAAGGCAGGCAGAGAATCCCTACAAATAACCCTGTCCAGGCCCTGGGCCTGCCTCTTCCCAAACCCACTGCCTCCTACCCAGCCCTCCTAGGGCAGTTACTGCATTTGCTGTGGCCCTGATGTGCACACTTTCATTCTGTCTTCCATCTTTTAGAAAATCAGGATCATTTGTCATAAATAGAAAGCAGTCTAAAAGTAAATGCCATAGGCAAAAAAACCCCCAAACCAACGTGATTAAATTCCAGCCAAACACTGTGGCCTCCTCAGGACTCTTGTCTGCTCTCAGATTGTTGAAAAGGAAGATTAGTAAGTATTAGAGGTGTCAGGTGCATCACCACCAAACCCACGACTTCCCCTCAATCAAAGCAGGAGGTATAAAGTAGAATAGAAAGAGAAACAACTGCCTTAGTATGTAAGCCAATATCATTTAACGCTGCATCTGTCAGCCACCTAAAAATGTCTCCCACACTTGAGGAAATACACACTAAGGGCCAGGAATGGATGTCCTCAAAGCTCTCCTCCAGCATGGGAAGACTTGGTCTGTGCACATTCCAGTCACATCCCTCTGCCTTGAGGTGTGCCTCCCACTCTTGGCTACATTTCAGGGACCCACGCCCAGGTGACACACAGGCGACACACACAGAAGTCAGGCTGAGCATGTGTTGTCCACAAGTTGTGAGGAGTAATTTTTAAACCCTTAAGTGTTGGCTTTTATTCTGTAATATATGATGTCACATCTGGGCAATCGAATGAAAACCAAATATTCCAGCATTTTTGTGTTGGTTTTGAAATTACAGTCACTACTCCCATCAGGAGGGCTTGGGTTTACCCTCAGCCCCACCTCAGGTCGAAGTCACTACTGAGAACCTTCAGATCTTAGGAGAAAAATAGGAATGGGACAGTGAGTTGTAGTAAACTCTATCATAGCCTTTATAAATTGTTTTTATAGTCACTAAAAGAAAAAATTTGAAAATGACACATTAAAATAGATTTTCCAGTGATGCCTTATACACCTTAAATTAGAAATCATGGTAGTTTCCATTTACCATTCCTTTTCTGAGGGAAACTCTGTAGGCACCCCTTTCTGTCCCCAGTTTCAAAAAGATATTTTGTTTTTCTTTTGGTTTGTTTTGATAGTAATAGGCAGAGTTGATGACATCTGAGCTACTCCCAATGTCCTGTTCTGCTTCTTGGGTCCACGCCCCTTCCAGACGTTTGAGGCAGTGGTGCGCTGGACAGTGGGATTGCCCTGGACGTGACTCTCAAGTCCATACCCCCGTGCACAGGGTTATGTGGCTTTCACTCTGCCTGCGCTAAGTTCTCTGCAAAGCACAGTCTCCTCCCTCACTCCCAGGAGTTCCTCCTCCCCACACACATCCCATCCAGTCCCTTCTCTCCCAGGGCATCCTCACAAACCCTTACTTGCTGAGCGTCTCCCTCGCCCCACCTTTCTCTGCCTAAACACCAACAACCTCCAACAAGACTGACCCAAAATTCAATTTATTAGGAATGGAAATGTTTAAAATAACCCAGAAGGTATGCAGAACCATGTCTACAATTACGTGAATGAGGGATATGGGGATGGGGGAAGAGCAGCCTCTACTCTTTGGGATTAAAGAGTAGGTGGTGTGTTTATCATCTACAGAAACACAAATGAGGTAACTTGTCCTCAAAATCAATCTTCCATCACTTAATTGTTTTCTACGTAAAATATAACACCATCTAATGACCTCACAGTTCTCAATACAGGGGGCCAAGCACAAAAGGATACACTTTAATGGAAGGGTAGCTCTTGGGGATCCAGGGTTGACACCCCAAATACAAAAATGAAAGTCTGTAATAACTTGGCGCAATGTCAGTGACTTGCTGCTGTTTGTTCTTTGTTTTAGTGTGTTGTTTTGAACAGAGGAGTAAACAGCCAGTTAAAGGAACCCCAACTTACTAATCAATTACATGCAGGTGTTTATAGATTTCTTGCTTTAATGAATTAGACTTGGACTTGTGCCATCCTTGAAATGGCTTAGACACTAAAAGAACAGCAGATGGCTTATTAATAACGTTCCAGAGTGACCCTGCCTAGTATCCATTCTAGACCAATGCCGGGAAGCTTCAGTTACTTACTGTACATGTAGGCATGTTTGTAACTATTGGGTTTCTAATGGATACTCACAAAAATCAGATCTAGAGACCCTTAGACATGACAGTTAAAAGAGCAGAGTGGTGATTTCCTATATGAAACCAATACGGCTTGTTTTTAGGCAGAGAAGCACATTCTCGTTTGGTCTCTTTTGACATTTGTGACTAATTTGGAATATTAACGCAGTCTCTTTGTTTGGCACATTTTGCGGCTGTCTTGGCAAAGGCCATCTCTGTTCAGACGGCCATCCATTGACTTCGGATGTGGTGGTTGTGCTGGTGGGATAGCCATTCCCAGACTAATTTCCACTTTGCCCTTTACTGGTCAGCTGCAACTCCAATCAAAGTTCAAGACACATCACTGCTGGCCCACAGGCCATGAGGAAAGGACATTTCACCCAAGGGAGCATTTTTTTCTTTTTACCTACAGAATTGGTACCATATTGAGGACTTCTAGGGGGAGAGATGGGTGTGGGGGAGGAAGGGCTTGAAAAGATAGGCTAAGTATAGGTTTCCCATATGTTCCGCTGAGTTCAGGGAAGAATCCACGCTGTTATGGTAACACCCTAAGAACCACAAAATAAGTGAGAAGAATCAACTCCCTCCCCCTGGTTCTTTGATCCTACTGATGTCTCCAGCCAGTGGCTGGGGAAGACCTCCTTCAGGTCTGCTCTGGGCTTTGGAGCTCGGCAGCAGTGTCTGGGCCCCGCTTTCATCGGGGGGAAACGAGGCTGGCACTAGGGTAGTCATCACGTGACTCCTGGTGCCGTGTGGGGGACTCGGAAAGTGCTGCGTAAGTGTGAAACACTGTACATTGCCTTTATAAGTACCTATCAAAACAAATGAAAACATCTCATTTAACACACAGTATTTAAGTAAACACATTACAGATATACCAAAATAATCCCCCCCAAATATTAAACAACAAATCAACCCCCTGTCAGAGCCTGACTCACTGAATAAATGGAATGAAAAAAATTGTAACTCACGCGCTTGACTACGGCTCTATGAAATTGTTGAATTTGTTAGGTGTAGCGTGTGATTTCTGCACAGACTAACCAAAATAACCTCAAATGCTTTGTTCTCTTTCCCACTGAAAACTGAGCAGATCTGCATTTCCCCAATTTGGGTAATACAGGCACAAGAGTGCAAACCTCATTTTCTTCCCTTCTCCCCTCCCTCTGCCCAGCTGGGAGCTAGCATCAGGTTGTTCAGATCCAGGAACCCTTGTTTCTACTCCAGCAGGGCACCGGTCTGGCTGCATCGTTTGCTGCGGACAACACCAGTTCCCAGAAGAAAGAACAGCTCCTCTCCTTACCCGTGTTCCAGAGAGCTGTTAACAGGACTCTAAGTGACCACGGCGGAATACGCTCTCTCTGCCTAAGAACAGACACCTATTCCTTAGGCCTGAAGGAGAAACACTGAAACTGTCTTAAAGATTCTCCTGCTGTTTTTCACCTTCGTCTAAGCTTCCATGAGTGTCATCAGTCAAGAGTGGAATTTCCAATTCTCCAACAAACGCCACTGGAGTTCCAAATGAGGATCTGAGAACTCAACATCATCCCATGGGAGAAATCAGGTTCTTCCTCCAAAGGATGCCCAGGCACCACCGCCTAACCAAACCGATGCCTACCGTCTGTGACATTCTGGATCTCTAAAGGAAGGCTTTGGCTCTGCTGGTCCACAGCCGTCTGAGAGTTCAGTGTCCTCGGCATCCGGACAGCCCTGGTTAAAGCAGATACTCTTGCCAGCTGAAGCTGGGCTGATTTCCAACTCATTCCTCATAAGGCCCTGCCCCCACCTGTGCCCCTCTCCTGCTCCCAAATGCCCGCTGCCCTTTGGGACTGGTTGTGTAGCTGTATTCTCGGGCGTAACAATGTGAATAAATGTAAGGCATGCCCAAACACCCCATGTGATTACACATCATTCAATGACTATTTTTCAAGCCCCTGCTTGGGGCATTGGGGTACAAGGTTGAGCAGCTACACTCACCCTTGCTCTGCACACGATCTAAACCACCTGTCAGGAGGAAAGGCAGCAGCCCCCACCTCCAACTCCCCTTGCAGGAGCAAGATTTCAAGCTAAGAATGCTGATTAAGTGGGGATCAGGTGATAATACTTTGAAAGGTCGTAATTATAATTTTATTAAGCTGTGATCAGGGAGATAAGATAAATGTCATAGAAATGTGTTTTAATATTGGATACATATTATATTACAGAACAATTATGAATTTGTGTTTCTGGTGTCCATTAAAATTTGGGTATGTGTAAGGGTAAAAGCTGAGTCTAATTTTTTTATCTGCTGAATGAGGAATTGATTTTAATTCTTTCTCTGCTAATTAAAGGAAAATGAGAAAAACAAACTACTTACTAAAGCATTAAATACATTTTGATTACTTATGGATATAAGCAGTTATTTTGGTTCATTTATTTGCTTTCTGAAAGTGTGATGATAGGTAAAATTAAGCATTAATAATGTAATGGGGTTTACTCAGCAGGTAGATGAGGGCTGCGGCTTTCCCCTGGGTTGTAGTGTTCGCCCTTGGGTGAAGCTAGGCAGCATTTGGCCCCTATCAGGCAGAGCCAGTTCTGTGGGAATACAGCAGAGGCAGGAGGTGGGGGCAAAAGTCGGATGGGGTTCCTAGACGCAGGAGCAGCCCCCGTCCGCTCAAGGTGCCTGGGGAAGCGGAGGGGCCCTCCAGCTGACAGCTGGACATGGAGGTTCTGCTAAAGGATGAGGAGCAGATACACAGGAAGGATGTGGGATGATAGCTTGATGGGGGAACAGGGTGAGCAGAAAGATTTTTTTTTTAACATAGGAAAGACTGCTACTTATAGACCAAGGTAAAGAAGGACTGGCCGTGGACAGCTGAGGCCACCTCAGGATGGGGAGGAGGTGGGCAGCGCAGGGGCAGTAAGGGGCAGGGTGTGCACCCGGGAGGGGCCCACCTCTGAGTGGCGGTCACCTGGCATGAGTGGGCAGGAAGAGGTGAGAGGAGCCTTTAAGGGAGAGGGAGCATTCAGGTCCCTCAGAAGACAGCTCTGTCCAGGGCAGCGGAAGGCAGGTCTTCTGCTGGGGACGTGGTGCCTGCCCTGGGTCCGGGGAGAGCAGAGGGATGGGGGTGGGGGCACTGTTCCAGATGGGGCTGGGGGCATCTGGCCGCAGAAGGCTGAGATGCAGGGAGATGGTCTGGATTTATAGAGGGTCGTTAGTCCTGCTTGGGACTTCCCAAGAGAGCCCAGCAGATCAGGAGTGAGACTGGAGAAAAGGAGCAAAGGAGGGTAAAATTGTTTCTGCAGCAAAAGTGCCAGTAGATGCAGGAGATGGCCAGGCGGGGGTTCCGAGGCCTGTGCTCAGTTTGCCTGGGTGCCTCCCTCACCCCCACCCATATCAGTCAAGTCAGGGCCAGGGGTGGGGACCCAGTTTGGTATTTTAAAAGCTCCCCAGGTGATTCCAGGGCTGTCAGGGCTTAGAACTGTTGGAGGGACACAACAAAATGCCCTGTCGCCACTCCAGGGCTTTGGAAAAACTAAAAGGGGGTGAAGATGGAGGGACCTGGCCTGAGCAGAAGGATGGTGGCAGCACAGGGGCGAGGCTGGGGGCTACCATGGTGCCATGGTGTGTCAAGGTGCCAAATAGATTTGTTGAGATGGAACACAGGATTTAGACAAATCATTTGTGAGCTTGTTTGGAGCTTTTACAAAGGTATCGAATCTGAATCTCATTTGGGTATTCAGGTGTGGCTCCTGGAGGAAAGGAGCTCCCCACCTGGCATAAGTTTCCTATGAATTTCTGAGCCTGAAAAAAGACGAGGGAAACGGTTGGTTGGGTGTTGGAGGCTTTCTTATTCTCACCACACAGTCTCTCTCCTGGGGAATGCTGGCTGCTCGGTGTTCTCTCTCTCTCTCTGCGCTCTCGAGTCCTCCTTCTCCAGCTATGGAGCGCTCTCCTTACCACCCCCAGCCCCTTCTGGGAGGAACTCTGTGGGAGGGTCCCTGGTGACTTTGGGTGCCTGACCAGTTAGTACCAGGAATGGAGGGGAGGAGCAAATGGCTGCTACTTTCCACCCCTTACCCCTGACCTACGGCTCTTACAGGATGAACATCGTATTGGTGTGTGCAAACAGGCCCTTATATGCATATCATTATCAAGGCTGGCAGAATTCTGGTTGAAAATTTCCATTAACCCAGCACCATCTAATGAATCATGTTTATACAAGAGTTGAGCAAACACAATGTGTAAATATTTCAAGTGTCCTAGAAATTCAGCCTGCCCAGTCACCAAAGAGAGAGGCTGAGAGAGCCCAGGGGTGTGCGGTCCAGTTCTGGGCTGTGGTGGAACCCCTGCCCAGAAGCTTACTCGTGTGGTAATGAAGGAGCGCTGGATGGTGTTTGTGGAAGACAGGAGGAAATGTGAGCACAGGCAGGGCCCTGAGGGCATGAGAGGACCAGGACATCACTGGATTCTCAGGCTGGGATGATGGCAGCCTTTACAAATAGTAGAAGACTGTGTCCATCCCCCTGTCTGCTGTACCTCCACGCTCCAGCATACACTGTTGAAAGGGGATGCTAAAAGAACATTCTGGAATGTCTTTGCAGTGGAGAGGTGCAACCTGGGAAAGAACAGTTTTGGTACCCAGCTTGGTTACTTGTTATCTCTGTGGCCTTGGGCAAGTTACTGTTAAGTCTTGGTTTTCACATCCTTAAACTGGTTCTAATTAGGGGGCCCACCTCCTAGGTTTAAGGATTACAGAGAAGATGCAGGCAGAGGGTTTTTCAAAGGGCTACTGCAGGGGAAGTGTTCTGCAGGTGGGGAGAGTCCAACAGCCAGTCTGCAGGGTGACCCCTCCAACCCCTTCTCCTGGAAGCATGGAGTGGTAGGGTGGTGCCTCCTTCTTGTTAAGATTCCGCCATTAAATCTTCACAAAATCGGGTCCCTAGTTACAGTTGTCTTCCATCAACACAGATTGAATTAGTTCCAAGTGAACCAAGGAATGCATTGGTGGTGCAGCTGCTCTGGCCCTGACCCCTTATCCTGCCTAGCCGAGAGACGGCCTGGCCATTCCATCCTGGCCCCAGTTGGAAGTCACATGTCTCCTTCTGCTCTGGGCCCCCTCCCAGCCAGGAGCTCACCAGTTAGTTAGGTATCTGCTTCACCTTCCTCCCAGGTGGCAGGTGCCTCGGGGAGGGCTCACATCCATTGCTTTCACTTTACCTTGTCGCTGTGCTTAGTTCTCTCACTGGTCCCCACCAACGATTTCTCACATTAATGAACCAAGGAGTGTTTCAAACAGCCAACCGCTGAGACCAGTGTTTGCAGATCTGGGCATTTTTTAACCTTCTGATTTTTAACTGACTGGATGTTTTCCATACTAGAAGTAGCAAAGATCCTTTTGCTTTACAAAGTGGTGGCAGGTATGTAATGGTGGGTGTACAAAAATGACAATGTTTTACTGAGGTCACATTTGTGGAAAAAAGTGCTCTAATGTTTCTCCTCTGAAGATAGACTCCCTTTAGTTATTTACTTAATAGCTGTGATCACAGGTAGAGGAGAGAACTATTTTGGCTTTGGACTAAATATATGAAAAGAGACATTTCATGAGGAAAAATGCCCAAAGAAAAAACTGCTTCCCCCCTAGACCTCTGGTCATGATTAACGACCCCAGTGGGCTCACAGAGGAATGTGTCATAACAACATGCCTCTCAGGGATGTCACAAAACACGTGGAGGCAAGGGAGGTCAGACCACCTCCTCTGCTCAGCGTGGAAGAGAGAGACTCGGGGAAGCCAGAAAGCAGCTTCCAGTGGCTCTGCAGGATAAATCCCACCGTCTATAATAAGACCCCAAGCACTCAAATGCTACACAAGAATAAACAAGAATAGTCAGATTCAGGAAATGGTTTTTTTAACATCACATATGGAACAAACACCCTTTATCCTTTCTCTTAAAAGATTGTACAGATCAGCTCCTTGTTTTAAACATTTGGACTAAATCCACTTGATCTCTTTACCCTCCCCAAAATTACATAAGGTAATTTTTGACACCAAAGAAACTAAAGGTATCTAATGCCCAAGAAGCAGACCCAACCCTTAAAGGCAGCTGGGTGGGTACTAATGGCCCCATAAAGCATTGCCTTTCCTCAGCCTCATGCCTAATTACTCATCGGCATGCCTTTGTTGAGACAGTATCTGCTTTTACAATGCAGTCAAACAAGGTAGAACTGTGTCCATTTATGGGAAAGTCAAAGACCAATAAATAAAAAGTTTAATTTCCTGATTCCCTGAAGTCGATGGGGCTTAGAAAATACTCACCAATCCTTCCAACAATGGTCTTTCAAAAAATCACGTTAAGCAGCACCTTGTATCAAATTTCATTGCTCATAAAAAAGAATCAGATAATGTTAAGTGAAGAAAAGCAGGATACAAAGTACACAGTGTGTACAAGTAAAAATCTGTCTGCTTAGGGTGAACGACTGAAAAGGTACAATCTTTTACCAGACCTGCATGATGGGGGCAGGATTCAGGGAGATTTTTTCCCCCATTTTCTAAATTTTCTCCGGCTGTATTGGTTTTACGACAAAAAAAAAAAAAATTAAAAATTGCTCAGCAAAACAATTAGTTAATTGTTTAACAAATGCTATCACTCAGAATAAAGAGCATGGCATGAGGCTTCCAACGTTAAGCAAACCAGATAAAAACTGAGAAATTCAATTAAATATAATAGGACTGAATTTCTTAGCCTTCATTTGAAGGGCTGTTGACCCTTACAGATGTCAAAGTTACTACCATTAATAAAAAATAATCCCTCATTAGGTCTTTTCCACTTATTGAATTCTCCAAGGCCATCAATGATATTTAGGAAACTTTCCTTCCACAAAGATGCTATGGAAAGATGAGGCAATGAACTCTGTGAATAATTCCATCTCTCATAAGATAATAACTGGGAGACACCCTCTGGGTTGTTCACATGGATTGTCTACAGGGAACAGATTCTGCATGGGAGTGGACAGTCCTGCCCCATTCCAGCTCACACTGTCAGACCGAGCAGACCAGCACAAGCTTTTCGCCTGGGGACCACATCTCAGGGCTCATTGCTGGCCGTTGCTGTGTCTGCCGACATGGGAGTAGCTGGGCACGGTACATTAGCGGGGCTGGTCCTCTTGCCCCTCCCTTGGGTTATTTCCCATCCCCTCCACTGGCTTCCCTTTTTCCAATCGTTTCTCACATGGCGGTCCTCAGAGTTCCACCCCTGACTCTCTCCCTCTCCTCTTCCCTCTCCCCTTTCTTGCATGCATTTTGTGGGCCAAATCACTTACGTAGACAACCATTTACTCAGGAAAACTTGAAGTGCCTAGCCCCATACCAGGCACAGGAACCGCAAGGCACAGGCTTCCTGTTGGGGTGCACATTCGAGTGGGGAGGGGACATGCAGACAAGTAAATGTCCTCCGGCAGGACCAGGGTTGGACTTGCTCCCTGGTCATCTCATAAGCATGTAAACCCAGGAAGTCCAAAGGTGGGCTCTAGCTCTCTCCCAGACTGACTCTTCCTCCACCTTGTGTTCACCTCCTTCTATCCAGTCACCAAAGCCGCAGCCTGGGAGTCCCCCTGGATGCCTCCCTCCCATTCCCTGCATCCTGCCTTCCCGCCGAAATGTCCCTTTAATAATCTTCTTCCCACTCCCACTGCCACTGCCCCAGATGGCCCTCACCTTCAGCTTCCTGTTATCTTTTGACATATCCTCTTGCTCCTCCTTGGTCACCAGGCTCAGAGTGATTCTCCTCAAACATACCCACCACGGTACCCCTGCTGAAGAACCAATGAAGGCTTCTGTCAATGGGTCAAGTTCAACCCCCTACCATGGCCCTGACCCACTCAGAGCCAACTTCCACCTGCTGTCCCCAACCACCCACTCCCTGTGTCACCAATCAGCACACTGGGTATTTGTCATTTCCCACACATATGGCTCTGGTTCATGCTGTTTTCCCTGCTTAGAATGGTCTCCTGCACACCCCATCGGAAGAGGTTTGGAAAAATCCCATCCATCTGTTGTTTAAGGCCCAGGTCCAATGCCATCTTCACACTCCCCACCCCTGCTCCTGGGTCATCTCCTTTCTGACGTCAGCGCAGCTTGTTGGCAATCGGGAGTGAGATCTCTGTCATACAGTCTTTGGCCAAGAGAGCTTCTGGCTACACAGCAGTCCCCTGAAATAGCTTGTGGATGGCGATCACAATACCAGTGTTTGGTTTTCTTGAATGCTAGGCTATTTTTAAAGAAACAAAAATACTCATAGTTTCAGAAATTAAATCTGAATTAAGACTTGAGACGCACTCAAATAATTATAGGCAGCAGTAAATTTTCAGATTAAATGAGGTTGCCCTCATTGAAAACACGTTCTGACCACACCTTTCCTGCCTAAAAAATTCTTTTCAGGGTATCTGGGTATCTGATGGTTGCGTCAGTGTCTGTTTCTAGGGTTACTAGTTGAAATTCAGGTTGTTTTTTTTTAATGTTTATTAGTCATTCATATTTTTCCCATAGGTCCTTGATGGAATCCTCTTAAAATGCAGGTGGGGGTGGGGCAGGGAAGTGGGTCTGGAAGGGAGACTTCTCAAAGAAGAGCAGAGAGGACAGTCCCCACCCCCACCCTTCCTGGGGCTGACCACCTCCCGCCCATCTGGGCTGGAGGCCCTCCTCTGCCTTCCCTTTTCCTGCCGGAGCTAAATCCTGGGGAATTCTGCCTCTTCCCTGGGATGATCTCCTCTCACTGGGGCGGCTCCCCGATCATCCTCCTGCAGACACTCGGAGAGGAAGGATGAGGGAATTTCAATCCTAAACGCTGGCCCCCCGCTGGATGGAGAGTAAGTTAGGACTGGGAATAGACGGTGATGGCCGTCAGTCTCACTCAAAAAAAAAAAAAACAGTACAGGCTCATTATTGAAATGTGTGCAGTGGGTCTTCCAGATGGCCCCAAGGATCCATGCCTCCCTGTGTTCATGCCGGTGTAGAGCTCCCTCCCATATTGATCAGGGCTGGCCTCTAACCGACAGGATACCGTGGAGGTGTCCATATGCAACTTCTGAGGCTGGAGCATAAAAACAGACAGAGCTTCTCCCTGGCACAGTCTCTCTTGGGGCACCCACCCTAGGGACACAGACACGATGCTCTGAAGAAGCCCAAACTGGTCCTCACAAAGAGCCATGTGCAGAAGAAACGGGGGCCCCGGCTTACAGCCAGCCTCCACCCCCAGCTCTGAATGAACAAGTCTCCAGGTGTTTTCCAGCCCCCCGCGTTTAAGTCTTCCTCATGAGTCCCCAGCAAATCACCCTGTCTGAATTCCTGACTCCCAGAAATGTTGTTTTGCACCATCACATTTTGGCATAATTTCTTATGCAGCTCTAGTAGCTGGAGCAAGATAGTGAAATGCCAGTAATAGGATTTTGCCACAATATCGCTATCACCAAATGCAAGCGCTCCTTGAGGCTTTAATGCTTAGGAAAGGAGGTGTCTAATAAAAGCTTGTTGGAAACAATCAGAACTATTCAGGGTCAGGGCTGTGTGGTTAGGTGTACAGCCAGCCACTTAGGATATTGGTTGGCATACTCCAAATCTAATAGTCTTAAAAATGCGTGGTAGGCGACCATACCGATGAATGCCACAAGAGGGCAGGTGTACACACTGAAATAGGGCTTTGCGGTCTCAACCTTCCTCTTGCTTATTGACTTTTTTTCCCTTCATTTCACTGATGATTTTGTTTGATATTGATCACTGCCCACAGATCGGCTTCATTTGAATAAGTGAATCTACATTTCAAAACCCAGCCATCTAGGGAAGACCTCAGTTGGAGAGGGTCCCTAACAGTTCATTTAACAATGCCATATTTGTATTTGTTACAAAATATATTTTTGTAATGAAAATACCTACAATTTCATTACTAAGAAAAACTGAGCTACTATTTTTAAATGTCAGTGGGATAAACATTTCCTGACTTTATATCGCTGCATGAATGCATATGTGCTACTTACTCAATCTCATTTATTTCATAATGGGATTAAATAATGCTTCATTATTTCATAATGAACAAAGTAATATTGTGATTTTGAGAAAAGAAGCAATTACACTTATTTTTCTTTCACCTCAGACCCCTCCCCGACTCAGTGCATTCTGACATTAAAATGAACTAATTTGTAGGGTAATTTAAAGTCGTCTCAATTTCGCCAAGAAAGATGAGGGAACAGGCTTCTCAGACCCTGGGGTTTTTCTGATTACAAACTATTTACTCAAAATGTTTCTTATGAAATCCAGGCAGTCAAGCTCCTGGAACGCTGCGTACACACCTCACCCTCTGCCCTCCTGGTGTTTGGGCAGGGCTGTCTCCGCGGGGCTGAAACATCCAAGATCCATCCATCCATCGCTCACTGGTAGTTTGCCCCGCAGGTATCCCGACCTGCCAACCAGCGACTGAGAATTTCTGTGCGGTGATCATGTGACCTCAGTTCAGTAGCCGGTCTGAACCTCAGCTTTCTCATCTGTAAGATGGAGCCACACTTCTGTTTTTCTGAAGAGGATGTTGTGAGGGTTGAATGAGATAATGAGTGTAAAGCACTTAATGCTGCACCTGGCATATATTGAGCCTTCAGCAACTGTTTCATTCCCACCATCACAGACAGCTACGACTCACCTGCGATCATTCACTGTGGAATGCCTACTGGAATGCCTAGGACCCAGAAGATTATTTGGCAGTTAGCTATAATTACTTTTTACCATCCTGCTTTTTGTTCTATAATGATCTCTAAAAACAGTTTTTCAGACAAAGATGCTGCTAGGTAAGTGTGGCCAATTACCAGCTGTGCACAAGGGCATGTTCTCTCTCAGGTCTTCTAGAGGAATCTTCCTGAACAGATGCACCTTTCCATGTATCCAAATTGTATCTGAAAATCCAACTACTATCACTGAGGAAAATTCCAGGTGAATGAAACCTTATCCCATTTTTCCGCTCAGTGGTGGAGACTGATCTGACAAAAGATGGCAACGTCTATAGCAGCTAATCACCTGGTTTCCCCTCTAAAGGTCAGCTGCAGGGTGACTCTAGGAAGATTTTGCACAACTGCCACCAGCCATATCAGAGGCCCCACGACAAATTAGCTGTAGTGGGACTTCAGCTATGTTTCTGTGTCTGAGGTGCTGAGGTGGAAATCATTTAGATACCATATGTACTGTTTGGATTAAGCGGGCCTGGTTCATGCAGTGACTCCAAATGGTATTCTTTAGAACTTTGCTTCATCCCAGACCAAGCACACAAAGTCAGTTGTTTTTATAGGGGAGAATTCTGCAATAGTGCACTTGCTGCATTTTCCCCCATCAGTGTGCCAGGTGTTTCTTGTCATTACACAGTCTTAAATATAGTTTATTATGACTTTTTTTTAAAGGCACCAAGAACTTGCCTAACCTTTAACTTGTGAGTGTAAACTTACTAAATTTGGACAAGCTGTAAATTGTGATTCTGGTTTTAAAGCCACTTGGGTGAGCCTGGACAAGTCTCTTCACCTTTCAGTTGGAGAATCTTGGGACTCTCCTATAGATTTAACCTTCTAGGAGTCACACCCGGCACTTCCCAAATCCTGGGAATGGTGAGGCTGTGCATCTCCTCCGGGCTCACTTCTGTTGGGCCCAGCTCCTCCGCACGGAGATGCCCTTCTCACTGCTTGGTCTCATACTTCAATTAATGTGTCCCTCCAGGACGAGGATTGTAGCTATCACTGTGGTACATACAGTGATAGATAGTCAGCCCAGGCTTCTGCAACAAAAATACCTAGACTGGAGTGTCTTCAACCACAAACACTGATTTTTCATAGTTCTGGATGCTTCAGAGTCAGCAGGCGGGGTTACAGGGAAAGTCTTCTTCCTCCTCTTCCTGGTTGGTGGACAGCTGTCCTCTTGTATCTCCACCTGGCAGAGAGAGAAAAAAAGGAGAGAGATTCTGGTCTTCTACTCTTATAAGGCAGTAAGTCCATCATGGGGGCTCTACCATCATGACTTCCCAAAGTCCTCAACTCCAACTATCACACTGGGGGCTTAGGTCTCAACAAACGAACTTGGGGGTGACACACACATGCAGTCCATAACAATACCTCAAGAACCTCACATACACTTGGACCATTTCCAGAGACTGCAACATGAATGGCTTCCCCTGGAGTTGTATGATATGGTGACACATAGTACTGGCCCTCAATGACTTGTTGAATAAAAGACTTAATAAATTATGACATTTTTCTGATTTAAAAAATTTTTTAGTATTTTTTATTAAAGTTAAGTTCAGTGTTGTTTTAGAATAATGTAAAATGCAATGCTTAAATAGAAAATGATATTTTAAATTAAAGGCAAGCTTTCAAAGAACTTAGGCTCATAGATTTTTTTTTCTGAATGACTCTAAGCATGGTTTAAATATTCTAATAGGACAATGGTTTATTGATCAGAAAAACTTATGTATTAAATTGCTGGCTGAATACTGCCCTAGGAATTCCATTTGTCTTTAGATTTTAGGGTGATTAGTTTGATAAATAGCCAAGATTTATTGTCATCTTTATAATATCTAAAAGCACAAGGTGATGGTCATCATTCTTCTATGCAGATGTATTCTAAAGAAGTATATCTGACCCCACAATTAAACATTTACATTTTTTTTCAAGTGTCAATATGCCCCAAATTCAGATTAGTGAAAACATCTCACTGTATTTTCTTTTTTATTATTATCCTGTTCTCTCAAGGTTCTTCCCTTACAGGAGATACAAAATTCAACAAATCCTATTGACTCTGGAAAGTAGCAAAGAAGGATTTAAATTAATCCAGGGCTTGAAGAGGGACCCTGGGGCAGCTTGCCAAGAGATTCTGCTTCTTTTGTTTGGAATCCTCCCACCCACCACCCACCACCCACCACCCACTGCCCACCGCCCCTGCCTGGAACTCCACCTCTCCCTACCCTCTCCTCCCACGTCTCCTCCCAGTTCTACTGCTTTGGCTCCAGCCAGCAGTTCCTGGAGTGCAGAGGAGACCCCTGGGAGGTTGCCCACGGAAGCGAGAGCCCACTGGGCTTCTCTGACTCTCTGCTGTCCTGGGCTAAGCCCATTGGAGCCTCAGGGTGGCTGAGCCTATGTGCAGGGCACATGGCTGGTGGGGCCTGTCTGTGACTCTGTCTTGGATTCAGCGCTCTGACCCGCCCTGCTCTGTGCTGCTTGTCCCAGCTCAGTGGGGCAGCTCAGTGCGGAGGCCTCACCTCCCTGCTCACCCTACGTCTCTCCACTTTGTGGCTTGGCCTATTGTGGCCTTTGGCACCTGGAGAATTCTCTATTTTGACATCAGCCTTTTGCATTAGACTGTGAGCTCTTGGAGGGAGGGAAAGTCCTTGTTCTTCATTATATCTTCACTCCTGGCATGAGCAGGCACTTCACTGATTACCTGGCTGCATGAGTGAATGAATGAGCAGAAACCAAATGAGGCAGTGGGCGTGGATAAGCTTTGTAAACAGCAAAGAACGTTAAGGACCATTATCTTTATATTCTCCAGCACCTGGGGCGTAGCCCAGGACAGAGTAGGCACCCAGCACTGCCTTCCAAATGAAGGCCGGAGGGCTGAAGGGAGCCCACAGTTGCTAACTGGGTCCCCAGGAAGCCAAGAGCCAGGTGGAGCTCACTGAGCAGGATGGTCATGGCGAGAGCCCATGGGCTGCACCTGTGGAGGGGAGGCGGAGGAGGGGGACTGGGCCGGAGGAGAAGGGCTGTGGTGCTGGCAGCCTGATGACAGCCTTGGCTGTTCCCACAGGGAGCCCTGAGCTAGGACGGCCCTTAGAGTTGTACTGCCTTGGGCCATGGAGGATTGGCCTTTATCCCTTGCACTGATCAGGCATCCCATGTGGGTCACCCCAGGGAGGAGTGGGGCCTTGGGTGAAGGTGTGTGCCAGGGACTTCTGCCCTGCATACCACTGTGTCTGCCACAGAATCCATGACCCCAGGGAGCAAGCTAGAGCTGAGGAAGCTGGGCTTGGCAAATCCTTCAGCCATAGTGGAGGCAGCCTTCAGGTGGGAAAATAGCCTGGTGTACACGAGGGGACCTTTGCTATCAAAGTGGCTCTGCACTAGGCCAGGTGCCAGGACCTTGAAAGTTCAGGGCAAAGCCTCTGGGATGCTAGGAACCTTCTGTCTCTTGTTCTGGGTATGGGTTTACATTGAGCCGTGTTTTATGACATAGTGACTTTTCTGTATACATGTAAATTATATCTCAACGCTATTCAAATTATTTTAAAACTTGGTAACAGATGTGTCATGTTTAACCTTCCAGTCAGGCTCCTATTTCCCTTTTTAGAATAGAAACCATAACTGGGGTTTTACTACATGCAATTCTGCCAACCCCAGATGGAAACAAATATTTAAAAATGAAACTATGCGCTGGGCCAGAACATCAAAGTTATCTCTGGGTCAAACCTGAACTTCACTTTAAATCTGGACACCTCTCCATTCTCTACCTAAACCCATTAATAGCCTCTCATCTCACTTGAAAGAAAATTTAAAAACTTTTCTTTGGATGGGGTGGGGGAGATCTAAACTATTTTCAGTTCCTTTCACCAAACTTCCCTTCGAGCGTTGGCTCCATGCTGGGATGAGGGAGGTGTGGTCCCTGGGCACGCGGGCACATGGGCTGGTAGAGAGTCCATGCGCATGTGGGGGCTGTGCCAGGTGGCCAGGGGAGAGACATGGGATCAGCACAGCGCTCTGGAAGAGGGCTCCCGGGCAGACTTGGAGAGATGGCCACCTGGACGGTCCGGCCCGTCTTCTGGAAGCCTTGTCTTGCTTGTTTGTTCTCCTCCGAACGTTGGTCACCTCAGCCTTCTCACAGTTATGGCCCCTTTGTACGCCTTCCTTATCTTTCTGTGCAAAAGGCGGCTCGCTCTTTGATCTCTGTGCCTGCTGCTGGGGACAGTGGCTTTGCTTTCCCCAGCATCCTCTGTGCCTGAGCTCCTAAAACCCCCTTGCCCCAAGTTCCCTGTACTCCGCTCCATTAACTTCATTCAGTGTCAGCTACGGTTTTCTTGCCTTTTTTTAAAAACTCTGGAATTGCACATTGCCTGAGTACTTGGTCAACTGTGGGGAGTCACGCCTTACTTACTCCTCCAAAACTTCCAGTTAGGATTAGCCCACAATATCAAGGTGGTAGGGAGCCAGGGGCTCTGAACGGTACTCTCTGGCTATGAACAAGCCTGACCAGTCCTGACCCATCCCATCTCTTCCCCTTCCTCAGGACAGCCAAATCCTTTGGCTCAGATTAGACCCCAAACCACCTCAGGACTGGAAGACGCGTGGCCACCAGCTTTTGGGGTCTCCACTTGCTGTCTGGTCCCTGCCTACTCCCGACACTTGCCCAGCATGGCCCCCAGCTCCAGGGGAAGGACGATGCCGCCAATATTCACGTAAGCACCCGGTGCCATCCCAAAAGCCTTCAGTGTCGTTTGGGAAGTTCTTAGGGTCATACTGGGCAGGAGGGAGGTCTTCCCAGGAGATGAGGAGATTCAACAGCCAGCTTCCATGAACACTGGAATAATTTGCCTTTCTTAAGCCTGCAAGAATTCGCATCTGGGAGACGGGATGCAGAACTACAAAGTTTCTCCAGGTTAGAATAAACAAATGACTGCAGATAGTTCTGAAAGCTGAGACTCAAGAATTGGTGATAACAAGGGGGAAAAAAATCAATGCTCTAGAAAACCTTCCAGCCTGTCCGCTCACATGTGTTAGTCCAGCCCAATTTTTGCACAGGTGTCCTCTCTGAGGCAGGCTAAGATGATCCCCATTAATCTGGCACTAGACCCTGTCTCCAGAGCCAAAGCAAAGAGGCGACTGATTATTTGTAAATTCAAACTGCATAGACAATCATTCAAAATAATTGACCTCCAATCTTTTCTTTAATGTGTTATTAAATCCCTGGGTACATATTTGCTGATAAAACATTCACAGTGAGGCTGTGAAGAGCTGGGATGAACTTAAAATACTTCTCTCACATTCAGAGTCAGTGCAGACCCACCTAGCAGGGCCTCTCTCGCCTGGTGTTCCAGGAGCTGCTGACGATTTGGTTGATTAGGGACCGACACCAGCTTTTTCTCTCACTTAGAAATTGGCCAATTATAGGGGTGATTTCGAGTTAGCTTCACATTACAGATACTATAAAAAGTGAGCTATTGCAGAAAGATGCTGTGTGCTATGCCATGCAATGTCAAAAGGTGTCCAATGTGAAGATACACACATGGCCCACAGGCACATGAAAAGATGCTCCACATCACTAATCATCAGGGAAATGCAAATCAAAACCACAATGAGACATCACCTCATGCCCATCAGGAAGGCAACTATCACAAAAAACAGAAAATAACAAGTGTCGGCGAGGATGTGGAGAAATCAGAACCCTTCTTCACTGTTAATGGGAATGCCAAATGGTGCAGCTGCTGTGTAAACAGTGTGGTGATTCCTCAAAAGACTGGAAATAGAACTACCATGTGATCCAGCAATCCCACTTCTGAGCATATATCCTAAAGAAATTAAAATAATTCAATCATAAAAAAGAAAGAAATCCTGCCATTTGCAACAGCATGGATAGACCTAGAGGGTATTATGCTAATAATACAGGCAGAGAAAGACAAATACCATATGATTTCACTCACTTGTGGAATCTAAATCAAAACAAAACAAAATTAACAAAATAGACCCTGAGAACTGATTGGTGGTTGCCATGGGGGAGGGGTTGGGGTGGGTGGAGAGCTAAGTGGGATAAAGGGCACAAAAGTTCTCAGTCATGATATAAGTTGGTCGTGGGGATGGTAGTACAGCATGAAGAATATAGCCAGTGATTCTGTAACACCTTCTATGCAGACAAATAGTAACTGCCCCAGTGGGGGTGAGGATTTATCAATGTGGGTAGCTGTTGAACCACTCTTTTGCATACTTCTTGAAACCAATATAAGATTGTATATCAACGAGACTTCAATCAAAAAAAAAAGAATTGAAAAAGTCTCAGATATTTTCGCACTTGTTCATAGCGGCATTCTTCACAATAGTTAAAAAGGTGGAAGCAACCCAAGTATTCATCAGTGGATGATGGATGAAGAAAATGTGCCCTAGCCATACAGTGGAATATTATTCAGCCTTAAAAAGGAAGGAAATCCTGCCATATGCGAGTATGGATGAACCTGGAGGACATTACACTAAGTGAAATAAACCAGTCACAAAAGGACAAATATGGTTCCACTTATTTGAAGTCCCTAGAGTAGTCAAATTCTTAGAGCTAGAAAGTAGAATGATGGGTGCCAGGGGTGATGGTGGGGGGTGTGGGTGGGTTGTTGAAGAGTTGTTGTTTAATGGGTATAGAGTTTCAGTTTTGCAAGATGGAAAGATGTGGAGATTGGTCGCACAACAATGTGAATACACTTAACATTACTGAGGTGTGTATCTGAAAATGATTAAGATAAGAAATGTGTATTTTACCACAAGTAAAATTTTGTCATGTGGTCACCTCTCAGCTGTCTGGTAGTCTGGTAGTGTTCTGCTGGAGTGAGTCACCCCACCTATGTCATATGTCACCCTTGACTGTATCTTCCTGACCCATGTCCACCGTGGTCCCTGGACAAGTTCTGGCAAGTAGCTGCTCAGCACAGTCCTACTGCATGTCTGAGGAAGACAGGGAGAGAGGGAGGGAGGGAGGGAAGAAGGAATGAATAGAAAAATCCACAAAAGATAAATTACAAATGGACAGTAACCAAATGAGAAAATTTTCAGCTTCACTAGTAATCAAAGAAAAGCCCATTAAAGCAACAATGAGTTTCCATTTCTCACTATGAAATGAATAAAGATTTTTATTATTATAATTTAAATACCTAATGCTGGCAAGGATTTGTTGAGATGGATAACTTCAGACAGAACTGGTACATTTCAGTAAGGAAATATAGTAGTATGTATGAACAGCCCCATAAAAATTTGTGTCTTTTGACCCAATAATCCCCCATCTAAGAACATATCCTAAAGAATCAAGAAGATTCTTAGACAAAGGTTTGGGGGCAAAGATGCTTATTACAGAGCTGTTTATAACAGCTCAAACATCGGAGCTAAATATTTGGCAAATGGAGAATGCTTATGTACAAGATGCAAGATTACATAGCCACTAAAAATTATATTCTAGAAAAATATTTGATGATGTAAGAAATGTTTACAATATATGCATATAGGTCATGCATAGAGTAAATGGGTTTTGTATAAAAAAAAATCAAAAACAGAGAGGAGATAGATCTGTGATTTCTGGATGAGGTAACAATAATTGATTTGCCTCTACCTTCCTTAACATTTCATATTTTTGTAATTCGAAAAAACAAAAGTGATTTGAAAAATGTAAAAATTAAGTCACCATTTGAGCATCTACAAAGTGCTCTCGGGGAAGGCGAAAATGACCAGGCATGGTCCCTGTTCTCCAGAAGCAGGCGCCTGCTGGTGGGGGCCTCCATCTTTCCTTCTCTCCTTCCTCCTTCCCTCTCTCCCTGTCTTCCTCAGACATGCAGTAGGACTGTGCGGAGCAGCCATGTGCCAGACCCTGTCCAGGGCCCCTGGTGGACGTGGGTCAGGATACAGTCAAGGATGGATCTTGATGCTGGAAGAGTGCTGGTGGTGTTGGGGGCGGGGAGACGAGACAGGGACCGGGCGGCGGGAAGCTGCTCGAGGGGCGGTACTCGCCCATCCGCGAAGGATTTGAGCCTTTGTTTCTGCCGCCCCGGACCTGTTGGTACTGTTCCTGCGACTTTGTCCTCCTCCTCATCTAGAGCACCGGGTTCCTGTGATGGGCTGACAATGCTTCAGGGTTTATTCTCTCCATGATCAAGTAGGCTCAACTCAGGCAATGTAAGATATTCTCCAAGGTTTATCTCCTGAATATCCTTGCTGCAGCGGGCTTTCAAGTCAATGTTTATTTAAATCCTTACTTGGTTTGGATCTGCTCTGGCAAGGATTGCCTTCCTCAGGGACCAAGGTCTGGGGGCGGAGGGGGGGAGGGTGGCAGGACCCACGTGGCCTGAAGGGCTATTTCAGCGGAAGCCTGGAATCTTGGACTGCAGCGCTGGGAGGCGGGTACCTTTATGGGGAAGAAGGAATAGTGGCTTGTGCAAGTCAGGGTGCCAACCCAGAGCTGACCCTGGGTCCTAGCTTTCCTGACACCCAGGTTAGTGTGCCTCTACCCGGCACCCTCCTGCGGGAGGGGGCGTGGCCCTCACTTGTCGCTGCAGTGCTGGACTCTGCACTGCCGCCTTGAAAAGAGACCAGCGGGCTGCTGAGGGGGTGTGCGGATGATGGCTGCTTTTAGCACTGATATGAGAATGATGAAAATTATCTTTGTGTGCACATCAGGAGACCATCTGGATATCTTTCGAAATTTATAATTGAAAAAAAAATTACAACCTAAATACAATGTAGCCATTTTCTTCTATTTTGGTTTTACATAGGGATTTTTCTTTCCTGTTTAGAAAAGGACTACATGTTCTGGAAGTTTTAGCCAATGCAATAAACAAATCAAAGATGGGACTTAGGACTTGTAGAAATAAGACAAACGAAATTATTTTTGGATATTAAGGTTGCCTGCTTATAAAGGCCAGGGGGATTACCAGGAGAACTACTGCAGGGAAGAAGACAATGACATGGTCAGATGAGCTAAGGCGGCCTCTCCTCTGGCTGTAAACTCAGAAAAAGGCTGGACAGGATGCAGCTGTGTGACTATAAAACTGTATGCATATGTGTGTGTGTGTGTGTGTGTGTGAGAGAGAGAGAGAGAGAGAGAGAGAGAGAGAGAGAGAGAGAGAGAGAGAGAGAGAGAGAGAGAGTTTATATATGTGCATATATATGTGCCTATTAGCTGACCTAAACAGATATAGGTAAGGGCTGATAGAAACAGAAATCCTCAGAAGCCCTAAATAAAGCCAGAGGGGTAGCACATGTGTTACACAGGATGCAGATGCCTGGCATTTTGACAGGTGCTGTGGACACAAGGGTGAAAAAACCAGAGCTCCTACCTTCATGGGGCTTGCTGCTATAATGACATTATCAAACAGTCACACACCCTTTGGACATTACCATCATAGAAAGTGCCACATAGGAAGGAAGGTACCTGGTGTTCAGTGAGCATGTAATGGGGGGGGGTCTACCTGGCTGGAGAAGTCAGGAAAGAGGCAGTTGCCACCTGAGGGCTGAATAACTAACAAGGGAATTACACAGTAAAACGTGAAAAACAAAATATTGAAGAAAAAAAAACAGAGGAAAAATTGGGGGGTATAACTTATTTTTTTCCTTTAGTATAATATTAAAGGAAAAACATGGCTAGATTTGACCATGTCATATTGAAAAAAATACCACAAGCAATTGTAAAAGGTAAAATGCAAAGTGCAAAAAAATTTGCAAAACCGAAAGAAGAGTTGTTAGTTTTCATACATAAAGAGCTTTCTCCTTCAATAAAAGGATGCACTCCCACACATACATGGGCTTAGAACAAGAGTCTCTCACATAACATTAAATTAAGAAAATACAAAAGGCCGATAAGCATATAAAAAATGTTGGTCTTCATATGAAATCTTCCCACTTATATGAAATATCTAGAACTTGCAAATTCATGGAGACAGAAACAGAGAAGTAGATTAGAGGCTTCCAAGGATGGAGGTGGGGTGGGTGGAGAATCGGGGGTCATTGCTTAATGGTCAATAGTTTCTGTTTGGAGTGATGAAAATGTTTCAGAAATAGTGGTGAGGTTTACCAACACTGTGGATGTACTTAATGCCAATAAACTATGGACTGAAAAATGAAAAAAAAAGTGTTGGTTTTCAGTTGTAATCACAGGCACATGAATGACAGTAATAGCATGTCTATTTATTTTGCCTATGATGTTGGCAGTTTTTAAATGCTGAGGTATTAAGATGTTGAGGAAGGTGGAAAGAAACAGGCCTGAATATAAACTGGCACAATTTTTCTGGAGGGCGATTTGGCAAAATCTATCAAATGCTTTAAAAATGCCTACCTGGTAATTTCACTCCTTAAGAATTTATCTTAAATCAGCATCAGGTGTGCAAAGACTGTATCGTGGGTATTCACCCCAGTGTTATTTACAACAGAGTGAAATAGAAAACAGCACAAGTATCTAGCAGAATGAGGGACGGCAGAACACCAGGCAGCCATTAAGATGCATATTATGAAAGAACCTCATGACATGCACGAAATGTTCAAATACATATGGTTCGGTGTAAAAAAAAAAACAGCAGATGACACCACAGCAATATTTGAATAGGGAGACCAGAGACAGGAGCCACAGGAGATGGAAACCTATGACAAGGGTGGTATTACGAGTCTGCCAGGAATGGCTGGATTAATTCAAGGCATGGAGCTGGGATAATTGTTATCCACATGAAAAAATAAAATGAGAGCATTATGGGTTGCCACAGACAAATAGAAAGTCCAGGGAGAAGAACAATCTGTGAAAAGAACAGCTAAAGCTTTTAGAAGAGAGTATAGTGTGCTATCTGTATGGCCTCAGGGAGAGGAGAATTTTCTAAAAGACAAAGGACAAAAAAACCCCATAAAATAAAACTTTGGTAAATATCACAACATGACAACTTTTTAAAAATCCATGCACGTGAAGAGCCCAAAGATGGAAAGATAGCTGCAGACTGGAAGAAAATGAACTCGATGCACATCAAAGATGAAGAATTATTGCAGAATGTGTGAAGCAGAGCTTCTCAGACTTTGGTGTGCCCAGAATCGCTGGGAGACCTCTTGAAAATTCAGATTCTGATTGAGCAGGTCTGGGTGGGGCCCAAGATTCTGCATTTTAACGAGGTCCCAGGTGAAATTTATGCTGCTGGTCCACAGACTGACTACACTTTGAATAACAAGGATATAAAGGACTCCTACAGATAAACAGAAAAGAATAAATAACCCCATACTAAGCTTAGCAAAGGTTTGAGCAGGTAATCCTCAGAAGAGAGAAACCAAATGAGCAATAAACATATTAGGATAGGCTTCTGCTGTACACACAGACCCCACAGCAGAACTTTATTTCTTGCTCAAATAAACAGGGCAAATGTTCTAGGCCGGTGAGGGGAGGGGTAAGGTTCTGGTCCTCACAGCCCTGCAGGGTCCTGGGCTGCTGGAGGCTCTGCCATCTTCAGTAGGCATCTTTCAAAGTTTCCCTAGGAACTGGGCAGCTGGAAGAAGAAAAGAGTTTTTTATCACCGACTTGGAAATGGTGGAGACGCTCCAGCTGACACTCGTTTGCTTGGAACTCCACGGAGGCTCTGCCTAGGAGGCTGGGAAACGCAGTTAGTCTGTTCCCCCCAAAAAGAGGCATCGTGTTTGGTGACTAGCTAGCAGTCTGCCACACATGTGAAGAGATGCTCAGCCCCCCAGGAACCAGGAAAATGTAACTGAAACTACAACAAGACACCATTTACGCCATAACATTGGGAAAGACAAAATACCGGGAGCATTAACTGCACAACTCAGCAGGCGCCATTCACACAGATCAGCCCATCCTGCCCTGCCCTTCCCCCCTTACCTTGCTTAAAGTTTTTATTCCTCTAACATACCCTACTACCTCTAACAGACTATTAACTTATTTATAATGTTGATTGTCTTTCTTGCACCTCTGGACTGTCAGCTCCAACGAGCAAGGGTATTTGTCTATTATGATAGCTGCTCTATACCACGTGTCCACGGCAGAGCCTGGCGTACAGCGAGCACTGAGTGAGAGTCACGGAGAGGCCGAGATGGAGGTGGTCCGAGTGGTGTTCTAGCCTTCCAGTCACCAGCCCAGTGCCCAGGACATAGTCTCCCAGAGATTCGGGCCTATAGTCGCTTAGTCACATCCAGCCTATGGGTCCCTGTAGCCGAGGCTTTGTGGAGGAGAGACAAGCTTTGTCCAGCCCGGGTTCTCATTCCACAGTATCTGTGAGTAAAATCCGTGGTTGCTGTTTTCAGCCTCTCAAGTTTAGTTTCCCCCTTTTTTTTTTTTAGTTTTTAAAGTCAACTTCTTAAGAAGAACTTAGAATAAGTAAAATTCACCTTTTTTTGGTGTATAGTTTGCTGAGTTTTGACAGATGTATGGTCATGAGCCACCATCACAACCGAGATGCAGAATCTTCCCATCACCCCACAAAGTCCCCTACTAAGCCGGCAAGCTTTGGGGTAGTTTGTCACACAGAAATACTAACCAGGACCATGTTCTGTGCTCTCCCGGATGCTCTTCAGTATCTGTTTCCGTGGCTCTGTGAAGGTCCTTTCTTGGGAGCTCTGGCTAAACATTTGTTTTCCCCTCAGCCTAGGAGCTCTGTGAGGGCCGGATCCGTGAGACTTGCTCATGGCTGCTGCTCCTGTGCTCAGCATGTTCCTGGCACATAGCAGGTGCTCATTAAATCTCTGTTCAATGAATGGAGGAATGTGATAGAGGCCTGGTGGGTCTAGAGACTCTGACTTGAATCACACCTCATTTAAAAAAAAAGTCACATGATTTCTCAGCTTTAGACTGGTGCAGTACGAGATAGCTCTAGCATCCCATCTAAAGGCTAAAGGTGTGGAGTTGGTCCAGATAATTCCCTCACTCACACCTCAATATTCAATAACTTTGTGGAGCACCCTATGTGTTAAGCACTATTCTAGGCACTGATGATGTGAAGGTGAACACCAGCAGACACAGTCCATGGACTTTACCCTCTAGTGTGGGGGTCACATGAAAACGCAATGAATGCACAAAATTATGTGCTCTGGTAAACCATTGGACATGCCGTGGAAGCCCCTCCAACCCCCCACCCCCCACACCAGTCCTGAGCTCAGTGGTTCCAAAATGTTCTCTGGCACATGAATCACCACGTTCCCTTGGAATCATTGCTCAGGAGGGAGAATCTCCTATCACAGTCATTTGCTATCAATATTAGAGATGTTCTGAGAATCACCTTGTTTATATAATAGTGGACTCTTCTGAAACAAACATGCGGAAGGCAGACAGGCGCAAAAACACCAGGGGGTCTGTTCCCTCCAATAATCTCTGACTTTAAAATGACAAAATAGACCTTTCAGATAAACCAACCAGCCTCATGAATACTGTCCAGAGAATTCAACCCGGGGACACTTGCTTGAGAACACTGGCAATTTCAAATGCCTTGACTGTACTTATCCTTCAGTGACTTTAGGGCTGGGAAAGCAGCACACTGCCTTATAAATATTTCCCATTATGGAACTTTTGGGTAAGCTCCTGAAGTAATTTTAGATCTCAGCTAGGTTTGTTCTCCCTGATGCCCAATACAGTATCTTCCAGGGCTGCTGTACTGATGCGATCTTGAAAAAAGAGAAATTAAGACAATTTCCCAGCATTCGGTAAGCATTTGCATGTGAATGCAGGCTGTCCTGCTGTTTAATAAATCTGGTATGTAAGAAAGCCATGAGAATCAAAGTTCACATCCAGTTGGGCGCTTTACATGTATGTTGCGAAGGTTGTTACAAAAATGGGATAATATCCTTCCAAGTACACGACTAATGAGAATATGCATAGCACATCTGAGATAGCTCAGATGTGTAATTATTGTGAGGATTTCACAGACACATAAATATAATGATCTTCAGCTAAGTCAATTGCTAGCTACCGATGAAATAAATAGGGTCCCTTCAGAATTTGAAATAATTTGGAGTGGTAGGCGGTGGGAAATGATTCACCTTAGCTGTTATCTCTGGAACAGTAATATAGAAATATATCTGCCAACTCTGGAGCATTTATATTGTTCTTCATATCCTGTGGAGTTTGTCAGAAGAGCTCTGGGCCCTGCCGCCTCCCAGCCCCTCATTCTGATAGGCCGACGCGCAGCGTGGTCAACACTAGGTCGGAGCAGCTAATATCGCTTACCTCGGTAGGCATCCCACAGCCATAATATTTTTCCAAGAAACACTGATGTGCTTAAAGGTCAGGTTGATACTGATTTGACGGAGTAACATAAATTCATCTTTCTAGGAGTAAAATGGTGTACATGACTTGGTTTAAAGGTTAAACTGTTTTTTTGTGCACTGGATAGGTCAAAGATATAAGACTTTAATACACAAAGTATAATTACCTGTTTGGACAGACAGGGAGATGCAGCCCAGGGTTTGATTTTTCAAAGAGATATTTGAAAACTTCGGAATCTATTGACATCTTGTTGTTCTTGAATACATTTCACTAGAGGGGAAAAAAAACCCTACAAGGGTACTCCGTCAGAAGGGCTGTTTCTTTCCTACCCCTGGTTATGTCTGTTGGGATTCTAGAAATTGAGTTTAGAGCTCTGATAGAGTCTAAGAATGTTGTCAGATAGGATGTTCCCTCAGGGCTCCCAAATACAAAAACGATATAGCAGGTGTTAGATAAAAGCTTGGTAGATGAATGAATTGAATTCATCTTACTTTTGAAAACCCACAAAGTTGGCTTTGATAAATAAGGAGAGAAAGGTGGAAAGATTCTTTGTTACTCGATCTAAACCTAGACCAATCTCGGGCCCCCAGTTGCCTTCATTCATTCCTTCATTCACTTGTTCTTATTTTCATTCAAGAAAACATTTATTAAGCACTTACACATCACTGCACTATACTGGATACTGAGATGAACTCAGAAGACATGGTCCTGACCTCAGTATCCACCGTCTGTCTGAGAAGAAAAATCAAAAGGAGAGCAAGGGAGGCGTGGTGAGCTGCCAAGGGAGCAGGTGGCCTGGCCTGGACAGGCCCTGGCTGCTCCCAGCGTCTCTTGGCCCCTCCGGAGAGACCCCTTCGGTTCTAGGGGACACTTGTCTCCAGGCCGTCCTCCCCACCAACTCTGACCCAGTTCCCTGGCCCTGCACTCACCAGCACATGCCTTCTGCGCGCAGGGCCTGGGGGAGGCCTGGGCTGAGCGAGAAGAGGGCGGGGGCGCAGCCTGCCCCGGGCCCAGCCAGCGTGGACCACCCAGCCGAGCCCCGCGCTCACACGCACCGGGTGCTTGGCGCCCCGAGGGCCCTGCTCCCGGGAGCACCGGGCCTGGGGGCGCGAAGACTCTCCCCTCCGTGGAGGGAGGAAACCAAGTCCCTCCCGACGTCCTCCCAGCGGCCGCCTTCAGGACACCCACAAGCAGGTCCCCAAATCTTGCCACGAGCCCCGTGCCAACATTTTAGAGGTAAGAGCGATGGCACGCTGTCCAGATTAAGTGTTAATAAATCTGGGGGTGTGTTAAAGGAGAAAAGTACCGGATGGCTGGCAGGGGCGGTGGGGGAATGGAGGGGACTGTCGGAGAGCCAGCGGAGGGCAGGCGGGGCGGCACAGAGCGCAGGGGAGCGGCACGGAGTGGGGGCGAGGGCCGGCGCGGGAAGGAGTGGAGCACACGGGGCGGGCGGAGAGGGGGGCACCCGGCGGAGGGGGCGGTGGGATGGAGGGGGTCCGTGGGGGGATGGAGGGGGAAGGGGGCGGGGAGCCCCGGAGCTTTCCTGTGAATCACCCTCCCTGGTTTCTGGCGTGGGGACGGGAGCATCAGTTTCCTGGATGTTGGAGAAATCACAGTGGAAACTGTCAGGCAGAGGGAAACCATCTCTTTCTGTACTTTTTCGTGAAGCATTTTGCTTGGAGAAACAGGACTGTAGGCCTCTCCCGTTCAGGGCGCTTGCCCTGGAGAGGTCGTCCCTAGTCATTCTGCCCCTTTTCGGCGCCTTGGGCCACGGGACATCCACCTGTTTCCTGTGTGTGCAGTGCCAGATGGGCCTGTGGGCAGGACATGGGGACCCTCGACCCGCAGGACATCCAGGTGGCCTTTAATTGCCACACTCCACTGCAGGGCCTCGCTTGAACCACATACATGTGGTATATTTTTGACAGATATTCCCCATGGAAAGGATACAAATGTAAATTTTAAAAAAAGGGAATGAGATTCTGTATAGCATGGAAATATAAACAAGAATGAAATAACTGGGTGGGGAGTTTGGCATACAGGTGGCTTATTCATCACCTCCAGGCTTGTGGCTTCTGCCCCAGCCTGGGCACTGCCTGGCCCCTCCATTTCTAACTGGTGGTCTGGTGAGCATCTCTCTCCAGTGCAGAGCAGGCATTCAGAACCTCTTTGATGAATGAATGAGGGACTCAAATACAAGTCATAGTAACATAATGCCCTGCTGGGATGCACATAAGAAGCGCACATGGATTCCAGGAAGAGGGGCGTCCAGAGGTGGGGGCTTCAGGCTGACTCCTAAAGGGCAGTTAGGAGGCAGCCGCATGAGAAGGGGCAGGAAGGCCAAGGGCCTGGTGTGGGGAGGAAGGAACTCCTCCCAGGCTGGAACACAGAGCAGCCGATGGGGGGCAGGTGGACTGTGAGCTGCAGTTATTTTGAATAGATGAAAAGCCCTTCACAGATTCTAAAGCACAGGAATGACAGTTTTCTTTGCAAATTTCATGATGAAGGCCTTGTGTCTTCTGACATGGGGTGGCGATTTGGTGGAAGACCGCCAGGGGCCAGGCACTGGGCTGGCTCTCATCCCACAAGTAACCAGAGCTGGGTCTCTGCCTCTCTCAGTCACAGTCAAACCCTCTCCTCCTCAGACCACCATCACCCCTTCCTTTTTGACATAAAGAGGCTGAAGCACAGAGGGGCAGTGACTGGCCCAGCAGTGAGGGGCTGCTCCTGGGCAGGCCTTTCCTCTCTGCCCGCAGCAGCCTCTGCATCTCCCGAGGAATCTGTCAGCTCCCCTTGAGGGCAGCGAGGCAGCCCCAGGTCTCCCACACAGCAGCAGGAGCAGGGACAAGGGAGCTCCCTGAGGTCAGTTGCGGCCCTGGAGCCTCAGGCCAGGGTGAAGGTGAGGGGACCCTGACACATTTGATCAAGGCTTGCTGAGCATCTGCCCTCTGAAGATCTGCAATTCTGTATTCCCAGAAGGCGTCTGAAGAGTTCGTGGCCTGTAACATATCCACATCTCTAAAAATGTCCAGGGCACAGTTCACTCTACAAATGTAGGACTAAGGCCAGGGACTGCCTGCTGACAATGCTGGGTGATGTGGGAATGGTGTATTCCTGCCTGAGCCATGGACAGTGGGGAGCACCTGCAAGCAGTGAGGACCATCTCTTCCCAGCATTTCCTAAACCAAGCTGGCAAGCTGGCGAGCGCCATTGTGCATAGGTAATAACTCAGCCAGAAACAACTGTCATGATTCACGTGTCACAGCTAATGTCTAGCTAATATCCCCCAGCAGGGACGAGCAATTACAAATTCCTGAATTATCTTCCCTGTCTGTACCTCCAACAAACAAGCAGTCATCTGTTTCCTTAGCTAACCTTCCCGGGGGGATGTGGCCAAAAGGTTGAGAGACAGCAGGCCTCTGAGGTGGAAACCTGGCATGGCCACCTCCTGGCTGTGCATTTTGGCCAAGCTCCTGGGAGGGCCCCATATCGTAATTACTGTTGTTTCTATAAGAATATACTTGTATCCTAGGGTTACTGTGAAGATTAAATGTGATTATTAATTTAAAGTTCCTTGCACATAGTAAGCACACAATAAATGTGAACTATTATTATTAACTGAAAATTAAACCCAAAATACTCATTAGGATGTGGGCATGAATAGAGGATGCTTAGATTTTACCAATATGTTTAATTTTCCCAATTCTTCTGTTTCAGTCAGAGAGCCAAGCTGAATCAGTACTTACACTTGCCAATTCCTCTAGCCAAACGGGAAACCTAAACTGAAACTGGACTCGGCAAATACATTGTATTCTTCAACATTTCCTATTGCTGGCTATGATTATCAGCTAAGCTTTCCCTGTTAACACAGTTTCAGGTAAGCCCAGACAGAAATGGGCCGTGGTATTCAGTATGTCACAGTTACAAAATCAACCCTTCTTCCTTTTTCATAGACTGGCCTTTATGTACCCTTCAAATGCTAACAAGATGTCGAGAGATGTCAGGTCTCTCCCTGAGGTTTTATTTAGAAACAGAATGATTTGTGTTTAGCTTAAAGATGGGAGCCTATGTGTTGCTTCTCTAGCTCCCTAACTCAAAGGCCATCGCCATGGGGGTCTGCCTGGGACCCTGGCGTATCACCGGGTGGCCTGGGCAAGTTCTTTGACTGCTAACAACTCTGGGTGGCGTGGGAACCGTGAATTCCTGGTGGTCCTTGGTTTCCACAGATGAGGAATATGAGTTAGACCTGAGTGCTTCCTTGTTTCTGATTTTAAATAATTCAATAGGAATAGAAACTCAGCCTCGGTAGCGGAAGTAAAGGGAGGCCTGCTGTACGTGCTGCCGAGATGGCTCAGGAATCCAGGTTTCCAGGTAGACTGGTTCTCAAGGGCGTGGGGCCAGTGCAGGCCCGCCATGCGGCCCTTCCTGGCCACCTCTCCATTCCTCCTCACATCTGCCCACATCTCCCTCTTCTCCCCCCAGGTTCCTGATCGTCAGCCACACCAGGCCCCTCACAAGCCCCCCGGCTGCTCTCCACAAACTCTTGTTGCATCCCTGCTGAGCTTTTGCTTGCTGACTTCTAGAGAAAGGAATTGGACTGGCCTGGCTCAACTGACTCGTCTTATCAAGCAGACCTAAGTTACCGGCCAGCCTGTGGACAGGCTCCCCTTTGATCATTTACCTGCAGGTGAGCCAGTCTGTTGTAGCCTAGCTCAGAGAGGGGATGGGGAACTGGCCCTTGGGTGTCAAGAGGTGTGAAACCCACCCAGAAAATAACCAGCAAGCAGTCCTGTGTTTGGACTCTTTCCAGGCCCCTTCTGCCTCCTTCCCACACGCTGAGAGGATTTGCACGCTTGAAAATGCCTCGGCCACCTTCTCTTACTTGGACCAGCTTCATCAGAGCCTTCTCTACTCAGGCTTTCCTGTTTTCTTTCTTTATAGTTTTGCCTTGTCCAATCGAGTACAGCCCTTGGGCAGCGGCATCTGAAGACTGAAGCCCCTCACTGCCCCTTCCCTTCCGAGCCAAGAGCCCTGTCCTCTTTGAGTCTCAGTCTTCCCGTTGATGACTGGGTATATTGAAGTCCGGTGCTTCCCGGGATCCTGGGCAGGGCTGGGTGAGATCCAGGCTTTGAAAGCGTTGAGGAGCTTTGCTGGTCTGAGGTCCTAACAGCAGCTCACGTGAGTGACCTGAAGGCTCTGAACCGCGGAGGTGGTGGGGGCTTCCTGAGGACACACGTGGTGCTTCTCCCTTTCGATGGAGACCCCACGGACCTGGCATCCTGCCCGAGGGTCTCGCTGTTTCCGTGGGGGAGGGGGAGCTGTGGTTAGGACCAGAACGTCGTATCTGCCAGTTTGCAGGTGGCTACGGCTGCTTCTGTAGAAAAGACCATTTGCCTCAGAACAAACCATCTCTACATGTCCTCCTAGTTCTTCCTTTGGGAAAGCTGGCCTGAGCCTGGCCTCTCCTGCCTTCTCACTGAATGAGGGAGGGGATACTGCCAGAAGCTTCTGCCTCAGAGACCAGCCCCCTCTCCCACCCCCCCATGGTGGGTCACGTCTCAGGGACTCCTGTGGCTCTTTGCCACTCACTCTGTTAAGCTGGCGACAGCTCAGGCTTGGCAGGGCAACTAGAGACTCGTTGAATCAGGACAGCCTGGCGAGTGGAGACCAGGAGCAGGGCGTTAAGGGTTCCCTGTCAGGGGCCAGGGGCCGTGCCTGCACGAGCCGACTCCCACGGAGACCAGAAGGGATGGAAGAGACAGAAGACATGCCTGAGCACACACTCTGAAGCAGCCTTTGCATTCAGGGACAACAGTGATGGTCCCTTCCTGCCGGCAAGCTCCAACGCCATCTTCAACCATTTGGGCAAACGTGGGTGTCACTGGGCGCCCAGCTCCACATGAGAACGCAAGGGGCCCACTGGTGGCTGGGCAAGTCCAGCTGATGCCTCTGAGCCAGCAGTGACTGGTTTCCAGAGCCTGCATCCTGCGTGGGCTCCATGCCCAACCTTACAGCGCAGAGGGGAGAGATGGGGAAATGCCAGGGTGGGGTGGCTGTGTCTAGAAAGACTTGGAGGGGCAGAAAGAAAAAGTGTGCTGTTAGCAGGATTGTGGCTACTGGCTTCCCTCCCCACCTTCTTCCTTCCTTCTAGTTTCCTCCCTTCCCTCCTGTCCTTCCACCCGCAAACATTCACCAAGAATCAGTTACATGGCACCTACCCTATTAGCTGATGAAAATGCTCTGGTCCTTCCAATCTTCTCAAGGCTTTCAAACCATTCATTTCAAACAAGATATACGATGACAATGCAGCAGTGATTTGCAGACATCAGCCAGCATCGGACCCCCCGAGGGCTAGCTAAAACACTGCTTGTTGGGCCCCAACCCAGGGTTTCTGACTCAGGGAAGTGTACAGGGGCCTGAGAATTTACATTTCTAATACCTTCCCAGGACTGCTGCAGCTGGTCCAGTGACCACGGGGCACAGTAAGCCCAGTGCGGGAGCAACTGTCACACCACCCAGGAATTGGGGAGGGAGTCAGAGCAGGTGGGGACCCCAGGCTGAGTCCCAAGGGCTGGGAGAGAGAGAGGTGAAGAGGGGCGGCAGGGCAGCATGTGTGAAAGCCCTGTGGTGAGAGATTCTGAGAGAGGATGTGGAAGCCAGCCAGTGTGGCTGGAGCAGAGAATGGGATGGGTGGATGGCGAGGGAAGAGGAAAGGCTGCGCGACTCCACAGAGACCTCTCCGGACCCAAGGGAAAACCGAGCAGCGGGTGGGAGAGCAGGTCAGGGTTATGTCTGAGGACAGGTGCTCTGGCTGCTGGGTAGAGAACAAGGGAGGCCAGAGAAGTAATTAGGAAGCCATGGCAATGATCCAGGCAAGACATGCCGCGGCCAGAAGTAGGGTGGTGGCCATGAGAGACGGAGAAGATGGAGCTTACGCAGCCCTGGGAGACGGGGCAGACAGGACGTGGATGCAGGGGGAGGGGGAGGGGAGAGAGGATCTGCAGTGACCCTGGGCTTGGGGACCATGTGGAATGGGGACACCATGGTATATGGGGCCAGAAGCATCACACAGAACCTCATGCACACTAGCCGGTCAGCCCAGAGTCCAAGGACAGGGGCACGCCTAAGACATGCTGGCTGGGCCCCTCACCTGAGGAAGGGAATTCATGATAAGCATACTAGAGCATCATGGGTCCTGTGAAGCCAGGAGTCTGGCCTGTTGTTAAGAAATGTCGAGAGAAGAAGGCACTGCCTCTTCCCTCCTGCTTCCTTTCCTCCATTTGCAGATCAGATCCCTCCCTTCTTTCTCTATCTGGAGGATCCAGCTGCCTCACTGTCACCCAAAGATACTATGCTGAACTGTAGGTTCAAGGCACTGCAGAAGAGAATTTGATTGGTCTACCTTGGCGCGGTGGCCAGATTTAGCAAATAAAAATAAGAATACCTAAATATCACATGGCAGCATACTTAGGCTAAAAAATGATCCATTGTTATCTGCTCTGGAGGCTGTGGGTATGCAGGAGGCCTAACCTGAGTGGTGGGGTCTCAGTAGGAGGAGGCAGCCCACACCAGTGAGGCTGGGAGCAGGGAGTGCTTAGAAATCCTGGCTGCAGGCCCCCAGACCCAGGCTCAGGGCAGAACTCAAAAATCCCCAAGGAGGAAGGGTGCAGTGGAGGGTGTGAGTGCAGGTGGTGGGTGGTGGCCTGGCAGGTCACAGGTTCAGGCCAGGTCCAGGTTCAGCTCCAGGGACCTAGACAGGTCTGCTTGCTGGACTGGGCACAGGCGGGGGCAAGCATGAGGACGTGCTGTGCTGTCTGTCTGCCTCCCCACAGCTATTCTGTGTAGGAAGAGCGCTGCTCCTGTGTGTCCTGGAGCAGCGCCCAGCTCCGAGCAGGGCCCATTTGTGTTTGTTGCCTAAATAAATTGGACTCAAGCCCAGTTTTCTGCCCTGGGCTGGGACGTCAGGGATGGATCTCATGGCAAAGCCCAGAACGAGGGGCTGCAGCTTCAGACATCCCTCCTGCCTTAGGACAGCACAGGTCCTGGAGTCCAGGGCAGGGTGGAGCTGGGAGTGGGAGTGTCCCAGTGACAGCTCCTTTAGAGGAGGGCTGTGGTGGCCCTGGAGCCAGGAAAGCCAGCACACACACACGCGCACACACACACACACACACACACACACACACACACACACACACACCCCAGAGGTCCTTGGAGACTTCTCACATTTATAGATGGGAGGGCAAGCCACTTCCGGAAGATCATAACTAGAACCCTTACTCACACTTTCGGAGCCTCTGACCAGTGGCTTTCCCGAAATACTGGGCTACAAAATGGTATTTGCACAGACTCAGGAGATACCATCTCAGAATTCATTAGCAAGTTGTTTGAGGTGGTGAAATGTTTCTGTTCAGTGAGGTGCATGGCCTGGGTGTGGGTGAACCTCGGTGTGCACTTGGGCCCTCTGCCCAAGCAGATTGGCAGTTTCCATTTGCTATTTATCCATTTTCTGCTGCATGTGTGGGATCTGAGAACACAGATCATGAAAGATTCATCTCTTAAAGAACTTCACCAGGAAGGAAATGCAGAAAATCAAGACTTGGATTCAGAAATAAATATGAATGGCACCAGCAGAAAGAAGGCAGGGGAGAACACACATGCATACATGCCCACACGGACATGCACACACAATAGAAAGCTGCCCTGCTAGGGAAGGCATGGTGGCCTGCTACCCATGTATCCCAATGCCATGGAAGTGATTCCCCACCGTTCCGCACTGAGAAGACTTTCAGTCTTAACATCTACAAGGCCCACGGTGTGAACATCTGCCATGAACCATCAGCTCTGTTTCATTTTGCCAGGATTATGGGGTTTGAGTTTTTTTTTCCATTTTCCAAATTTTCTTACACATGGTTACATTTAAAATGGGAGAAATTTCCCCCTATTTTTTAAGAGGAAAAATCCAAGATGAGGACACATTTCAACCATTTTGTGAGTGATTTTTCAGGTAGCAAACAAAGGTAGAGTCCATGCTAAGGGGACACAGTGATGGCTTCCGAGATAAGACCCCACAGGGAATTTCCCACTTGAAACGTGGTTGATCTGGTCAACTTCACATTTTGCTTCACAGTTATTGTTCATGGGTTGGTCATTAGGATCAAAGATATAATTTTGGATTAGGGGTTCCAACAATAGTATGGAAATTGCAAGGCTATTCAATATTAGTCATTCTTCTACCAAAAAGGTATATTTTAATGCAGGTAAACTAGGTTATTGTTGAAACAATTCTGAGCCTGGCCCGTGATAAAACAGGGCTTGCTAACTCTCTCTGAGTGGCTTTGATTTCCAATAATCAATCTGCTGGGTTTCTAAAAACTTTCAAGTAAAAAATAATCAATAAAATCTACTCATCAGTGAAATGCAGAGTTAGAGATGTTGAGAATGGCAGGCATGTACTTTCTGGGTTCATTTTTCTCAAGACAAAACTTGGGGCAATTCAGTGATGCATGCTTAGCATCTGGGCTCTGCTGGTTGGGAGAGGTGGCCTTGTCATGGGCCCGAAGCATGGACTTCTGCAAGGACCCACTGCCTATAGGTCCGGGTGAACTGTCTGCTGAGCTGTGCCAACCCAGACCTGGGCAGGGTGAAGGTGGAAAGGGCACTGGCCTGGGTGTCACCCAAACGACAGGCGAATTTAGCCCGTGTGATCCGGTTACCTCCACGGTTGCTACACTACAGGGTGGCTGCGAGCTTACAGTAAGTGACAGGCAGGGCCCGCCCTGGACTGTGACCTCAAACAGTGCTCGCTCTTATTGTCATTGTTAGATTATTATTGGCCTTAGGATCTCAAAGGCAGGCTCAAGAGCACGGCAAACAACCGCACACAGGAGGAGTTGGAAATCCACGTGATCCGCTGACGTCGCACAGGAGGCTGGAATCCAATTTGCAGGTGGCCAAAAGCCTGAGGAGGTGATTGGGCTCCAGAGGGGGTGCTCACTGAGCAGCGCAATGGACTGATTCCCAAGGCTGGAGGGAAGCAGGGTCCGCCGAAGCCTGGGCGCCAGACACCTACCCAAACTGGATGGCATAGGAAGCTGGGAGGTTCAGCACGTTGCGGTTCTGGGTGGCGGAGAAGTCACCAGTGTGAGGGGGTCACTCCCCTACCCTGCCGGGCTCTGTCCCCAGGCAGGCAGCCCACAGCCACTGAGCGCGCGCAGTGCCAGCAGCGTTTCCTGGGCCACCTCATGCAGTCCCATGACGACTCTTCTTTACATGGGAGAAAATAGGAGAAATTGTGTCACTTGTGCAAATTTACTTGGCTGTGTCATGAGCCAAGGTTCCAGCCCAGATGCGTGGGAATCCAGCAACCCAGGCCAGCATTTACACTCAGCTGCACGTGGAGCAGTGCCCTGAAGCAAAGGCTCCCTGGGCCTTGCCGGGAGTACTGAGGGCCGCTCTGCCCACGTTGTGGGCAGTCAGCTGAGCTCTCTCTCCGCAGCCATTGGGATGACTTTGTTTCTTTAACCTGATCATTAAGTTACTGTTTCCTATTGCTGCTCTAACAAATCACCACAAAGTCACTGGCTTTAGACAACACATACCTGTTATCTCACCATTCTGGAGGTCAGAGTCTTAAAAATCATAGTGTGGGCAGGGCTGCATTCCTCCTAGAGGCTGTAGGGGAGAACCCGTTGCCTCTTCTCTTCCAGCTTCTACCAGCTGCCCAAGTTCCTTAGAAATCCACTCCCTCCGTCTTCAAAGCCAGCCAGTCTCTGTCTCTCGTCCCTTCTTTGCCTCTTTCTCTCTCTCATCTCTGTCTCTCTCCTCACTTCTCCTTCTCTGACCCTCTGTCTTCTCTTATAAGCGTCCCTGTGATCCCACTGAGTCTACCTGGAGAGCCCGGGACAACAGTCCAATCTCAACCCCTTTAACTTCATCACACCTGCCAAGCCTCTTTTGCCATATAGGGTAACATGCTCACAGGTTCCTTGGGAGGAGGGGGGCTTTATTCAGCCCCTAGCAGTTACACCAGCACATTTTCTCACGTTAAACCATTCTTGCATTCCTGAGATAAATACTACCTAGTCGTGATGCTGTTGTTATTATTTCAGATAATTGCTCGATTCAGTTTGCTAATATTTTCATCAGTATCTTGACATCCCACTTTACAAGTGAGATTTTTTTCTTTGTTCAACAAGTATTTTAATGATGGGTCAGGCACTGTTCCAGGAGCTTGGGATTCATCAGGGAACAAGACGGACAAAGCCCTTGCTTTGTGGAGTTTACATTCCCGAAGGGGAGACAATGATAAAGAAATGAGAAATGTTTACTGTACTAGGTGTCTTAGTCAGCTCCGGCTGCCATAACAAAATACCACAGATGGGGAGGCTTAAGCAATAGACATTGTTTTTCTCACAGTTCTGGAAGCTGGGAAGTCTAAGATCAAGGCAGTTTTGGTTCCTGGTGAGAATTCCTTTCCTGGCTTCCAGACAGCTGCCTTCTTGCTGTGTGCTCACATGGTGGAGAGGGGTGAGTTGGGGTGTGGGTGCGGGTGGGGGTGGGGGTGTTGAGAGAGAGAGAGATTAACCTCCATCCGTAGCATCGGAGGTTAGAGCCTCAATACGAATTGTGCAAGGGGAGACACCACTCAGTCCACAGTACTAGACATTGTATACACAAGGCAGAATAGTCATCAGGGTTAGAGAAGCCACTCTGGCAGAGGATATATGAGCAGAGGTGAATGAAGGTGGGGGAAGAGAACTGTGGATATGGGGAGAAGAGTGGTCCCCATAGAGGGAACAGCCAGTGCAAAGGCCCTGTGGTAGGAGTATTCTCTGTGTGCTGAGGACAGCATGGGGCCGAGGTGGGGGAAGGCAGAGTGGCGACTGGGACCAGAGTCCCTAGTGGTGGTATCATCCAACTTATGCTTTAATAGATCACCCTGGGCTGCATAGCATGAACTCTGAGGAGCAAGAATAGCAGCGGGGGGGTGGGGGGGGGCCGTTAGCCGGGAGGCTTCTTCAGAAGACTGGCCCATTCTTTTTCTTTTTCTCAACATTCTTGTCTGGTTTTGATATTAATGTGATGCTGGCTTCATAAAATGAGTGGGGAACTTTTCCTCTATTTACTAATTTACATATTTTGGAGGGGGAACGGCTTCTATCGGTGAGAGATAATCTGCTTATTATTTGAAGGTTTGGTAAAACTCATCTGTCACCATGCGGGATCAGAGGCCTTCTATGCAAGATTTTTGACTCTGATTCCACTTATTTAATAGATCCATTCTGATTTTCTATTTTCTCTAAATACACTGTTTGTAACATGTATTTCAAGGAAATTACTTATTTTCACTCAAGTTTTCAAATGTGGTGGCATGATGAATACTGTTTCACATCAAATTGTTCTTCTCATTTTAAAAATCTTAATCGTCATTATAGTTGCGTCCTCCTTTGCCTGCCTAGGTGTGCACCGTGCTGTCTCCTTTTCTTTCTTTCACTCAGTCTCACCAGATGTTCATCTGTTTACATCAGTCTCTTGAAAAATGGACATTGGTTTTGTAGGGTTTGTCCCTGATTTTATTTTGTTTATTTCTTGCCAACTTTATAATCTGCTTCCACTCTCTGTGATTAGGGTGCTGTTCTTTTTCTAACTGGTTGAGTTAAGCCAGTTTTATCAATTTTTAATCTTTCTCTTTTCTAATATCTACACGTAAAGTGCTGACTTCCCCTCGAAGTCATGATTTAGCAAAACACATAGATGTGGATATTTTGGGTTGAATTGTGTTTTTAAGTTTCTAAAAACTTGGGTTTGGGGAAATACTTTTGGTGCCCTTGGTCAGTTTCTGAGAGGCGTGCCCACTCCACTGTCAGCTTCTCAATCCCTCTGATCTCCTCAAGCACCTTACAGATTTCAGAGCTCTGTCGGCAAGTGTATAAGAGCTCAGGTTTAAACTTTTCATCAATATAAAGCATCCCTGCTGCCTCCTTTAATGATTTTCGCCCTGAATTCAATTTCGTTTGGCATTAATTTTACTACACCTGCTTCCTTTTTGTCATCACTTAGTAGGGACATCTTTTTTTCTTACCTTTACTTTCAATCTTTCCTGGTTGAAATGTGCACCCCGTAAATAGCCTATTGCTCTACTTATTTGAGAAGACTGTTGGCTGTATAGGTATGAAAACCAGAGGTTTAACATTTAAGTTCCTGTGGGCTAAAGGAAGGTGAATCCCCTTCCCCAGCATAACCCAGTTGGCAGCTGGGGCCTCCTGCCCCTTGGAAATTGGATTGTCTGGAACTCAGCCACCAGAGATGTGCTGCCTTCTCCAAACTCTTCTGCCAACACTTGCCTGTATCTGTCCCAATTCGAAGACCACAGCTTTTTTTTTTCCAATTTGGGAGAAATTCATGTTAACATAAAATCAATGATTTTAAAGCAAACAGTTCAGTGGTATTTAACATAGTCACAGTGGTGTGCAGCTCCCACCTCTATCTAAGTCCAAAATATTTTCATCACCCCAAAATAAAGCCCTGTGCCCATGAGCCAGCCACTCACCCTTTCCTTTCCTCTATCCCCTGGCAAACATGGATCTGCACCATTTCCCTGGATTTACTTGTTCTGGGTATTTCATGTAAATGGAATCATGCAATATGAGGCCTCTGTGTCCAGCTTGTGCTTAGTATTGTGTTTTTGAGGTTCACCCATGTCGTAGCATGTAAAGAATCACATCTTTACTGATTTCCAGAACATGCACACACACACATGGGCACTTTATGCCTCTGGGAACCTCACTGAGCATTTGGCATGCACGTTTGGGGCGTTCTCACCTCCGAGCAGGTGGCTGTCTGCTCTCTGCTGGCTCCAGCCCACATGCCCCTCTGCCCCTCCATTTCCCTGGAGAACTAATACCTTCCACCTCATCTGCCGGGAACATTCTCACTCACCTGGAGGCCCTTCCTGATCAGCTCCCTCTCCCAAGTATTCATCAAAGATCTGCACCTGAATAGCTTGTTTTCCCCCTGGATGCTGTTTTCTTTCCTCCGTAGGAGAGAGTGAGCATGAGGGAAAGGAGATGCCAGGGTTTTACCTGTTATAGCAGCGTTGGGAGAGCTGCCGTGGGATTCCACGGCCTGGTTTTCCCAGGAGTGTCCCAACTTGTGGCTGTGGTCCCCCTTTCTGGAAGGCACCGCATTTGGGAGGATAAATCATCAGCAACAAGGGAGTTTGTATGTTTCTGATTCGACTACAACCAATATAAGGGGAGAAGCCTCCTTTTTGCAGGGGCCATAGTCAGCCCTGGACAGGAGATAAAGGGGGAGGGAGCAGACAGCGGCAGTGTCCGTTCAGGTGCATCTGAGGAGGGAGAGGCCAGCCCAACCAGGCAAAAGGTAAAAGAATAAACATCTTCTGATGATGACTTGGCATCACGTTTACTTTGACCACCGAAAGAGAACGTGCTGAACGTGGACACAACTATTTCCGCTCACATGTAAGTTAAATTCTTGGCTATAACTAATCCTGTGTCCCCTAAGCCATCTACGCATATTTTTTTTGCATTGTGGGAAAATATATATGACATAACGTTTACCATTTCAACCATTTTTAAGTGTGTGATTTAGTGCATGAAGTACATTTGCAGTGTTGTGTGACATCACCACCATCCATGTCTAGAACTTTCTCATTGTCCTCAACAGAAATTCTGTCCCTGTTGAACACGGACTCCCCCACCCCCCTCCAGAGAGCCTCTATTCTTTTTCTGTCTCTATGAATCTGTCTACTCTAGGGACCTCCTCTAAGTGGAATTATACAGTATTTGTCTTTTTGTGTATCTGTTCATTTTCTAATTTTTTTCTGTTCATCATCAAAGCATTTAATAGGTGCTGACCTCACAAGATACTGTGATGGATGATGCACCTTCTAAGAACTTTCTGATGCATTAGCTTGATTTAGCCTTATAACAATTCCGTAAGGCAAACGCAGGTCCATTACCCTAATGAGACTCTAGTCCAGTGAAGGGACCTCTGTTGTCTAGATTCACACAACAAATGGCCAAATCAGTATGAGAAGCCTGGTTTATAGATTTTATTGTCTTTTTCTGGAGTATAGCAACTTCTCAGAAGTTGGGTATAATTTCTTTCCTCTGGAATCTAAACTTAAAGCTCAAGTAACTCAATTTTGTACAAGCAAAGAGAAAATCATGTTAACTTTGTGAGCAGGTACTTAGGGGAGAGTCATTGGGTGGTGGTCAGACCCACTGCTGGAGACCCAGAGTGGGCAGGGCACCTCTGCATGTCTGTCTGCACGGGAAAGGTCTCTACCTGCCACCCTGAGCTTCCCACTCCTCAGGTCTGCTGTCTTCACCAGGGTTTTCTCCTCCCCCAGGAGGGTTTAGGATGCATGAGATAGGCTCCTCCAAAAAAGCTGGGCATTTCTCCAGGAGCCAGAAAAATCAACCAGGCTGGAACACAATTCCTCAGGCAGGATGGAAAACAATTTTGTTTTTCCAAGCTCTGAAATAATCAAGATCTCACTGTGTACATGTTTGCAAACAAGAAAGAACAATAAGTGCATTCAACACATAGAATTTTATTTGCAGTTCTATCATGCAGGACAGTCATTTGTTAGGACTTGATTGTAGCTGTCACTTTGTGAAAAAACTGGTGAGCCTGGGCCCTGGTCAGAAATGAAATCTGGCTGTCTTGTGAATGCAGAGGCCCACCTTTCCCTTTTGGGCGCTAGATTCTCATGGAGACAGAGGAGGTCGGTTTAAACAGTGGAAAGTTTAAACAGCAGAGCAAACAAGACCATCATGAATTGATCCTCTGGGTTTGAGGGATTTTTCCCTTTAATGTGGCAGCTCTGAGCACATGCCTGGGTATTATACGTACACTTAACAATGTTAAGACTAAGATTTGCATTGATACAAGAACACTGATTTTCTATTGACTTAAGGAAATCAGAGTATAGGGACAACTATGGCCAACACAGGTTTTGTCAGTGACATTCCCCGGCCATCACTTGTCCCTTGCAGGAGAGATCTTCCCAATAAATCCATGTGGTCTGGGGCCCTCGCGTCCAGGCGCTGCTGCCTCCCAGTTACAACAGGCAGAACTAACTGGGAAGGTTTGGGGGAATTTGGGGACGGGGATCTCTGACGAAAACCAACCATATACAATTTCTCAGACTTCCACCATGCACCACCTGAATCTTCCCTGTCGTTGATGATCCTGTTACTGGGGTATAGTAATGAAAATAATATGAACGCCATCAAACACCCCCTGAGTGGATCCCCTAGGCCAGGCATGATCCTAAACATTTCACCTTTAGGAACTCAACTTTTAGTCCTCACAGTTCCATATGGGATGGTTTCTGTCTTTATCATTCACATTTTACAGGTAAGGACACAAGACACAGAGAAGATACTCACTCATCTGCCTGGAGCCTCACAGGCAGGTGTTGGAGGGGAGCTCAGAGTCCCGCTCCTTGCCCCAAATCCACGCTCCTGACAGCTGGGCTGTACCATCTCTCAGGGTAGCAGGCCGGGCCAATTCTGATGTTGAGACTACTTACCTCTGGGCCATAGGTGGGGAAAAAACATATTCCATTAAAATTACCATAGTAAACAAACAACTGCTGAGACACATTTAAACTGTGCAATAGAACAACTTTTTGAGTACTTTTGTACCTCCTGATTGCTGAATATTTGTATATCTTTGAATCTGTGTTGTGTCGCCATGTCTTTCTGTAAATTACATCATTCAAAAGGTCAGCATAATGTGAATCATATTTCTTCATCAGACCATATCACTCTGATAGTAGGACTTCCATCAAAAGGGACTGGTTATCAAAGAGGCCTTTAGCCTAATAATAGTAATAATGATAAAATAATAATAGTATCTGGTTCATTTTGAGCACTTGCTCTGTGACACCGTGCTAAAGGCTTTAATAAACATTATTTCATCTAATCCTCACAAAGCACTTCCACCAGGATGGTACCATTATTAACCTTTCTCCCCCCTTTTTTTAAATAAAGAAGAGAATGAGGCATAGAGCTACTCGGGAAGTTGCCTGAAGTCATCAAATGCTAACAAGTGGATTCTCTGATGCCCTCTGCAGACATGTGATGGTAGCTGTGAGGAAAAAGATGAGACTTAATTATGCAGATTTAAAAAGGCAAAATGATGCTCAAAGATGAAGATTGATCAAGAACAATCTAGTAGATTGTGATTCCCAGACTTCACAATGACGTTACCAAAAAGAAAACCATACAATAGCTTCTCATATGAATATATATGAGATGCAGAAATCCAAAATAAAATACTAGGCAATTGAGTCTTTCCCTATATTAAAAGCATAACACACCATTCCAGGAGTGCAAGGATAGTTCAGGATTAGGAAATCTGTTCATATTATTTATCATGAGACAAAAAAATATGATTATTTGAATATATTTGGAAAATAGATTTAATGAAGTTTAATATCCAATATTGATTACATTAAAAAATACTATGATAGTCTCTTAGTGAACAAGGAATGGAAGGACCCGCCTTTAAAATGGCAGCATTTCTACTGGAACTGTCAACCAACCTCACACCTCTTACTGGTGGAATGCTCGAAACCTTCCCATTAAAGTCAGATGGAAGACAAGGATGGCCACTGTCACCCCATTATTTAATGCTGCTGTTCTAGAAACTAGGTCAATGTAAAAATAGTATCTGGTTCATTTTGAGCACTTGCAGAGAAAGATAGGAATATTAGATGGGACTTTTGGAAAGAAGAAGACGAATGGTAAGTATTGGCAGGTATTGTAACTGTTAGCATTGATGACCTTGGGCAAGCTCCCAAATAGCTCTGTGCCACACTCTCCTCTTTATTTAAAAAAGGGGAGAAAGGTTAATAATGGCGCTATCTCCTGGAGGCTGTATTTTGTGAGGATTAGATGAAATAATGTTTGTAAAAGCCTTCACCACGAAGTCACAGAGCAAGTGCTCAAAATGAAACAGATCCCACTATTATTAGTATTAGGCTAAAGGCCTCTTTGATAACCTTGTTGATAACCTGGAAAATCCAAGAGGGCCAACTGACAGACTATGAGAACTAAAACGAGAAGTAGGTAAGCTTGCTGTCCCCGAACACACAACACACAATCTAATGGAAAGAGGTAAAGGACCATGAATGGGCAATTCTCAGAAAAGGAGATAAATGGCTTTTAAACATTGGGAAGGATGCAGAGCTTCACTCAGAAAAGAAATGAAATGAAAACAATGCTGAGATACTCCTTTTCACATATTCGACTGGCAAAAGTCAGAAGATCAATGCCACCCTGAGGTGAAGGTGGGGGTGTCCTGTTCTTCCTGCTGGAACAGAGTTTGGTACAGCCCCTGTGGAGAACAGTCTGGACCGACCTACCACTATTGCTAATGTCCATGCCCTTTGACTCATCCACCAGCCCTTACCTGACAATTTATCTGACAGGTATGCTCACATGTGTGTGAAATGGTATCTTTACAAAGTGATTTACTGCTGTGGTTTTCTGAAAGAGGAAAAGATTAGAAACATTTTAAATGCCAATCAACAGGAATGGTTAAATACATGATGGTATCCATACTAGGATGGAGAAGCTAATAAAAGAAGAGGAGGACCCGTTTCTTTAGTTACTAATATGGGATCATCTCCAAGTTACACTGTAAGATGAATAAAAGCCAGGTTCAGAAGAATTGTTACAACACAGCCAGGAGAATGCATGTGTGTATGTGTGTGTGTGTGTTGGCATCAGTATGAAATTTCTCTAAATGTCTAGATAAGAAACAGATGACATGTTTCCAGGGCTGGGAATCTTGGTAGGAGACTTTTAGCTCTATAACTTTTTAAACAAACTTTAAAGGTTTGAATCATAAATGTAATAACGTTTCAAAATTAAATTAAAACAGACAAATCTTCTTGATAAACCATCATATACACTAACTAGTTTGGGGAAATGCACTGGAACGACATCTTTTTTGCAATAGTCACACATTCAAAATAAAATACTGAGGTATGTATTTAACAAGAAGTGTACAGGACCTGAAAAACCACATAAGACATAATAGTATCCATCTGGGTAGCAATATTTATCAAAATCCTCAAAATCATGTATAACTTTTGACCCAATGATTTCTCTTCTAGGAATTCATTCCAAGGAAGTAGTCATAGATGAGCACAAGGATTAACTTATCATAACCCTGCTTATAAAAGTAATGAACTGGAGCAAACTAAATGAATAATGATATGAGTGAACCAACTGATAAAATAAATTTTGCACTGTACACATGCATTGGACCCAAACTTGTGTCCCATCTCAAATCCCCCAGATGGCCCACTGCTCTCTTTCGAGCTCGGTGTCTGCCTGCACACAGTCCCTCCATCCCTGAACGTGCATGAGGACTGCAAGTCAGGGCTTCCTGCGCAGATGCCAGCGTGCTGGATGGCACCTCTGCATACAGCGGGAGGGTAGCTCCCACCGGGGTGACCCCTGACCTATTGGAAACTGGGTAGGTGCATCCTCTCCTCTTTCTCCCCTCGGTAACTCACTCCATGGTGTGGTTCCTCTTGCAGCCCTTCTGGGGAAGCTCCAGCACCCAGGGAGCGTGTCTGCGGCACCACTGTTCTATCGGCAGCTTGTCCTGAGATTGCGGCCCCATGCTGCATCATCACAGCAAGTTGCTTTGTGCTTTTCCTTATGCTTTTCGTTAATTTTAATTTTTCTTTTTTTTTAGTATCTTTTAAAAAATTATTATTATTATGGTATCATTAATATACAATCACATGAGCAACCTTGTGGTTGTTAGATTCCCCTCATTATCAAGTCCCCACCACATACCCCATTACAGTCACTGTCCATCAGCGTAGAGTCACTACTTGTCTTCTCTGTGCTATACTTCCTTCCCTGTGTCCCCCCTATATTATGTGCGCTAATCATAATGCCCCTTAATGCTTTTATCTCTCCCGTCCCACCCATCCTCCCCAGTCCCTTTCCCTTTGGTAACTGTTAGTCCATTCTTGGGTTCTGTGAGTCTGCTACTGTTCTGTTCCTTCAGTTTTTGCTTTGTTGTTATATTCCACAGATGAGTGAAAACATTTGATACTTGTCTTTCTTCACCTGGCTTATTTCACTGAGCATAATACCCTCCAGCTCCATCCATGTTGCAAATGGTAGGATTTGTTTTCTTCTAATGGCTGAATAATATTCCATTGTGTATATGTACCATGTCTTCTTTATCCATTCGTCTACTGGTAGACACTTAGGTTGCTTCCTTTTCTTGGCAATTGTAAATAGTGCTGCAATAAACATAGGGGTGCATATGTCTTTTTGAATCTGGGTTCCTGTATTCTTAGGGTAAATTCCTAGGAGTGGAATTCCTGGGTCAAATGGTATTTCTATTTTGAGTTTTGTGAGGAACCTCCATACGGCTTTCCACAATGATTGAACTATTTTACATTCCCATCAGCAGTATAGGAGGGTTCCCCTTTCTCTACAGCCTCTCCAGCATTTGTTGTTGTTTGTCTTTTCGATGGTGGCCATCCTTACTGGTGTGAGGTGATATCTCACTGTGGTTTTAGTCTGCATTTCTCTGATGATTAGCGATGTGGGGCATCTTTTCATGTGCTTGTTGGCCATCTGAATTTCTTCTTTAGAGAAGTGTCTGTTCAGATCCTCTGCCCATTATTTAATTGGATTATTTGCTTTTTGTTTGTTGAGGTGAATGAGCTCTTTATATATTTTGGATGTCAACCCCTTATCGGATATGTCATTTATGAATATATTCTCCCATAGTATAGGATGCATTTTTGTTCTACTGATGGTGTCCTTTGCTGTACAGAGGCTTTTCAGCTTGATATAGTCCACTTGTTCATTTTTGTTTTTGTTTCCCTTGCCCAGGGAGATATGTTCATGAAGAAGTTGCTCGTGTTTATGTCCAAGAGATTTTTGCCTATGTTTTTTTCTAAGAGGTTTATGGTTTCATGACTTACATTCACATCTTTGATCCATTTTGAGTTTACTTTTGTGTATGGGGTTAGACAGTAGTCCAGTTTCATTCTCTTACATGTAGCTGTACAGTTTTGCCAACACCAGCTGCTGAAGAGGTTATCATCTCCCCATTGTATATACAAGGCTCCTTTATCATATATTAATTGACTGTATATGTTTGGGTTAATGTTTGGATTTTCTATTCTGTTCCACTGGTCTGTGGGTCTGTTCTTATGCCAATACCAAATTGTCTTGATTACTGTGGCTTTGTAGTAGAGCTTGAAGTCTGGGACCGTAATTCCCGCTGTTTTATTCTTCCTTCTCAGGATTGCTTTGGCTATTTGGGGTCTTTTGTGGTTCCGTATGAATTTTAGAACTATTTGTTCCAGTTCCCTGAAGAATGCTTTGGTATTTTGAAAGGGATTGCATTGAATCTGTAGATTGCTTTAGGCAGTATAGCCATTTTGACAATATTTATTCTTCCTAGCCAAGAGCACGGGATGAATTTCCATTTGTTAGTGTCCTCTTTAATTTCTCTTAGGAGTGTCTTGTAGTTTTCAGGGTATAGGTCTTTCACTTTCTTGGTTAGGTTTATTCCTAGGTATTTTGTTCTTTTTGATGCAATTGTGAATGGAATTGTTTACCTGATTTCTCTTTCTGTTAGCTCATCATTAGTGTATAGGAAAGCAACAGATTTCTGTGTGTTAATTTTGTATCCTGCAAACTTTGCTGAATTCAGATACTAGTTCTAGTAGTTTTGGAGTGGAGTCTTTAGGGTTTTTTTATGTACAGTATCATGTCATCTGCAAATAGTGACAATTTGATTTCTTCTTTACCAATCTGGATGCCTTGTATGTCTTTGTTTTGTCTGATTGCCGTGGCTAGGACCTCCAGTACTATGTTGAATAACAGTGGGGAGAGTGCGCATCCATGTCTTGTTCCCGATCTTAGATGAAAAGTTTTTAGCTTCTTATTGTTAAGTATGATGTTGGCTGTGGGTTTGTCATATATGGCCTTTATTATGTTGAGGTACTTGCCCTCTCCACCCATTTTGTTGAGAGTTTTTATCATGAATGGATGTTGAATTTTGTTGAATGCTTTTTCAGCATCTATGGAGATGATCATGTGGTCTCTGTCCTTCTTTTTGTTGTGGTGGATGATGTTGATGGATTTTCGAATGTTTTACCATCCTTGCACCTCTGAGATGAATCCCACTTGATCATGGTGTATGATCCTCTTGATGTATTTTTGAATTCAGTTTGCTAATATTTTGTTGAGTATTTTTGCATCTACATTCATCAGGGATATTGGTCTGTAATTTTCTTTTTTGGTGAGGTCTTTGCCAGGTTTTGGTATTAGAGTGATGCTGGCTTCATAGAATGAGTTTGGAAGTATTCCCTCCTATTCTATTTTTTGGAAAACTTTAAGGAGAATGGGTATTATTTCTTCTCTAAATGTCTGGTAGAATTCAGAGGTGAATCCATCTGGCCTGGGGTTTTGTTCTTAGGTAGTTTTAAAATTACCGATTCAATTTCATTGCTGGTAATTGGTCTGTTTAGGTATTTGTTTCTTGCTTGGTCAGTCTTGGAAGGTTGTATTTTTCTAAGAAGTTGTCCATTTCTTCTAGGTTTTCCAGCTTGTTAGCATATAGATTTTCATAGTATTATTTTATAATTCTTTGTATTTCTGTGGGGTCTGTTTTGATTTTTCCTTTCTCATTTCTGATTCTGTTTATGTGGGTAGATTCTTTTTTTCTCTTAACAAGTCTGGCTAGGGGTTTATCTATTTTGTTTATTTTTTCAAAGAACCAGCTCTTGGTTTCATTAATTTTTTCCTATTGTTGTATTCTTCTCAATTTTATTTATTTCTTCTCTAGTCTTTATTATGTCCCTCCTTCTGGTGACTTTGGGCCTCATTTGTACTTCTTTTTCCAATTTCAATAATTGTGTCTTTAGACTATTCATGTGGGAATGTTCTTCTTTAAATAGGCCTGGACTGCAGTATATTTTCCTCTTAGAACTGCCTTTGCTGCGTCCCACAGAAGTTGTGGCTTTGTGTTGTTGTTGTCATTTGTCTCCATATATTGTTTGATCTGTGTTTTAATTTGGTCATTGATCCATTGATTATTTAGGAGCATGTTGTTAAGTCTCCATGTATTTGTGAACCTTTTTGTTTTCTTTCTACAATTTATTTCTAGTTTTATACCTTTGCGATCTGAGAAGTTGGTTGGTAGAATTTCAATATTTTTGAAATTACTGAGGTTCTTTTTGTGGCCTAGTATGTGGTCTATTCTGGAAAATGTTCCATGTGCACTTGAGAAGAATGTGTATCCTGTTGCTTTTGGGTGTAGAGTTCTGTAGATGTCTGTTAGGTCCATCTGTTCCAGTGTGTTGTTCAGTGCCTCTGTGTCTTTACTCATTCTCTGTCTGGTTGATCTGTCCTTTGGAGTGAGTGGTGTATGGAAGTCTCCTAAAATGAATGCACTGCTCTCTATTTTCTCCTTTAATTCTGTTAGTATTTGTTTCACATATGTCGGCACTCCTGTGTTGGGTGCATATATATTTAAAATAGTTATATCCTATTGTTGGATTGACCCCTTTATCATTATGTAATGTCCTTCTTTATCTCTTGCTACTTTCTTCGTTTTGAAGTCTATTTTGTCTGATACAAGTACTGCAACACCTGCTTTTTTCTCCCTATTGTTTTCATGAAATATCTTTTTCCATCCCTTCACCTTTAGTCTGTGTATATCTTTGGGTTTGAGGTGAGTCTCTTGTAAACAGCATATAGGTGGGTCTTGCTTTTTTATCCATTCTGTTACTCTGTGTCTTTTGGTTGGTGCATTCATTCCATTTACTTTAGTGTGATTATCTATAGATATGTACTTATTGCCATTGCTGGCTTTAGATTCATGGTTATCAAAGGTTCAAGGGTAGCTTCTTTACTATCTAACAGTCTAACTTAACTCTCTTGTTAGGCTATTATAAACACAGACTGATGATTCTTTATTTCTCTCCCTTCTTATTCTTCCTCCTCCATTCTTTGTATACTAGGTGTTTTATTCTGTACTCTTTTGCATTTCCTTTGACTGTTTTTGTGGATAGTTGATTTTACTTTTTGTCTTTAGTTAGTATTTGGATGGTCTGCTTTCTTTGCTATGATTTTATTTTCTCTGGTGACATCTTTTTAGCCTTAGGAGTGCCTCCATTTAGAGCAGTCCCTTTAAGATATCCTATAGAGGTGGTTTGTCGGAGGCAAATTCCCTCAGTTTTCGCTTGTCTGGGAATTGTTTAATCCCTGCCTCAAATTTAAATGATAATCGTGCTGGATACACTATTCTTGGTTTAAGGCCCTTCTGTTTCATTACGTTAAATATATCATGCCATTCTCTTTTGGCCTGTAAGGCTTCTGTTGAGAAGTCTGATGATAATCTGATGGGTTTTCCTTTGTAGGTGATCTTTTTTCTCTCTCTAGCTGCCTTTAATACTCTGTCCTTGTCTTTGATCTTTGCCATTTTAATTATTATGTGTCTTGGTGTTATCTTCCTTAGGTCCCTTGTGTTGGGAGATCTGTGGGTTTCCGTGGTCTGAGAAACTATTTCCTTCCCCAGCTTGGGGAAGTTTTCAGCATTTATTTCTTCAAAGACACTTTCTATCCCTTTTTCTCTCTTCTTCTTCTGGTACTCCTATAATGCGAATATTGTTCCATTTGGATTGGTCACACAGTTCTCTTAATATTCGTTCATTCCTAGAGATCCTTTTATCTCTCTCTGCCTCAGCTTCTCTGTATTCCTGTTCTCTGATTTCTATTCCATTAACAGTCTCTTGCACCTCATACATTCTGCTCTTAAGCCCATCGATCGCTTGTCTCATTTCTGCATTGTCTTTCCTCACTTCCTCCCTTAGCTCTTGCATATTTCTCTGTAGATCCATCAGCATGGTTATGACTTTTGTTCTGAATTCTTTTTCAGGAAGATTGTGTAAATCTATCCCATCAGGCCCTCTCTCTGGGGTTGTCTGTGTGATCCTTGTCTGGACCATATTCCTCTGTCTTTTCATGGCAATAGAAGTGGTCGCTGGTAGGTGCCATGTGTGTCAGCTGGGAGAACAAAGTCCCTTCCTGCTTGTTGTTCTCCTTGCCTTTCTCTGGGGCCTGAGCTGTTTTCCCGCACACTGGGAGGCAGTCTCTGGAATAATCCCCTGAGCTGCCTGTGTGTGGGGCCGTCTCAGCCTAGCCTATAGCACTGTGGGGGTTTGCAGTCTCGCTGGGTGCGTTCTGGTCCCCTTGGTGCCTTCCAGCCCTTCTTGTGGGTTCTGGGGTCCTTCCCACTTAGCTGCGCACCAGCCAGGAATAGATTGTGAAGTTGCTGTGGGTGGGGCCGCTCCTCTGCTGTTCTGCCGGATCCTTTGCAGCGCTGGTGGGGGGGAACGAATGGCAGGCTGCTGATCTCTGTTGGAAGCCTCAGCGCAGCTGCTTTGCCCGGCCACCTGCCAGGGGGCCCGAAATTCCCCATGACTCCCAGCCTGCTGGGCTGAGTACAGTGGGACAATTTTATTCTGCTGCTGGACCCTTGTCTCTTTAAGACTTTTAAAAAAGCGCCCGCTTTTCTTTTGTCCCAGGGACCCGGCTGAGGGGACCTGCTTGCAGTCTCCATCTCAGATCATGCCCTTCTGTTTCTCTAATCTCCGATATACCACGTGATATTTGTCTGTGCTCCCGGCGCAGATCACCAGGGCTGGTTATTTAGCGGGCCTGTGCTTCCACTCCCTCCCTGCTGTGAATATTTTCCTCCTGCCCGTGTGCTGGGTTGGGGGAGTGCTCAGGTCTGCTGGGTCGTGGCTTTGTATCTTACCCACCTCGTGAGGCACTGAGTTGTTGCAGGTGTAGCTGTAGCCTGGTTGTTATTCTGTATCTTCTGGTCTCTTTTTTAGGAATGGGTGTATTTGTTGTATTTTCACAAATATGTATGGTTTGGGGAGGAGATTTCCACTGCCCTGCTCACGCTGCTATCTTCCCAGAAGTCTCTACTGTACCATTTTAAAGAACTTTTTAGTTTCTTCTGGTCTGTGTACCTAGAGTGAGACAATAATAATGGCTAATACTTATATATTGATTATTTTGTGCAGGACTCGAGATTCTAATTGGACTTGAAAGAAAAATTTAAAAATATTGAGTCCTACAGTGGATATTTTTACCAAAATAGATCAGCTCTTCCCCTCCATCAGTTTGAATTAGTGAGATTTATAGCATATGTATCAGGGAAAGAAAACTTCTTTAATTTAGCTCCTGGCTGCTGGACAGATGGTCAGGTGTGTGCTAGTGATTTAAAAAATGAATTTCTCACAATTCTGTAATTAAAAGCCTACCCACTTCCCATTCCTGCTGATGCAATAGGCTAGGCCCCATCCCCTAGTGGCTTAGGAGCATTAGGTTAGCAAGAAGATGTCTAACATGACTCAGTGTTGTTCTTGAGAAATAATTAGCTACCTAAATGGAAAAGAGCTCCATGGAATGCAAGTCTATATCTTTTATAACATTTAAATTTGGATTCTTAATTATCCAGTGAAAAATAGTCACCTTAGCCCCTAGTCCATTTGGTTATATATTGACGTTATTAAAATGCTTTCCTGGTCTTTATGCAAATTGCTTAAAAAAAACAATTTATCTCCTAGCAACCCAAAGCACTGAAACATGGCACCTCAAGGAAGATTTAGGGTTCTTAATTCAAGTAAATTCCTTGGGTTTCTTTGTTGATTGTCTAAATGAATAAATGGTGGTTTGGGCCTATAGGTGTATACACAGCTGAGTCACTCTCTAAACTGAACTTCTAAGCAGCTAATTAAATCGTCAAGTTCACATAAATAAACAGTAAAATCTAGTGCACTTGTTCACCAATTCCAGTCCTCAAGCTAAATGGGAGAACCTGATGGGAAGTTACTGATGTGCCCTTGAAGGACAAGGCTGTGCTCTGGAGGGCGGGAAGTTTCTTTCTGTTTTTAGAGATGCATCCCGGCTGGGGAGCTGGCATCACCCTCACCACCCAGAGTCTCGCTTCCTCCTGTGTGAAGTGTGCACAATGTCTGTGCTCTAGATTCGAGGTTGAGAATTAGACCTAGATAATGGGGGTAAAAGTGCTTTCCAGCTAGACATCATAGAGGTGAGAGCCATGGCTATTCTCATGGAGGAGGCAGCAGTTAGCTGGAGGGACCCAGAGGGTGCCCCCCCCCCAGCCCTTGCTCACCCTACCTTCCAATCCTGAGGGGCCGTGTCCTTTTGCTTCCTTCCCTCATCAGACATTGGCCAAGACCAGCTGTCAACCAGCAGACTTCAGCTCATTTTGGAACCTGGGCAAGGAGGGTTTGGGGTCTTGAAGGCTTCTAGACTCTAAATTTAAATCTGCCCCTGCCTCCCTCCCTAACAAACTTCAAAATCTATGTATCAATGATTTCTCTCATCCCACATCCACTTGTACTTCCAACTCACCAGGCACTGGGGGTTAGGAAGGCGCTTAAAACTCATGAGGTCCCTCTAACTGGATGTGTTTTAGGGTGTCCTAGGGAAACTCTCTCCTTCCATTCATCAGGCATGCATATAATTTGGAGCAAAGGTTTTGACAAAAGATCCTATCACATAAGAGTAAATGAGAATTTCAAAATGTTTTTCACACCTTAGGGCAATTGACATTTTAGATTCATGGTTTTGCTTTCCCTTACTAGAAATAAGACTTTCACTTGCCTGACCTTCATGAATGCTAAGGAAATCAGACAGGTGCAATATGCAGGAAGCTAGCCTTAAAGGCCAAGGGGACACTGACTGGTGTGAAACTGATCCTCCAAAATATTATTCTCCATGTCTAATAGAAAACATCTCTTTAGAATTGGATGTTCATTCACTCTTTCATTCAGCTAATGTGTATTAAGTGCCCAGACAGAAGATGCTTAATAAATAGTGTTGGCCAAGGTCGACTATATTCCTGCTTTTAAGGAGCTTACTTCAAAATGGGGAGACAGAAGATAAGCATTCATGAATGGAAAAACAAGATTCCTTTCAAGAGAGAATATGCTAGAAATGCAATAAGACAAGAAGTTGTCAGGGAGGCCTTACTGAGGAAGATCTTGATTTTGAGCCAGGAGTTGAGCAATCAGGAGCCCTTGGTGTGATGAGCCGGGGAGAGCAGCTCAGGCAGAGACGTGAGTAAGGGCCAAGGCCCTCAGGCAGAAACGGGTTGCGGTGTTCAGGACCTTGAAAGGAGGCCTGAGTGGCTGGGTGCGGTGTGCGAGGAAAGGGAAGGAGGCAGGGGGTCGAAAAGGGATTCATGGGCAGGGCCATGGGCTCCAGTAAAGAGTGGGCATTTTGATCTCAGGGCAGCAGGACACTGTGGGCACATCTGGGTTTGATTTTGGGAAAGTCACCCTTGCCCTTGTGCGGGGGTGCAGGGGAGAGATGAGCCCCGCCCAGCTACAGGTGGCAGCCGGGGACAGTCTAGAGCTAGAACGGACAGCGCCTGCTGACAGGCAGGACAGACAGGATGAGGGATGAGCGCGATGGAGGTTGAGGCACCCCACCTTCCTGTGGTCCTGTTCAAGGAAAGCCAAGCCCATTGGGTGCTGCATAAGCCCACAGCCAAACGTGGCTGTGTATATGGACTGTACTTTCTGAGCCACTGATAACACCTGGTTCCTGTCCTTATTATCTTGGGAAAAGAAAATCCAAGTCAGAGAAGGATGGAGAATTTAGTACTGTTAAATGAAGGCAATTTAATTCCAGTTGAAATTTCATTTCTGTGCCGGCGAACAAGTTTTACTCCATCACTATCCTTGTGTGACGCAGGATTTATTTTCATGGTCCACAGTAGTCAAGTTGAGCTAAACCAGAATCCATTTCTGATGTGAATTTCAGTTAAGCAGCTTTAAAGCCTGTGGGTTTGGATGCTCATATTATCAGCAGCTCTCAGAAAAGCATCCTCTCCTCACCTGAAGCTGGAAATGCTTTGGGAAAATCCCATTACCACAATAAATCCATGAATTCCCTGGGAAAGCGCTCCTTTCCCTGCAGGATCCTGAGGCAGGAGAGCACAGCCTTCCTCCAGAACTCAGGACTGTCTTGCAGAGTCAGTTATTTAAAAGCTGGGGAAAATGCACTCGGTGACGAATGACTGTAACTCTAGTAAACTATAGCTATTTCATATGTGACGTGTCATTCGTTCATCTCAGCAGCTCTGTGCGGGTCCCGGAGGCTGTCCTTTTCATCCCTCTCTCTCCCTTTGCTCAAATTCCCCTGAATCCAAAAGCCAGTACTCCTTCCAGTTCTGGGGGTAGTCTCTAATTCCATCTGCCAAAGAGCCAGAGGGATAGGAAGTGGATCGTGCAGGGAACAGCGTCAAAGGAAATAACATGAGAAAAATCCTTCTGTTACAATTCCAAGTAAAAAGAGCAGGATGCAGCATTGCCTTTGTGATATGGTAGGACTATAGTCAACGTGTACATGTGCCTAGAAAAAAAGGACTTGGATGAAATATTGCGCAGTATTCACTACAGTTGTTTGGGGATGACACGATTTGGGGTGAAGTTTTTACTCTGAATTAAAAAAATTTTCCCCCATGATTTAAATCATGAGTATTTGTGGTAGACTTTATTGCTTTGTCCAATCAGAAGAGCATCGGAGACCTTTTGGAGAGCTTCTTGCCCGGCTTCGGCCCTGGGCTGCTGCTCTGGGCAGCCCATCACTGCGTCCCATGCCGCTTGTTGGAGGGAGGGACACACCCATGACCCAAACTGAGCCACTCATGCCACCCCACTCCCTGGCCCCAGTTCAGGGATGGGCGTGCGACTCACGTCAGGTCACACCACACCCTTGCCCTGGTCCTAGGAGGGAGAAGAGGAAGGCAGGCAAGAGCCAGAGCAGAGTAGTGTGAGAGAGACTCAGCGCACCGCTGCCGGCTTTGAAGGTGGCAGGGAGCTAGGAGCACGCCAGGCCCGCAGCTTACAGAAGTCGAAAAGGCAAGAAGGTAGATTCATCCTGGAGCCTCTGACACCTTGACGTTAGCTCAGGGAGACCCATTTCAGACTTCTGACTTCCAGAATCATACGATAATAAATTTGTGTTTAATATATAAACTTAAGTTTGTGGTCATTTGTTGCCAGCAGCAGCAGGAAACATACAAAAGGGAGGATCCCACCTCCAGAGCTGGTTGGCGATGCCAAGGCACAGCTGCAAGCGGGCTGCGACCCCATTGGGGGAATTCAGGGGAGCCCCTCCTTCCCCATTGCAGCCATGATACTCAGTGGGAGCTGCCAGTCATGGTGCTCCAAGCGCACAGCTCAGTTCTAGGGGCACACACAGGGTCCTGGGATCATTCCACTGAAGCTGGGGGAGACTCAGTCTCTCTGGGGTGGCACCCATGGGTCGTCTTCCAACCATGTCCTGTGGAACAGTGCACCTGGGGGAGAGGGTCCTGCGGTATGGGAGCCATCAGTGGGCAGGAGGTCAGCTAAAGTGTCCAGAGCAGGTTCTGAGCCCCGGGGCTCTGCGGGAAGGGCCAGTGCTGGGAGCACCCGTTGGCCGCATTTCCACCTCGCAGACAGCTGAGTTGGAGCCAGTTAGGGTAAGGAGAGAGGAAGGGATTGCGGTTCCAGGAGTGTCACTAGAAGAGCTGGGGTTAAATGTCAGTCATTTGAAGGTTCACTCCTGCAACAAGAGTACAAATGGAGCCCTCCTACCTCATGTCAATGACGATAACTAAAAATGTCACCAGTCTGAAAAGCTCTTAAATTATGTCTCAGCCTCCTCATTTGAGACCTATACCTTTGTAAGAACAATTTAAAAATATGTTTAAATGCATTAGAAAGTAGACTTATGTTAAATATTAATACACTAAAACAAACATGTTATAACATATTAAAAATGTTTGATTATAGTTTTTCTGTGATGGAAAGTTGACAAATATGAAAGATGAGCAAATTTACTTATTATTGTGTATATCTACATGGTCAGTGATAGATGGGTGAGTAATAAAATCAAGAGATGCATAATTCATAAATTGTATACTTATTCCATCAAATTCATATTTCAGTAAAATCACTGATTTTATTGTTATAGGGTATATTTTCACATCATTTACATGTTATGTGGAATAATGCTAAATTAGACTTTTTTTGAGATGCCATGGTTTTTAGTTTTCATTAATTTCAGATTGGAGGAAGCTTGGTCTGTGAAGTAGCAACTATTGAAGTCATCAATAAATTTCTTTATACAACACTTAGATTCCAGAATGGACCATGAATCGCACATATCACATTCACATATTGTGATATGAACACATGATAAATTATTGCAGAAAATATATTTCAATCACATAAATCTCCAACCGTTATTTAGCGATTTTACCATCTCTTAAAGCAATGTCTAGATTGATTTAATATTAATTTTTTCTTTCAAATTTTTCAATCCTGAAATATTATAAAGAAAACTGAAAATGTCAGTAAGTTGTTCAATTTTTTCATGTCTCTACTCACCTGAACTATCACTTGGTCCACAAAGCCCAGGAAGTATTCTCTATATAAATGAATTTGGAAATTATTTTTATTTAGATATTCATCATTATCCAATTCTGTTTCCTTGTTCAAATTTATTTACATTTTTATGGAATGCACATTTTGAAAAAGTTTTATAAGACAACCCATTTTCTGTAAAATTTCCAAAAAATATTTTGTAATAATTAAAAAAATGAAGTACCTACACTTAAACTGTTTTTTTTCTTTTGAAAGCTTCTGATAATATTATTAAGAGCAAGCAGCAATATATGCCAAACAGCAGTGGACGATGCAAATTCAAAATTTATTACATCTTCCTCGCATTTGCTTTTTTGGTGACTCTTTGCTGTTTTGCTTAACTCTCCTCATATCTTGTTTAAATTAAACCCAATCACTTGACAGCATTTAGTTAGCTTTCTCATTGTATGTCTGAGAAAAGCTGTAAGGTCAGATCTGATATTTGGTCAGGCTGTTTCCTTCTGGACAGATCCAGAAAATACCCTTTTGTACTTGTGTAATTAGTCTGAAGGACACATCACCGGGGGCCGACTTGAGACCAACTGTCTCAGTAACAAATTCAAACTATGAGCCTCTGAATTTTTGGCCAAGATTCTGACCCATATACTTTTTTCTTTACCAACTATGTGCCATTTTCATAGGCTCACTCTCAGTGATCTTTCAAATCTATACCTAAAATTGAAAGCTATTTCTCCAGTTCTTTACTAAATCAAAACTGTATTTCTAAGGTGTGAAAACAATGCAATATGTTTTTGTTTCTTCTTCAACAATTGATAAAATAAATGTTTGTTGTTCAACACGACTTTCGTCAGTGGTACCATCTAGTTGTATTGAGTAATATTTACTTAGGTTTTTATGTTATGTATGACTGATTTGCTCACTTTATTACCTCTTAAATTAATAATCTCATTTTGAATTATTCATTCTAGATAGTGATTGTTCATTTTATTACTTTTACCCATCTTACATTTTTGGCCATCCTAGCATAAAGTTGGAATTATTTCTATTAAACCTAAAAAATTTTTATGGCTTTCTGTAAATAGCAGCCTTTTAGTGCTGTAAAAAGCACCATAACTCTTTGCTAAATATTGGACCCAAAATATATTTTTCAGAGCATCACAACAATGTTCTAAACTGGCATTTACTTGTCACAGGTGAACGCTGCTGGTTTTGTTACTTACTCATCCTATTTTTTAATTTCTTGTACTTGTGTGTACTTTTTCATATGTATGTGAATGACATTTTGTGTTGTTTTAATAAAAATCCAAGTGTTTCTAGTCTCAAATAACTCCTTTGGCTGAAGTTGATCTTGCAATTTGGTTGTGAATTATGTAACACATGTAACAAAGTTCTTGGTCTTTCACCTTGGAGTACGTAAGCCTGCTTTTAGAGGGTCTTTCTCCACTTGACAGGTGTTAGTATAAAATTAAAGATGTTGGTATAAAATTCAGTATTCTGCTATGCTCATCCAGTGAAAATTGTACTTGCTAATTGGAATCAGTTGAGTTTTGCGTGAAACATTCTCACGCTGTCAAAGAGGTTTCCATGCCATTTTTAGACTCACCCTACAATGAACGAGGGAAGCTCTAGACATGTCATCTTTCTCATGTGATTTGATGATTTCATGAATGGATTTTTCTCCATCTTCTGATGAACAGGCCAGTGTTGTGTGTGCTGCTTCCAGGTTGTGAATTTGTTATGAACAATCCTCTTTTTCATTCTTACTGCTTTGATCAGTAATTAAATCCTCATGTAGTGAGGAAGATAAGGTTCCAGGGATTTCATTTGACCTCTTGAAGTTGTGAAGCTGAATAGAATAATTTTCTTGCCCATTTTCAATGTTTGGATCAGTAATTAAAACTTTATTAAATATAGAGTTTGTAGTGTCTTACTAGCAGATTTATGTGGGTCATGCCTGACATAGACTTTTCACTTTCACTGTTTCTGGCTATAAAATTTTAGGCAGACTATTTATTTGAAGGTGTTCTATTTTTCTTTTCATTTTTTTTCTTTTCAGAGCTCTACTTTCTGGTTTTTATTGCTGTCATGATCTCGCCTTATATTTATCTTCAGCAATTTAAAGATTAAAAATAGAATGTAGTTGTAACCAAAGTAAATACAATTTGAATATATTTATATAAAAATCAGAGGAAAGCGAATGTGACAAATAACAAAAACACCATTATATTTCATAGGTTTTTAAAAACGACTTTCTTTTAACATGTTAATGTGGCTTCAAATTAAAAGGGACATAGAAAATATCATTAACAAGTACAAAGAGTGAAACTTTTTTTGAGAGATGCATTTTTATTTAATTTTGAAAATTTCACTAATCTCACTAGTTTATCAGAATAGCGTTACTCTCAGTTCGAGTGTTCAATGCCCATGTAGTTGCAGCCACAGAAGTTGGCACCATGCTGTATGCGTGTTATATCTGGATCCACAAATATACACATTTAAGAGTAATATGAATTATTTACCTACTGCAAAATGTTTTTCAGTACTTCTGGGCCACAAGTTGGAATACAAAGAGAAGCAGAAAATGGACTCAGCTTCCCAAAGAATGCTTCATTATGCAAGAATCCCTTGTGTTCATCCTACCTAGGAGGATCGATTCGCCAAGGTAATGAGTTCATTGTTTATCTTCCCCACATACTTCTGCTGCTCAAATCCTCCCCTGTTCTGAAGCTGTGCCTATTCCTGACATCCACAGGCACAACCCCAAACCTTTAAGGCACTGGGGCTCAGGTACTTTATTGTTCCCAGGACACAGGGCAGGAGATGTGGAGAAGCATGTTCCTCGGTCCTGCTGTTCACCTGAGCGTGTGTTCAGGGTTGCAGGTGGCCCTATACCGTATTACCTGTCACATTGCCCTGTTGACAGATGCCCCATGTTCTTTAAAACATTCTTCGTGTGTGTATTTGGGTATGCAGGGCCTCAGGTTCAGAACCGAGGACAGAGGCCCCTCTTGCTTGGAAGTTAGAGTTCCATACATTGGTTCAAACTAAGCTGCGTTTTGAGTATCTCCCATGTAAGAGGTACTGCGCTAGGTGCTGGAGTCAGAATGGAGCACTGAGAACGTTTTTGGGGAGGAAACAGGGAAGGCTGCATGGATGGGGAAGTGTTGGAACTGTTTTTAAAGAGGGAGAGGCCACCAGGAAGAGCTGAGGCAGAAGGACAGTCTATGCGGAGCGACCATTTTGTGCAAATGATTGAAATCCCAGAAAGGCTTTGACGTCTACGTGATGACCCTGGCTGGAGGGCAGGGTTCCAGGAGGCCGGGGATACACAACACCTCTGGAGAGGTCCGGGTGGAGTGTGGTGGCCTTGCTGTTAGGTGAAGGGGTCTATGTTGCGTCCTGTGCCATCTGCATGCTACCATCAGGGAGAACTTTTTCTCTGCCTCCTTAGATCAGTGCTTGGGGGCCTGCAAATTAAACTGACAAAAGACAAATGAGCAAGAGAAAAAAAACAGTTTAAATTACATACATATACATGTGAGTTCACAAAGAAATGCAGCTCAAGGAAGCAGTTAGAATTTGGGGCTCATACACCATATCAAAGCGGGTGGGAAGGGCAGAGGGCACCCTGGGAGGACAGATGACATCTTAGGAGAGAGGGAGAAAGGGCGCTTGTGGAAAAGCAAAGGGTTTTGGAGAAAGATAAACGGACCCTTAGGTGGCTAGATAGACAGTCTTGTGACAAGGTCTGTTGGTGCCGTGTCAGAGAGGAGAACACCACTGCTCTGAAGATGTGTGAGCATTGAGGTTTTCTGGCATGCTCTGCTTTTAGGCAGGTAAGAGATTTCAGGAACTCAATGTCTTTAGCCCCACATAATTTTACAGTGGTTCACTCTGAACTCCTTCAATAGTGTGGAGATGGCTTTGAAACAAGAGAGACTAGAGAAGACTCCCTCTCCCCAGGAGACTGGGTGAGTGTGGGCAAGGGACACTGAGGCTTAGATCGATGCTTCTTCTTTAGTGGGCACACAGCCCATCCAGGGATTTCGTTGATGTTGGTTCTGACTCAGAAGGTCTGGGTTAGGGCCAGAGATTCTGCATTTCTGTCGAGCCCCTGGTATTGGTGATGCGAGTGGGCCGCACCTTAAACAGGAGAGCTCTGACCACAGCGGCAGGTGGGTGCAGGAGAGGAGTGGAGGTTCGTGACTTTGGCGGCCCAGCAGCAACACCTGGCCTGTATCCTGAACGACCATATCCCCACCTTTGGGGGTGGGCTCAGTATCAGTGTCTTGTGAAGCTCCCCAGGTGATTAAAACCTCAGGCAAGCTTGGGCATCAGTGCCTCAGAGCCCGGACGGGCTGCACCTACCCTTCCATAAGCCACTCCACTCCCACCCCTCTGAACCTTAAGCTCTGGCTCCGGGCTGCTTCCTGGTGGAGGGCATAGGATGGCTTTGGGGAACTGATGGGCTAGCTGAAGACAATGCCTGGTAGGATAGAAAGGATGACCATTTGCGTCTCCCGTCTTCTTCGCTGTTTTTGATTTTGCTCTCTTACTTGGAAACAGTCTCTGCATATCTCATCTCAGAGTCAGAAAGCAAAAGCAAAAATCTGCTGTTGTTTACCACAGTTGGATAAACATCCTTGAACCCTGAGCAGCTGCTGTTATCCACAGAAGACTGAGCCAGGCCAAAAGCAAGAATGAAAAAACAAATGGTTTCCTTTGTTTTAAAGAATGTCCGTTGCTTTTTCTAATTACAAAAATTTTACAGGCTGATTGTAAAAACAACCAAACATGACGGACAGGTAAAACCCAGAAAGGGGCAGCCCCCAGGATCAACTTGTTACCTTAATTTCCATTTAAAAAAAAAAGGATGCAACCAAAAAGCCAGGCCCCAAAGCTCAAACACAATTAGAACTGAAAACAGCATTCTCATCAAGCTCCCACCGCATTGTCGACTTTCAAACTTTCACAAATGTGAAGCTGTTTTCATCTTCTCACCTGGACTGATCACTACTTAATGGTAGTGATTAACTCTCCAGCTCAGAAGGCAACTGGTTATTAAATAACAGCCTCCTGCCATGTTATCCTTCTCCAAGACAATGCGCTCACCAACCCCAGTGTTCTCATTCAGCCATGCCAGGGCGCCAGGGCAGGTGGCACAAACAGATCCGTCCCCAACCAACCAGTTCTTCTCGCTTGAGGTTTAAGAATAATGTTGCAACAGATAAATTGCAGTGATTAAACTCGCTTCCTCTGGTTAAAAACCCACAAGTTTGTGCTACTGATGAAATGTTAAGTTGTAAATCTGTTAGTGGAATTAAGGAAATAAAATATAGATTATTTTTAAAACATTGAATTGGCACCATCATGGGACATCTGGGGAAGATACTAAAATTCTGCGGATTCTTGAGCATGCCAGAGGGAGAAGGGAAGGAGGGGAGTACGGGACAGCAGAACAAGGCAGCGGTTTCCACAGATCAGAGATGGGAACCGGAACGTGGGCCTGGAGTCCACGCTGGGCCAGGACATGTGCACCGCATGAAACCTGTCCTTTTCATTAGCACCTGAAGGGGGAAGATGGATCATTTTGAACATATCTGTTTCAAAGGGACTGGAGGCTGAGATGAAAAGCATGAATGAAGAGCAGTGGGATGAGGTAGCAGGTGGTCTGGCTCGGATGTTAATTTCTCAAGGAGAGGATAATTCAATGTGGTGGTGGTGAATACTACCAGAGAGGCCTTGTAGAGGGCACATTTTGGCCAAAATGAAATCCTCCCATTTTCTCACCTTGCTTCATTTCCCCATGTAAGGCTAAGAGAAAAGTTTCATTGGGTGACACCTATTTCATCCCTTTAACACTCAGTAACCCTCTCTGTGCCCGGTTGTCGCCTTTGATGCAGTCATTCCATCCACCTTCATGGTGTGTTCTGAGCTCTGGCTGATAATCAAAATCTCTGCTTGGGAACTGTCCCCTGTGGTGACAGGGGAATTTTCAACTTGAGTCCAGTTCCCCATAATACAAGTTACTTTTGTACCTTCCCTTCTGACGAAGGATGCCATTTTGCTTGGAAGAGCTCATCTGATTCAGGATCTGATCTGATTCGAGATCCGCCATGGACTTGCAGTCCAGCGAATGGTTTTTGCCTTTTGACTGCTCTTTATTTACTCTTCAGAGTGTTTTGTTGGTGTTCTGGGTACAAAAGGGCTCCCATTTAGCCATTTCTCATCTCTCTGAGCCACGGCCTCACATTTAGTGCATCAGCGAATCAATTCAAGCCACAGGCCAGCTATGCTGATTTTGAAAGGAAGTCAGCATCAAAATACAGAGGAGTATGTCCCTCATGGGAGAGAGGAAAGGGCCGTGTATTCTCAGATCCACTCTAATCAACCACAAGGGCCTGGATAATTCAGGTAGGAATGGGGTCTCCTTCCACCTAAATGACCCAGGTAGTTCAGGCTAGGAACTTTGGTGCACTCTGGTAGACTCTGATGACAAATGACTCACACACGACTCATCAAGTAATAATTAAATGCTTTGCAAAGATTGCTGTCATCAGAAGTCTTGATTTCTTACTATTTGTGGTGACCAAAAGCTCATTGTGAAAGCTTTCCAAATACATTGTTAAGTGAAAGATGCAAGGTGCAGAACAAAGTATATTAACACACCACCATTTATCATAAAATTTGGGGGAGAGGAAGCTAAGCTTGTTGGCCTGTTAATGCTTTAAGAGCTCTGCAAGGGAAAGGAAACAAAAACACAAATGTTATAACCCTGGCTCCCTGTTGGAAGGAACAGGGAATTGACATCCTTTGGGAACTTTTTAATGTTTGAATCACATGAATGAATCATTTGGCAAAAAAAATATTTAATTATAAGATCTTCGTACCAAATGACTGGTGACTAGTGACTAAATGAAGGAGGGGCATATTTAGTACCCAACTGGTTTCTCTCTAGTGTTTGTCTTTGAAGTGAAGTCAACATTAAGGTAGAAATAGGACTAGCGATTTGTTGTCTCTCACAAGCTACCCCTGTCCAGCCTGTGGGGGCAGAAGGTTGCTGGCCAGCCTATGGAGTGCATATGCCACCATCTTGTGCCCAATGTGCACTTAAAAATGGTTAAAATGAACATTTTTGTTATATATATTTTATCATTATCTCAAAAATTAATATACAGAAACCCATTGAATTATATATTTTAAATGAATAAATTATAGGGTATGTGAAGTCTATTTCAATAAAGCTGTTTTAAAAAAAATCAGACAAAAAATCCTGCCTTTCTCTGGAATTGCTGTAAGGTCTTTGAAAGCAGAGGCCATGCTGTTTACACACTTGTGGCTGAATGCCTGTAGGAGAGCTGGTTTAGAGGAGTGCCAATACATGTTTGATGACTGAATGATGATTCCTATTAGCCATATGGATAGTTCAAATTAACCTACTCATTCTATCTGGCTTGTACTGGAAAGCACTTCTGTATAATTTTCTGGATCTCCATTTCAATAATCAAGTCTTTTTTTTTTTACGATTTTCATGGTTAAAAACAAAACAGAAAATCTTTATGTCTCTAAGAAGAAATCACAACTCAGCAAAAAATCAAGTAACCTGATTAAAAAATGGGCAAAGGACTTGACTAGACACTTCTCCAAAGATGATATATACAAATGGCCCACAGGCACACGAGAAGATGCTCACATCACTAATCATCAGGGAAATGCAAGTCGAGGTCACAATGAGATATCATCTTGCATCCATCAGGATGGCTACTATCAAAAAGAAAAGAAAAGAAAAGAAGTGTTGGTGAGGATATAGGGATCTTGGAACCCTCGGGCACAGTTGGTGTGATCATAAAAAGAAACAACAGCTCTGAAGTGTCCTCAAAAAGTGAAAAATAGCACTACTGTGTGATCCAGCAATCTCACTTCTGGGCATATCTCCAAAGAATTGAAAGTAGGGTCTTGAAGAGCTATTTGGGCACCCATGTTCATAGGAGCACTGTTCACAATAGCCAAGAGGTACGAGCAACCCAAATGTCCCTGTTGGATGGATGGATAAACAAAGTGTGGTCCATCCATATGATGGAATATCATTCAGTCTTAAAAAGAAGGAAATCTAGTCACATGCCACAACATGGGATAAACCTTGAGGACATTATGCCAAGTGAAATAAGCTAGACACAAAAAGACAAATACCAAGTGATTCCACTTACATGAGGGATCGAAAGCAGTAAAATTCATAGAAACAGAAAATACAATGGTTTCCAGGGACTGGGGCAGGGAGAAAAGGGAAGTTGTTCAGTGGAGATAGCATTTCAGATTTACAAGATGAAAATGTTCTGGAGATCTATTTTCCAACAATGTGTACTGAACTGTACACTTAAAAATGGCTAAGATAGCAAATTTTATGTTCTGTATTTTTTTGCCACAATAAAAAAAATCAGCTGTTGAGATTGGTAAAAGGTTACTAATTGAAGCTGAGTGCTGGGTACATTCAGATTCATTATGTGGCTTGATTTTAGAAAGTGCTTAGAATTTTCTGAAATAAAAAGTAACTAAGAAAAGAACACAGCTCTTTAAGCAAAAGCCACACTGAGGACGACCCCTCCAGGATCTGGATTTCTGAAACATCCAAAGGGATTTAGGGTGTATGGGCTTGAGCCAGCACATGGGTCGGTGCCCAGGTCCCTTCTGGCATTGCAGAGCAACAGGATACCTGAGCGCAGCCCGCCAAACTCTGGACCTTATCTGCTAAGAACTGAATTAGCACCAGAAGCAACTTCTCAGGTTCCTCTAACACGCTACAATAATCCTGTGTGTGATTCTCTACTGGAGAGATGCAAATATACTGATCATAGGACATGTATTTCTGATCTATCATATTTACGTTCTCTATGTTACCAGATACCTGATTGAATTTCTCTGCCTACCTTCCTGGAATCAGAAATATCAACAATCTTAATGTTTCATTAAGCTTTTCAAACACGCCCTTGATCCCCTAGGCAGAGTACGCTGCCTTGTTACCATGGCTTTAGTCCCAATGCAGCTTACTGGGGATATTTGCCAAAATATTCTTGGATTCATTTGTAATCCATTTACTAACTCACATTTCAAGGATAATTGTCTGTGTAAAATATTAACAACATTACCACGCCTGTTTATGGCTACCTAGATGAGATGGTAAATTATATAAAAATAACAATAAATAACAATATAATGATAACCAAGTGTGGGAAAGTCGAAAGAATAGGCCAGCTTTCATCCAAGATCTCTCTAAATTATGCCAAAGTTCCAGGTGAAAGCTGAAGCAGTCACACATCCGGGTGCTCTGTTTACCTGCTGCCAAGTGTCTACCTGGGCAGATCAGGGACACGGATTGTTTTCGGGGCTGTGGATACAGATGGAACCGTAGGGAATTCAAAGGAGACCAGGCTTCAAAGGTAATAAAGATGATGTTGAAGAGAGAATCACAGGGAGCAAGGCCAGGGGGTAAAATGCCAGAAAGTGATAACGATGGAACATGTGACACGTTCACACACAGTGGCGTAGTGTTGAACTTAGAGAAAGTAGTGTCTGGGACGCAGGAGGGTTTGATTGAGATGCCATGTAATTTACAGAGGTCTCGCGTCTCTTTCATCGTTGGGGAGGGGCTGGCACAAGAACGTATGAAAGATTTCTGAGGGCAATGTCCCTCACTGCTCAGCTAGCCGACTGACCTCTCTTGACCCTGGCTCATGACTTGCCAGACTGAGTTATGGCTCTGAAATACAAATTGCCCCTCAGATTAGTAATAAAAACAAAGGGTGTGACATTTCTTGTGGTATTTAATTTCTGAGCCTTTGATCTCTGCAGCATACTGAGAAATCAAGTTACTGGGTGGGTTTGTTTTTTTCCCATTTGTCAGCATACGCTACAACAATCCGAATTGTCCCTCCTGACCTTTATGAGATAGAAGTTTCCTTTGATCTACTCCTCTGCGTGTGACGTTTGTGCGTGGTTTCCCCATTTAATTGTCTGACTTTGGGCTGCTGTTTTAGTCGAAAAGCTAACTGTAGTTTTAGTTTTTTAAACTCTTGATATCTTCAAGCCAGTCCTCTACATAAAGTATTTGATTTTCCAATGATACCTAGTCAATTACATTAGCAATGTCTGCCTTGGTTCAGTCTTGCGCAGACATGAATTTTCTGAAATTACGAGGAGAAACATCTGGTAGAAAAGTTCACATAGTTGTCACTAGTCTTCATTTGCCAGGATCTGTGTAGGAGACATCCAGGTCAGATCGCAAAGTGCGAACCTCAGTACTCCATAGTGCGGCCAGTCTTTCCAGGTCAGCCCACGTTCCTCAGTTTCCCCCATGCACTCCCTTCCACATGAACCAACAAGTAGAGAATGAAGCAGAGAAAGACAGTGGTCTGGCGTGCTCTCCCTGCCTTCTCCTTCCCCTGACTGGCTGGTGAGATCTCCGCACTCCCCTGCCAGTGGGGTCTCCAGAGTCCACCCCCATGAACAGAGGCCTTTTGTAGACATTCCTACACTTTATTTGTTGGAGGATTCTCAACTGGGACTTCTAAATCACATAGACCAGGCAAAGGGGATTGGCGTTTATTGGGGTAAGTGATGCGTGCAATGCTTTGGAAATCTCTCTCGTGCTATTACTATTGCATTTTACACAAGGGGAAACTGAGGCTGGAGGTGTTAATAAATGATTTCCTTCTCTTTCTTCACTACATTTGTGCTTTTAAAGACTCTCCCCTTTTCTCCTCTCGGTGGCAGTACAGGCACCTCTGGGCTCTCACGTCCAGCACTCGTGTGTTTTCAGATGCACGGGGGGCTTTGTGGTGCGAATGCAAATGGCTGATGAGCAGGTGCTGGGAGCAGCAGTCCAGCGTGGGGAGGCTGAGAATATGGGCTCAGGCTTCACTTGACAGCATGCTGGAGGCTGTACAAACACTTAGATGCTCCCTCTCACAGCACAGGGCCATTGGTGTGGTGGTTTCCGCCCTACCCAGTGCCGGGCATCTGGCTCAGCATTCTGAAGACGTCCCCGAGAGTGGAAGGCCGTCTACCCCCAAGGATGGGTCCACCTCCCATCCTCAGGGGTGGGAGGTTCTTATGAGCAGAATGGGTTTTTCAAGGAGGGACAGCTTGAGTGTCTGTCGGCATGGGGGTCCTTGCTGGCAAGGGGCACCCGGGACATGTGCTAGGCGATGACAGACTCTTCCTTTGTGACACAGTCATCACGAATAAGCTTGGGAGACATTTGCTTGCTGTCTGTTTGCCCTGTCAGGCTTCATGTGTCTTGTGAGCTGGGTCCGTGAGGGTCTCATCAGCCATGGAACCGCAGTCCCTGTACAGAGAGCCTGGGCGAAGAAGGTGCTGGGTGAAAAGCTGTCAGACACACGAGCAGGGGTCTTTACTAAGAGCAGCACCTTTGGCAGGGGGCTAAGGGATCCTGGGTGGGGCTGCGAAGGGAAGCAAAGGCCCTGGGGTGGGGAGGCAAATCTTCACCAGGGAAGCAAGCGGGTCAGAAGCAGTGGCTCTGTCAGGGCAGGAGGAAGGACACTGGCTAGGCCAGGGGCTTGGGCTGGCAGCGGGGAGGAGGCCTGGGGCCGGGGGTGCACGGAGGCGGCAGGCAGGTCTGGAGGGAGGAGCTGGGTAGGGCAGGGTCCTAGCTTCAATCCCTGGTACAAGACGTCAGGACAGGGAAGGACTAAGAAGGGACAAAGAAAAAGAAGGAGGAAGAAAAGGGCCCAGGGGAGGGTAAGGAAGGCAGAGGAAGAGAGGCTGAGAAGGAGGAGAGGTGGGAGTGGGGAGGGAGAGAGGAGAGCAAGGCACGGAGGGACAGTGTGGACAGGAAAAGCCCAGGGAGGAAGGCTGCCTCGTCTCCCGTTAGGCAGAAAATAGCACGAAGGCCAGGAGGACATGGTTGGTTTATAAAACATCACAGAACGTGAGGGAAAACAAGTAGTGGAGAAACGGGAATAGCCGATCTGTGCTCTAGCCTGGGAGAAGAGCCGCCAAGGATCCATAACGAGAGGGAGATTGGCAGGAGGAAGATGGGCCAGGCACAAGAGTATAAATAGTGGCTTGGGCTTATTTGTAACTTTCATCTTTAGGTAAGGATGATTGGCACATGGATGGCTTGGATGAAGGGGGCCTGCTGATCTTTAACTTGCAGGTCACATGGAGAAAACTTTGAGAAAATGCTCTGACATGGAGATGTCAACTTGAGTGACAGCCCTGGGCGAGGTGCCTTGCACTGGCTGCCTCCTTTACATGCATCACTTCACAGAAATGATGACTGCCATTTGAACAGAAGGATATCCTTCCCGACCAGGGTCAGGAAACTGACAGGGCCCACCCATTAATAAAAATAACTGTCATTTAAAATAAAATGCTTGGTGGAAAACTTCAGAAATCTGTTAGGTAACATGGGCCCGTGATCAGGGCACCCGTGAATCACTGGCGCTCAGATATGGTGCAGTGCATGGAAGACAGTTACATCAGAATGGTCTGTGCAGCGCCCATGTGACCTCATGATGAACGTGTCAGCTCCTTCTCCCAATTTACTGCCCACCTATATCTTAATTAGCAGCTGTCCCTGTGGGACATGCAAGATGGGATCTGAATGAAAAGATGAATGACAACATAGTTTCTGATTTGATAGCTTCTTGTGTAAAAAACCCTTTTGGTGATACAGGTTCTTTGGTGAAGCCTCTTTCCTGATAAAATAACAAAGCCAGTCGTGTTCATTGTGGAGAGAGTCTCAAAGCTCAGGGCCTTCTCTGAACTTCCATGGTATCTCATTTTTTGATGCAAATAAAATGTTGCATTGAGATATTTGGCTATGTGAAAAGATAATATATCTAGGCAATTTTTCTTGAACAGTCAGTAAATTTCTTAATGCACTACACAAAAATGACAGGGCTTGGTGATATGCTTGTGGGAAATGGTTCTTTGTGGCCTGTTCTTGGGTGTGTGATGTGTGTAGTTTGTGCTCAGGGTGGTGGTAAATAAGGAACATAGGTGTCATGCCCTCCTTCCAGTGTCTTGTTTGATGTGATCTTAGAACAGTGACATGAGGAGTATTAACGGGGCCACGTTGTACAAGGAGACAGCTGAGTACAGAGTGGTTAAGGACTCTCCCAAGAGAAGCCACCTACCTCAGACTCCTGTAAATGGGACACACCTGAAAGATAGGCATCGTATCCATCACTTTATAGATGAAGAAACTGAGGCCAGGAGGTCGTGCAGCTGAAAAGATTAACAGGAATCCATCCATAGTTTATTGTGCCCCAAAACCTATTGCAAAGAGCTCGCAAAGAAGACTGTGTCAGTCTTCTAGTGCGGTGTAACAAATTTACACAAACGTAGTGACCTAGAACAGACCCATTTGCTCACAGCTCCATAGGTAGAAGCCTTCTAGGCTCAGCTTAGGCTCTCAAAAGTCTGTGGTCAAGGTGTGAGCTGGGCTCCTGTCTGGAGGCTCTGGGGAAGAATTTGCTCTTTCATGGTGTTGGCAGAATTCAGTTCCTTATAGTTGTGAGACAGGGACCATGGGCTTAGACAGAGTAGGGTGAGGACCTCTGGAAAAAACAAAGCAAGATAATCCATTGTGGGATTTACTTTGGCCTGCTGGGGGACCCAGTTTAATTTTCTGACTTTACCCAGGTGCTGCTTTTCTTCCTCCAGCCCTAGTCAAGTGATTTGCTACCTGGGCAATTTAACAAGCAAACCCAAAACAAACAGGAAGGATTCCATCTTGAAAAATAAGATTGCATTTTAAAACCCAGTTTGTTCAAAAGTAACCTTCCCCTTATTTTTAGCCATCAGTTTTTTAGACAAATAAATATCAGGGTGACTTCAGCCACAGAGCACCCAGTTAACAAACATAAAATGAGACACAGGGTGCCATGAAGGAGTGTCCCACATCAAATTCCCTGGAAATAGACTCTGAGAGGGAGAGCAGGGGTTGCATGAGGGTGCTGTTGGGAGGTGGGCCTGGACGGAAGCAAGGGTTGGGCAGGAGAAGCAGGCTCACAGGGCGGGTGTGACAGGCTCCAGACGATGCCACAGGAGCTCTGAAGCCAGGAGGTCTCTGAATCAAGGGCTGAGCTTGGTGTTTCTGCTTCAGCCAGACACTGGCTGCAGGCTCCCCTCAGGAATGTAACCCTGGGTGAGTATTTCCTGTGACCAAAGGCAATTGCCAGTGAGGCCCCCCACTGTGAGCAGCTAGGGGAATAAATGCTTTCATCCTACAGAGGGGAACTGGGCAGAATACCCCAGTATCCACTGCAAGAAGGCTCTAAGAAAGCGCTGAGAGTTACAGGGGGAGGAGAAATCCATTCCAGGAAGGCTCCTGGAGGAGAAGTAGCATATGAGCAGCCTTTGCAGGACTGGTAGGATTTGGAGGAGGGACCACCTCACAAACAATGTGGGGCTAGGTTGTGGGCCCGCCCGGTGGCCCGTGGTGACTGGGAGGAGTGCCGACAATGCCTCCCATCCCCGGAAAGCAGGAGGCTGGAGCTCCGTGAATGCTGGGATGCCTGCAGCTCTAACAGAGTTTGACCCTGTGATCTTCTATCCGTCAGAAAGTGCATGGGGAAATAAAAATAATGGAGAGGTTAATTAATCGTGCCTGCAGACTTCTTTTTAACCTCGTCCACTTCACTATGTCAATAATAACTCAAGAGTAGACTTTCCCCAGGATATTCCAAAGCGTAACTAATCGCAGTAACACTGAACACATTTCTCCCACTCCCGTCCACTCCAATTTGGAAAATGACGTTGCCCTTTTCCAGATATACGGTGGAGAATGGGTGAAAGCATTTGAATCTATTCACATAGTAAAAACTCAGATGCTAAGACCAGGCACGATAGTGAATCCTGGGCACTTCTTTAGAAACCAGGCCCAGGAGAAGCCCGATGAGTCGGGATGCCGGTGTGGGGGTGAGAACTGAGACCCACAGGACCCCCACTCCTGTTTATGAAAATGCTTTCTGAGAATTAATCTAAAATCATATCTGCAAGAATTCTTTTTCTGAAAGTAAATTTCACCTCTAAAGACATTCGTATCATTTTTCCCAAGGTCATGTAAATACATTTATTTGTTCATTTTTAGTTAAATCCCAAGACATAAGGCTGTTGGGATGCGTGTGAGTAGAAAGTCCCATGCAGACCAGGCAGCTTTCATGGCCATTGTGGGAAGTGATGTGTGATGTCTGGGACACATCAGGGACGTGTATGACGCCTGGGCTGTGCTGCCCGCCCCAGGCCGCCGGCCCAAAGTACCAGGGAGGGAAGCTGCCTGCGTTTACTGGGGGCCCTGCACAAGGTACCTGGGGTAGATTACCAGAGTGGCCATCCCTTATGTGACTTCCTCTATCTACCCCGTTGATGATTCTGGGCTGGCCTTATGTCCAGCTCTGGCTGTGGGACTTCAGCTAATAAGACAGTGAAGGCGAAAGTGCCTGCGCCCTGGGGCTAGCACTCTTGCCATCCTGGGAACCACCTACCCGCAAGTAAACAAACCCAGGCTAGTCTTCTGGGTGAGGAGAGACACATGGCCCAAGGATCCGTGTCGCCCAGCCGATGGCTGGCCAACTGCCACACAGGTGGGTGAGGCCGCTTCAGACTGACCAGCCCACAGTGGACCTGCCCAACCACAGGCGCACAGCACTCTCAGCTCAGACCACCTGATGAGGCCCATCTAGCCCACCCCGGGTTGCTGACAGGGCAGTTGTAAGCTAAATAAAAGAGGGTGTTCAGACACTAAATTTGGAATTGTTTCATTACATAGCAAGAGCTAATTCATTCAGTCTTAGTCTTAGACTCTTCATCTATAAAATGGAGAGAAATTACCTACTTCAGAGGGTTTCCTGAAGCTGAAACAAGCCCTGGCCCATCAGAGGTACTCAGAATTTGTTTGCTCCATTCTTTTCTGCAAAAGATGACATGCTGAGAATCGGCCCCACTTTTTCTCCCCTTTTTCTCACTGCATCCTTGCCATGGCCCTTCTGGGGGAGTGTTGACTCTGAGCTTGGCTGTGTGCCTTGCTTTGGAAAATGATACAGGGGCTGAAAAGTAACTGGTTTTGAGCCCAGATCGTGAGAGCCCTAGAGGGTTTCCAGTGGCCCTCTGGCATCCTCACCAGTGTCGTCAGAAGAGCATCCTCTGGATAGGACCCCCGGTGCAGGAGGAGGAGGAGGAGACACATACCCTCTCAGAGCTACCTCTGAAATCCCCACACCCAGAGCAGTCCGAAGCAGAGCTCAGCCTAGGTTAGTCAACACCAGTTGACCTACAGGTTAGTGAAAGTAAATCATTATTGTCTTAAGCCACTGAGATTTAAGGTCGTTTATTACACAGCATGATTGTGGCAATGACTGCCTGATACAGAGAGGATCCCGACTCACTGGCCACATTTGGACGTCTTTGTTCTGCACCACTCTGGCCAGTATTTGGAAACAAAGTCAAGGGAGAGAAGGTATACGCAGGGGCTGCTCCCTTACTCTGCGACATCTCTGCTGCTGTGAAAATGCACGCTGATTACTGCAGAGAGCCATGCTGGGAGAACTGAGCATGATAAGCCTTTGTACAACTGACAGACAATCGGCCATGTGTCGGGCTGAGTTCAACCTCTCTCTCTCATCAGCACCAGGAGGCAGGCAGTGTAGTCGCACCCAAGTCAGGAAACAGAAGCAGGGCAAGTTGGAGAAACACAGCCACGGGCATGAGAGTTTCAAGTTGAAATCCAGGGTTCAGCCCTCAGCCGTGTCTCCCACTCAGCCACAACTCAGCAGCCTCATTCCGCTATGTGAGCCCCAAACCTGCTGGCTTTCTGCTAGATTCAGGCAGTAGTCTGTGCTTATTGTAGGGGCCAGCAGCTGTGTTCCCTAGAAATATAATATTTCAGTTTATGAACTGAAGAATGCCCTTGTGCTGGAAAACATTTCCTTACACCCAGATTCCGCATTCATGATGGGCGATCCACAAATTACTTCTTTTCTCTCTTTCTGAGAAACCTCTGTTTCAAATGTGCAGCGGAGTACTCATTTCTGAACACATTTAATCTTCACACCTGAGTTGGCTGCCACTTCAAAGAGAGTAGGTATTGTTAGGCAGAAAGGAAGTTCCAGGAATAGCCGGTGAGATTCAGACATTTATGCAGCAGAAGGATCAAGTGGGACGTCTGGTCGCCCTCCTGCACAGGTGATCCTGCCGGGGGGGGGGGGATCGTACAATTTATTTGCCAAACTGGGATATATGTAAGATGAAAAGGAGCTGAGAAAACAGGTGTAACCCGGGACTGGTTCTGGGCAAGCCAGGATGTGTGATCGCCCCATCCTGTCAGGGAACTTGACAAAAATAATGACAATTAACCTTTGTAAAGACCTTTATCATTTACCCGTTCACGGACTCTGCAGAGCATTATCAGAGTCATCATTTTACCGATGAGAAACCCGAGACCCTCCTTGCAAATGCATGTGGAAAAGCCTGCCTGTGGCGAGGTGGCGGCTTGAATCTTGGCTTTCTACCGCCAGACCCGATTCTCTCTTCTGAAGGTCTTTGGTGGCTCCTTAAAATCGTTTTCATTGACCTGTACCTAGAAGTCAGTTGCTGTTTGGTGAGTCAATGAGTGAATATTAAGTGCCAAAAAATAACAAGGAACACAACAGTGCTGTAGCTTGTGATTTCGGGAGGGGCTCAGAAGCCCTCTGTGATGTGCAAGAAAGGCTCTGTTCAGTCTGGAACTTCTCTGAAATCACCTAATAACTTAATTGCTCCTTAATACGAAGGGATTCCGCCAATATCCCCTTCTTCTGTTCTGGGGTTGCTAGAAATGAGTACTTTGTTCTTTCTGGCGTGGGAGGATTTGGTTGAGCTCTGTAATCAGCAAAGTGGGAATAAGGTCTTTTTTCATGTGTTCTCTGCCCCTTCACTCCCTCCAGCTATCCTTCCCTCCGCTGGAGCTCTGAGATGCTCTTTTATTTGCAGTTCCCTCCTTCTACTGGGGGGGAGGGGGGCTAGTACCTTTCATAAAGGTTTCAAAAGGCTCCCTCTTTCCCCCCCAATGTTTCCACGGAGCTTGTGTTTGCTGTAAACACTTAAGAAATTAGTTAAGTGGTTAACTCCCCAAGCACTTCCTTCTAACAAGCCTTCATTTTTCTGGAGAAAAATGCTTTCATTCCTAAGAACTGAAGATAGCAGAGAGAGAGGTGATAACAGTGTGTTGTGCGAAAATATTTTGGCCATAGCATCCACAAATATGGCTTTTTAAAAATAATGTTTTCTAGAAATAAACTTGTGCCAAGGAAGGAAAGTGCGCTCTGTTCCCTTTGCACTCAGCCCTCGGGGCTTCCGTGGCTGCCTTCTCATTCATAATCTCCACCCGGCTGCTGGGTATCCGAGGGACCTGCTTTGATCTTCAGGAAGACCTTTCTCAGTCTTCTTGGGTTAGCTGAACCATGCCTGTCCACTCCAAAACAGTAGGATAAAGTCTTGAGGGCAGAGGTAGAGTCCCTCTTAGAACAGGACAGGGGAGCCCGTGTTTGGGTTCAGCCCAGGCCCATGGTATCTGCCTTTGCTGACCAACCAGAGAATACAGTTGCAGGCCCGGCCCCTGGTGGATGTGGCAGCTGGCATTTGTCAGTTAAACATAGACCCTGAAATGAAAAGAGAAACATGGGGTTCCTCCCCCAAATCCTCTGCCCCCTACCGCCGAGGCTCTTGAGCATTCTTGTTCCCACAAGGTGGGACTCGCAGCCCCCGGGCCTTGTCTCTCCTGGCCTAACCCTGCACCTGGGCTCCATCAGTGGCACCCAAAGGGCTCTCAAGGTCCTGTTCCCCTGGGGCTCAGCTTTGTATTAGAAAGGGTTCTCCCGAGAAACAGAACCGGCAGGCTAAATAAAGGTGAGAGGGATGATAGAGACACGAAGAGATTTATTACAGGAATCGGCTCACATGATTAGGGAGGCTGAGAAGTCCCACCACTCGCGGTCTACGAGCTGGAGTAGCAGAAAACCTGGGAGTGTGATTCAGTCTGAGTCTAAAGGCCCGAGAAGCGGGGGGCTGATGGTGGAAGTCCTGGTCCAAGTCTGTGGGCCCAAGGATGAGGAGCGCCGTTGTCTGAGGGCAAGAGAAGATGGTGTTTCATCTCGGGCAGAGAATGGCCCCTCCGTGGCCATTTTTTCTGTCTGGGCCTCAACACTGCATGCTGCCTTCACATTGGGAGGAAGATCTTGACTCAGCCCCTGGTTCAGGTGCTCATCTCTTCCAGAGACACCCTCACGAGAGACACACCCAGAAATGATGTTCTACCAACTTTCTGGGCACCCTGAGCCCAGTCGAGTGGACACATAAAATAAACCATCACAGGTGTGATGGGCTCCAGAGCTCCCTGGGGGGTCAGGCTGGGCTGGGATTGCTCCTGAAATTTCTCCCCTCCCCTTGGTCTCCAGGGGTACTTCCTTCTTCATAAATCACCCCCATACAAACTCTAGTCCTGGGGGGACCTCACCCATGACTCCAGTTTGCAAGGAAAGTGTGTGTTAGCAGGAAGGGAGTGTTTAAGGAGGGATCTCTTCCAAAGGGAGACCCCTCTGGCCCCTTTTGTTTCCCTGCCAGAGTGTCTGCTCAGGGAACTCCAATTTCTCCTTAATGCATACACATGACGAGCCTCTTAGCAACCTCTTCATAGGAGAGTCAGTACAAAGGTAGTCTCTAGCACTGGACAGCATCCTGCAAACCTGCACGTACCTTCATGGCTGAGTCCGTTTGCTCATTCGGCTGTCCATGTGTTCACTGAGGGCATAGGACTGGGTGTGCTACAATGCGTGCTCGATGCAGGGGTACACGGTGCTCAGGACACCAGGGGTGCACAGTGGGCAAGACAAACAGGCAAGCAGGCCACACAGCATGGCAGCACAGGAACAGGGAACTCCAGAAGCACAGGCCTGGCCACGGCTCCCCGGCAGTGGACCAGGAGTATCCTGAAGACCAGGACCATGTCTTGCCTTCACACCCCCAGTGTGCGGCCCAGGGCCCAGCACCCAGCAAGCAGCCAGCAAGCACTTGCCAAATGAGAGTCAGTGCAAAGGAGGGGCTCCACACCCAGACCACATGGGGCTGGGTGGCATGAGGCCATCAGGAGGTCTTCCTGGAGGAGCTGGTGCTGAGCTGAGTTGGCCGTGGCTGGGTGAGGACAGGTGAGGCAACAGTGTTGTACTCAGAGGAAACGGCCGGGACAGGAATATTGTTTGAGGAAGGCCCAGTCTGCCTTAAGAGACTGGGGTGTGGGGTACTTCTGCAGCCCACGGGGGTACGAGAGGGAGTAGTACAGACCCAGGCAAGCAAGCAGAGCCCCTGGGCTCAGTGTACACTGTTGAAGGCCTTGAGCGGGAGAGAGGCCAACCAGAAAGGAGTGGGGAAGTGGGGAGACGGACACCATTTGGCAGGCCTGCTGGTGCCGAGGCCGCAGAGGAGGGGACAGCTGGAGGTGAGGGGGTTGAGGGGGTGTCTACCTTACCTACTGGCAACGTTTCTCTGCCGTCAGGTCAGTGTGCTCAGCAGGAACCCTGGTGCGAAGTCCCCCTTCTCTTTTGGATGCAAAAGGGTGTGAGGGGAGCTGAGACAGGTGGGGCAGTAGGAGACCCAGCCATAGGAGGCAGGCCCTCGGGGTTCCAGGTGGCAGGGAAAGCTGACATCTCTGTGGGACCTGTCTGGATCTCGAGGTGGGGGCACATACACAGTTATAACCTGAGGTTTCTGATTAGCTCAGCCAGCCCGATTTTTAGAAAACATAAAGAAATGAGGTTGGGGGAGGGAGAATAAAACTGCCCTTCAGGGCTAGCGATGTCCCCAAATGCAGAAGTGGTTGGAGTTGGGGTGGGTGTTTGCAGCTCCAGAGGTGTCATGACGAGCTCCTTTGAAAAAGCCCCTACTGTGTGTTTAGTCCATGAAGACGTCCAAGGCAGTAGGAAGCAGGAGACCGGGGGTCCGGCCCAGCCCTATCACACCCCTCGGGGGGGACCTTGGGAAAGTCACATGACATCAGACTTTGGATAATATGACATTCAAAGTAGCTTCTGTTTCTAACACTCCAGGATCCACTTCAAAACCTTCAGTTCTCAGGAGGAAACAGGCCGAGGGACAAATGATGTCTCAGGGCCACACCGTAGCCTCGCCTGTAAGTGGCACAGCCAGAGCTCACAGCAAGTCCCTTCCAGCAGGAAAAGTCAGCAGCTTGCCTTAGACATTTGGGGGCACATCCACTCCATGAGGTACAGCCCTCCTCCAAAGCCCAACCACTTTCAACCCCTTAACTTTCTGCAAAGAGACTATCAGCAGAAAGACCTCAGGGCTTTGGGGAAAACCAAACGAGATAACGCAGTCCAAATACTTTAAAACAAAGTGCCCTAACATGGAGGAGAGTATTAATGGTAACTGTGATGGTAGTAGTACGCAATGTTGTAAGCTTAAAGGGCCCGATCCCCCCACCTGGGCTTCTAGCTCCTCCCACACACATGTGGCACAAACATGCCTTAATATACTATGTTTCTTATGTGGCATATTTGGTATCAAAAAGCCTATATTCCCCAAACCAAAATCTCCATTCTAAAAATATCCAGTAGTACCCATGATATTCTACTGCCTTTCAGAAAGGATTGCTTATATCTAGGCTCATTGACAAGCAGGCTAAATGAAAGGCCTGGGAACTCATAAGCCAACTAAGCCCACAGTGACAAGCCCGATAGTGCCAGGCGGCGAGACCAAGCAGGAGGCTGCCGCCCGGGGACACAGTGACACTGCCAAGCACATGGCAGAGGACCAGGTAAAATTACAAGTCACCTGGCAGTGGAAAGACTTTGTTACAGCCTGGAATATGATAAGCTTCGATTTGACTTTATTATACTCAGGGAGGTATAAAAATGTCTTTAGTTGGGACAGAAACCAAGTATCTAACTTCTTTGTGGAATTTATTCGACTTATTCCTGGTTACATACATAGTTTTAAAATTACCCAGTACCTCTATTCAAAAAGAAGAGATTTAAAAGAACTTTGATGTCTACATAGTCCTGGGGATCTCACCACAGCCCCCTTTGTGCGCACAGGACCCTTGCATGCCATTTCCATGTGAGCCGCACTAGAAGAATACCAGGGGCACCAAGTCTATGTCTGCTCATCACCCTGGCTTTCCCCCGGCCAGCATGTGCCAGGGACCTTTGCTGGTCCACAGGCATGTGCAATGGGAACCAGATACTCATATGTGATGTTCCCACCCTGTCACCTGTCCCCCCTACCCAGGTCACCCAATCCCCCTGGCTTATCTTCTCTTCCTTCTCTGTCCTCAAAGAAGTTCTGCCTTTGCCCATACACTATACAAACATTTAAGACACAAAACTGGCAGACTGAATAGAGAGATACAGGGCTGGGGTGGTGGAGGGAAGAGGGACTCCATAGAAGGAACAGAAAGCTACATGGCCTGAGGCTCTGGGTCACTTGGAAGCAGATTTTGAGAGTTAAGGGTTTAGAGTCTGAGAGCCCCTGCAGGGATTGTGTAAGAACTGGAGGGAAAAGAAAGGAAGGGAAAGGGGTTTTCAGTATTTCTAGATATAATTTGGATTTCCTCTGATATTCTTCGAGAGGAGATTGTAATTATCTGTAATCATTTGTTGTCGCCGGGTAGTGTCTAACATGACATTGAGAGTGGACCACATGGACCTCTGGATTGTTCGGGTTATACACTGTCATGTCAGAAAGGTCCAAGGAGATTTAAGGGCTTCTGGTGTTATTTCATTACCCAGCATGTGAGGGGCCATGTACCAATTGAGGAATACTTGAATGAAATGGTTGAATTATGAGAACAAGGACCTCCCTCTTGCTTTGTCTCCATCCTCAGAGGCCAGCCTGGCTCCTTCTGAGGCTCTGTGGAACAGACTCGGTTTTTACATTTTTATCCATTTGACCGCTAGTGTTACTTTAGTGTATTTGCTGAACATGAATAGAAGCATCTCTGCTCAAGAAACCCCCAAGTTCAAATTATGTCTGGTTCGTATTTGAGATATTTCCAAGAGCCCTAGGGAAGGAAGAAAAAGTGGAAGAAAGGAAGGAAAGGAGAGATGACAAGGAAGGAAGAAAACATCGTCCACCCGTCTGCGCCAGGTGCTAGGGCCGATACTTCAAGCACTGAACACTATCTACTGCCCCAACAACCACACGCAGCGTGATTCACTCTCCCGGGTCTTGGAGAAAATCGAGATTCAGAGACGTTGAGGCATTTATGCAACCAGTAGGGGGAGAGATTAAAACCCGTTTCTACCTGAGTTTCCTGCCATACTGCCGGTCTGAGTCTGCGAACGATCCAGTCCTCCCATCCAGAGTCCTGTGGACGGGGAAAGAGGAGGCATGAGCTGCTCAGAGCCTCTCAGGTGAAAAACCTACAGTCATACAAGTTGAGTTCCAACTTGCTGAGGCCTGGCTGGGACTGACCTACTGAAGCATAAAAACAAGTTCCTGGAAAAATGTCCAGCCCCCTGTATCCTTGTTCTGTTTGGAAATGGTGTGGTCCAGTGGGAAGCACTGAGAATCAGCAGCCCCAGTTCCGCTCTAAGACCTTGGTGAGTCAAACTCAATGCACCAGTTTTCTGCTCTCTAAAATGGAAAAACAGTATTTATTAAATCCTTTCAAAGCTGTTAAAGAGTAAGATATATACTAAATGTGAATGTCTTTTTAAAAGAACATGCAAAAATAATGTATAATGTTGGTTTCAGATATGATCACATCTCATACAGTAATAAAGTCGTCGTTCTCTGGGGGTTTCCCATTCTTGTAAAGTGGGCAGGGCAGACATTTGTATTTCCATTTAGCAGATGTAGAAACTGAGGCTCAGAAAGCCTACCTACAATTAGTTTCTTTCCTTCTGAGCCTTCAACACCTGCTTCCCTCTCCCGGTTGCATCCAGCCCCATCACCCACCTGAAACATCCTGAGGTACCAAGGGCTGGCGAGGCTGCAGTTTGATCTATTTGTGGTTCAAAATGTCACCGAAAGGGGCCACCCACTACAGCCAGGCACTGCTGGGCACAAAGCAGGAAGAGAGCCTGTGGCCGGCCAGACACAGGACATAGTCACTAATGGGGAGGAAAGGCCACTAAAGGGGCTTGAGCTGCTGGTGGCAGGGTGTAGACTGTCACCCTCAGACCAGAGGGGGAAGTGACAAATGTAAGCACCCCCCAGCCAGGTCTCAGCAAATGAATTTACTACCTCCAGTCTCAAAGTGTTGGTCTCGTTTCCATGGAACAACATTTATTTCAGTTTGATGGATGAGGCGTAAATCAACTTCTCTATATTTGCTGGGTGTACTGCCCTATTTCTTTTTTTAAAAAGTTTGAGAGGTAATTCTTCCCAGAACTGGATTGATGATGGAACGTCTCCTATTACCAGGGTTTGTAAGAGCAGGACTGACAGCTGTTTTCGTGCTCCCCGGCTGGGAAGGGTTTGTTTAACAAACACGGCGGGACATAGACATGTTCCCCTGGCTGCCTGCTCTCATTCCCATCTCATAGGATGGCACAGTGCCCATGCGCAAGGCGTCAGCTCCCTGCCCTTGGGCAGAGGTGCCAGGGAATTGGAGCTGTAAACTGGCAAAGCAGAACACAGAGGATGCTTGGCTTTTCCTTTGCCTGAAGTCACTCAGTGCACCCAGCAACCCTGGGGCCCTGCATCCTCACCATATGCACCCCCCAAGTATTACAAGACTCTGAACAAATAACACGATCAGGAAGAGTCACTAGCATGTGCTGACTGCTTATCATAGGTCAGGCGTAGTATTAAACAAGCCCTTTAGATTCTTTCTATCATTGAAGCTTCACAGCACATCCTGAAGTTTCTCTGTAGATAATATTATTACCCCCATTCTTCAGCTGAAGATCCGAGAGTTTAAATAACCTGTCCAACACCTTGAAGTTGTAAGCGGCAGAGCTAGGGCAGACACAAGGGCGGGACCAAACAATTCACTGGTGAGAAAATTGAAGTGGCAATAAATACACGAACAAATTGAAGATCGGAATGAATAAACTGAAAGGAAAACAACCTGGTTTACCATGTCTTATCTTTTAACTTCTCAAGCAAATACATATTTCTTACAATACTCAATGCTGGTACGGTGAATCAGGGGGGGCCACACATTCCTCCCTGTCTTGCCTGAGGGTTTTGACTCTGGGCAAGTTCACTGTGGATTCAGTGAAACCAAAAAATGACAACAGAACTTTGCAGGTAAAAACATTTACTCCCAGCTTTATTCTCGTGATGGCAGGTCAAGCGCTAGAATCCCATCCACCTCAGCGCAAGTTGTCATGCAGCAAGCTGGTCTCTGCCCCTGGGCCCCTCCACTGCCATGCAGCCCTTACCTCTGCTCCTGGCTCTCCCTTGCTCTATTTTTCCAGGCTCTACCTTCACCTCCAGCCTCTGCTCTGCCCCAAGCACTGGGTGGAGCTCTTTATATAGCGACACAGGCAATATTGGCTTATTGCCAATGGGTGTGGAAGCATTAGCCTAGCAATAGGCCAATTACATCAACAAGTAGATTAGGGTCAGGTGAGGATCCTGGCCATGGGAACTTCCATTTTCCCTACACTCCCAATGAGAAATAGTGTCTCTGTCCCCTCCCTTGAACCTGGGTGGGCTCTATGACTGCTCTGACAACAGAATATGGCAGAGGTGACACTGTGCCTTAAGAGACTGGCAGCTTCTACTTCCTGTCTCTGGAGACACTGGCTCACTTGTGGCACCCTGAGCTGCTCTGTAAGAAGTCTGACTACCCTGTAGGACAGACCATGCAAAGAGGCCTTGAGACCACATGGAGAAAGGAAGGGATTTGTGCCAGGGTGTGGGAACATGGGGACGTCTTGAGCCCTCCAGACCAGACCAGCTGCCAGCTCACCACCTCAAAGACAGCCCGGTCAATGCCATTTGGAGCACAAGAACTGGCTGCTGAGCCCTGCCTGAATTCCTGACCAACAAAATCGTGAGAGATAATAAAACAGCTGTAATTTTAAGCTGCTCAGTTTGGGGATGGTTTGTTCTGCAGCTGTATGTGATGGGAAGAGCTGGGGAACTGCAGTGTTAAAGCTTGAAACTCTCAAACCCTATGGGAGTAGGGTACACTCAGGTGGACTTTCTAGAAAGCAATGTGGTAATGTATATCTAATTAGGACCCTTAAAATGTTCATTTCCATTGATTCCATAACTCCCTTTTGAGGAATCTATTCTAGGCAAATAACCCAAAATGTGGACAACACTTTCAAAGATTTACTTTCAGCTTTATTTATATTAACAAAATTGGAGCAATCCACATGTCAGTCATAATGGGAATTTAAGTTACATTGTAATCAGTCAACGTTGTGTCCCACAGTGTTTTAAAACGCTGTTTAAGAGTTTGTAGTGACAGTGGAAAGGAGTCTAAATCATGTTTTTAGTAGTGCTTATCAATGTTAAAAATGCATACATATATGAATGCTGTAAAGAAACATGCCAAAAATAATAATTATGATTGCCTGTAGGTGATGTGATTATGGGTGAGTTCCCCCTAATTCTTCAAATTTTTCTCTACTTTCCTATTGATTATAAAGAGACTGTATTACTTTTTTCTTATGAGAAACTACAGTAAAAACAAATAAAAGCAAAACAAAGGAGAAAAGCCTTTGAGATTGAGGCTAAGTGAGGGAACACTGAATGCCGGGGGCATTTGGGGTGGAGAAGGCCTTTCACCCAACTACAACCTGTAAGATATGAAGGTTGACATTCTAAGGAAGAAATTTGTCCCTCTAAGGATACCACAAATGTACACTTAATCCGTAGCAGGTTGAGCAAAGACATTTTGTGAAGTTAGACAGATTAGTGACAACCAGCTGAGTCCAAATGCCTCCTTGTTTGGGAAGCTGCATCCCCCCTGGCCTCCTTGAGTGGGAAGTGATCCATCCTTAATCCCAGCCCAACTCTGAATTTTCAAAGCACTTGATCCGTCTCATTCATTTCACCATGTTTAGTGAGCACTGACTCCTGCCAGGCCCTGTGCTTCCCACAGAGATACAAATGGTGGAGCTGGTTCTTACCTTCAGGGCATTTACAATTTAGTCTCAGGGCGTTTGGCACCTCCTAGGTTGTACTAGATGCTGTGTCCACGGCTTATGTCCTCCAGAAGCCTGCAAGGTACCCAAGGACGGCAGCATCCAAGTCAGCCCCTCTTCCATGTTGTTCCCAGGGTACCCAGGCCGGGGCCAGGCACGGAGCAGGCACCTGTTAGGAATCTGTGTTAGCAGTGATGCGCTGAATGCCCTGCCCACTTCCCTCTATGCTGTCAGAGTCAAATGTGCTCAAGTACATGTAGTGTTCTGGAAATGTCAATCTAACACATAAGCAGGAAGTTTTAGAGTTATTAATTACACGGAATGAAAAACACTGAGCATTTTCACATTAAGGGGAGGAAGTATTCCTCCTCTGCATTTGTCTGAGAAGAAATTCTGCCTCTAAATAAGATTTTCTTGTTACATAAAGTGGGAGCAGAGAAAACAGACCGTCGGTCTCCAAGATGTTAGTTCCCAGGCGGGAGCGGATCAGGGAGCTCGCGGGCACCCTGACTGTTCGTTCTCTTGTTTGGTTGCAGCAGCCTTTAAACAACAGCCTTGATGGAAAGGGTAAATGTCATCAGTGAACAGCAAGGATTGATGAAATTCCACAAGCATTACCGCATGCCAAAGATAAAACACTTTTCCTTTTTATCTGTAGACGTTTTCAAAGGCACAATCCTTTCTTACAGTTTTAAATCTAATTGTTTATATGGAGATCACAGAATCATAAAAATTGACAGAAGGGCAGATAATGGAGCACTGGGCCTCCGACTGTCATGTGCCTACATTTTATCTCTATTATCTGTTGACAGTGCATACTAGACCCCACCCAGAGACTCTTACTTAGCTGGTCTGATGGGAACGGGTGGGCATGAGGTTCCCGTGCAGGTGGTCCTAGGACCTCAGGTGGAGAAACTGTGATATGGGGGATCTCCAGAGGCAAGCTGGTTAGAGGGCTGGGGAACAGACTGGGGAGAAAGAAGCTGACTTTTTCTTATAGGATTTTATATATTCATTTATTTGTTTTTCCATTTATTTATTTTATGCAAACATCTATTTAAAGCCAATTATGTGCCAAGATAAAGACCAAAACAACCCAGTGGGGGTCACTGGCAACCAAAAGGCCATTCTGTAGAGCTATGGGGGCCGAAGCCAGATTGCCTAAGTGGGAGGTGAGCAAATGGAGCTCATGAGGGCTGGTGAATTTCAGGAGGCTTGGTTGTGAACAGTAGGATAGTAGAGAGAGAGACAGGCAGACAAAGAAGAAAGAAGTTGGAAGGAAAGAGGGAAGGAAGGAAGGAGGAAGGGAGGAAGAAGACACAAGACAACAGGCTGGAGAGGGATCAAGGATTTTCTTTTTAATTATAGTTGATATACGATCTTATATTGGTTTCAAGTATACAACACGGTGGTTCAACAGTTACCCCTATCAGGATTTTTAAAAACTGGGTAAGTGTGTGGGGACTTGAATGTATTTAACTGTCAATGCAAGGGGCCCCTAGGAAGGGAGAGGCTGTCAGTCCAGGAGGGAGCAGAGACAGCCCTTAGAGTGAGCCTCTCAGAAGTGGGTGGGCGAGGATCCAGAGCATGCGAGAGGAGCTGCCTGAAATAAAATGCTGGTCCCCTCTTAGCACCATGGTCACCTCTCAGCTCTGATGTACACTACCTGTGTGGCCGCAGGCAAGTGTCTTAACCTCTCTGTAAAGTGGGAATGATACTGGCACCTACATCACAGGGTTATTATGAAAATTAAGTAAGGAAGCACAGGTGGAGATGTCATGGTACGCACTATATAAGCATTATCTGTTATTGTTATTATTAAGAGAGGAGAAAACAAGGAAAGAATGGGTAAGGTCAGGCTAGTTGAAGGGTTGGTCATGTTCCTGCCTGAGGACTTTTGTTTTCTCTGTGAGCTGAGGGGCAAGGTCATCTGCTGAGAGGAGGGGCCACCTTGGAAGAGTTAGACAGACATTTGAGGAGGGGGCTGAGAATCAAAGTGGCCTTCACTGAGAGTTGGAGAGGGAGCTGCCCCCGCAAATGGCCATGGCCTTCAGGGACAGTGTTGAGGCCCAGCTGAGGTTAGGACTACCAAGTCCAGGCTCCAATATGCCCAGGGTTGTGTCATCCCCAGGGAGCCACCCAGGGCCAGGCAGGGAGATGGCACAGAGCTGGGTTCATCCAGGGTGGAGCCAGTGGACACAATGGACAGATAACTGTCTTTCTCCCTTTGCTTCACCCTTCTGTCTCTTTGTTCTGCTTTGCAGCTACAGGGGCACATGTTCACCCCGGGCAGCAAAGCCACATGTGGGTCACTCAGGACAAGGCATGAGAGAGCTCAGACTAAACTGTGGACCCTGCCAGGCAAACAACTCATAGACTCAAACCATGGTTCTGAGTTAGTAGCATCACCCAGGGGGTTGAGAAAATGTCCACAAAGTTAGTAAGCAATCACATTATGACACCAAATGAAGCTCTTGTTCCACTGTAGGAGGCAAGTCTGACAGTAATCCCATTTCTTTAAATTAATTTTTTTTATTTAATTTCTTTTCACGTGGTCACTTTTGTTCTGTATGCATGGTAGATGTCTCTATGTCAATAACACTCCAAGAAAGGCTTAGTGTAACTCTAGCCCTCAGACCCTTCTTTTCTGTTCACAGCACAGAACAGTGGTACTTGAGTGACAACACAGACTGATAGCTGGGTAACAAGCATCACTTTGTGCCCACAGCCCCTGTAGGCCAGGATGAGAGCTTTGTCTCCTGGAACATCTAAACTGTAACATCTGCTTCATAAAAGCATCTGATTGGATGATTCTTATGGAACAAAGTCTAGCATATCAGACATACCCTCCACTCCATTTCGAAAGAGGCTTTTTCTCTGCTCGCCACTTAACATTAGACTAATAATGTTTAACACTTGTGTGGTTCATTTATGTTTTCAAAATACATAGAAATTTTGAATCAAGCAGTAAATATCTTTTTTTTTATTTCAAAAAGAGTTTAAAAGAAGGTTGGTTGAAACATGATTTTAATTTGATCACCTGTCTTTTGAAGTCAAATCTCTCCAATCCAGCAAAGTGTGGGGTTGAGGCAATTATCTAAATTATTCAGGAGGCAGAATTTTGGCCTGAATCATCACATTCCTAGAGAACAAAGAATATCTGTCAGTTCAGCCGAAAAGCAGAAAAATTGAACACTTTGCTCTTTTTCTACATGAAATAGCATATATGCTGCCTTATTTTCTCTGAGCTAACTGGCTAATGAATTCTATTTGACCCTATGCAAAGATGGAGAAAAATCTTAAGAAGATGAAGCCAAGAAGTTAAAGAATCTCTTTGCAGAAGTCGTAGAATCTATATTTACCAAAGGTTATTGTGCTTTAAGTTCCTGGTGCCAAACTGGAGCATTCTGAAAAATGGTGTTCAAGTCTTTTCTTAGTTCTCCAGTAATATTTCCATTCAGTTTGCCGCATTCTCCATTCACACCCTTTAACCTGCAAACTATTCCATAAATATAGAATGAATTGTAGAAAATTATTGTATATTCAAGTTTTCTATTCTTTGCAAGCGATGCATCTGAGAAGTGACTCATGCAGCTAACACTAAAGTTTATAAATTATACTGCTTCACTTGTGACAACATAACTTAGGATGAAAACCAGCTTTGTGTAAAAAAGCTTTTGACCCTAGAAATGGTGAGTTTAGCCAGAGGCCGTGGATACCCTATTCTGTTCATTAAAACAAAAAGTTTCCTTCTGAGGTGAGTGTGACTGTGAATAAAATCAAATAAACCCACGTTGGAAGAGGGGAGTTTGTCGATTGGATCGTGTAATTGTTTATTTCTTTTTAAATAAAATAACAGATCACCAATTGATTAAGATCTGAAAGAACAAAATACTGTCAGCATTTCTAATTTTGAAATTCTCCAAGTGTATGTCCTTTTAAACTCAAAGCTCGTATGGCAGCGCAATATGTCAGAATAGAGTCTGGGTGGAGTTTGGGTCTCTGCCCTGGAGTTCATCTGAAGGAAAGACAGGAGGGTGCCATTATGTACAAACTGGAGCCACCTTGCTGGTCAGCGCCTCCCCCAGATGACGAGCCATCAGCTGATTCATCTTGATTTCAATGCTGCCGACACCTGCTCTGAGTGCCCATCCTGTTGCCATGGTAACCAAGGGAAAGCATCCTTGTCCACATACTTTCAGAACCTCATTAAATCAGGCAGCAGGACAGCATCTGTGTTCTCCATGCGTTATACTGACAGCCATGGACTAACTTTACGATGCTCAGGTGATTTGGGGCCCTTTCTAGGCCAGAGAATGTGTAGATAGTGAGACAGATGGCAGAATAAATAAATATTGCCAAAGTGTTTAATGCACACAAATTTTCTGAAAGGTGCGAACCAACAATGGTAATTTTATTGACTGAGGTAATTTGAACCCAAATAATAAATGTGAAGGGGCTGGGAAGCTTTTGGGAAATGGTAACTTAGGGCACTCTTTGATGATGATAACCTCTGGGGAAACAGTCCTTCACCAGTGTCACTACTGTGGTCCAAGACAGCTGGTGCTCCAACAGGTGAAGATGTGAAATGCAGAACTTTCTTCTCTCCACCATCTTGTTTGCTGGTTTCAGGAAAACCTGAAGGAAGTTCCTCTTCTACACGCACACACACCAGGACATAGATGTTTGATTAAACCAAGAAGTCAGTCCAAAGCCCAGTTTATATCAAAGTGACATGCGGCTTTAACAAATATTGAGCAAATAGCTGGATTTTTCCCACTGCTTGTTTCCCCCAATGGTGCTTGAAAATACATATTCAGTTGAAAAGGCTGGGATAGCCTGACTGGCCCAGAAAAGATATTTCTTGCGAATTTCAAAAGATAATACAAAAGCTGAGGATGACAGGGCAATCAGTTGGATTAATCAGTTTTAATGGAGATGATCAGTAGCCAGAGAGTCCTAGGGCCTCTGTTGTTCTCATGCAGGATAGAGTGGCGGCTTCCTTCTCAGATCTGGAGCCAGATTCCTTGGGGCCCAAGCCCTGCCCTGCTGCTGCTAGGGGCATGGCCTCGGGCAAGCTGCCTAGCCTAGCAGGGCCATGGCTTCACCCACACACGGGAGACAATACTGGTCCCTACCTCTCGGGTCATCCTGGGAATGTAATGAGTTTGTGTCTGACAAGCACACGGTGCCTAAGAAATGCTGCTTAGGGGTGAGCTGAGTGGGAGTTCTCCTTCTGTTATTTGCCATACTGTACAAGTATTGCCTATTTCACGTGCCAATTCCAATTTTCACATGTAGCAGTTACAAACAGATGTTCTGGTACTTGGGAGAACGTTAGACCCATGCTGGAACCCCTGACTTTGCTGTGTACTTACTAGCTGTGTCTTCTTGAGTAGCCACTTGACCTTGCTGAGCCTTGGTCTGCTTGCCTGCGACAGCAGAACCCACTCCAAGGGGGCTTCTGAGGTTGAAACGAGCAAATACTCGTTGGGAACCCAGCCCAGCAGAAGAGCTCAGTCCGTGACCATGCCATTCTCAGAATTAACAAGTCATTGTCTCAACTATCTTAAATCTTAGGAAAACTAGGCTTTGTCTTATCTGACAGAGAAGATAAAAATAATATAGACTGCGGTAGTGGCAGAATAGATTCTAGATTGCACATGTGAACTTTAAAAAGCAGAGAAGACATTCCTCCTTGAAAAAATTAGCTTTTGACTTTTTTTGTGTGTGGATTCAGCTCTCATAGAAGACTATATCATTAGTAAAATGTTCTCTGTTAGGTCAAGAATTACATAGACTTTTGTGTAACTGGTTAGAATCACAATATCACTAATAAATATGTCAAGAGCTGGAGCTGTCACTAGATATACCAGTTCTCTCTCTCTGTATTTTAAAAAGATGTCCCTTTCTGGGTGGTTGTCCAATATACAAAATTTCATTGTTACTCTGAAATTGGGTAATAGTCACTATGAAATAAGCCAAACTTCCATTATGCAAAAATAGAAAGTCCCTACTTTGAGGGTTGTGGGGGAAGGAGTTCCAAGGTCTAAGAATAGAGAAACTGGATTTGGAGGGAGAGACTCTGAAGTGGCCTCAGTGACCCTACAGAGCTACTGTCTGTCTAACACTTGTTCTTCCTGGAGTGATGGCATCCTTCTGCTTCCTTCTCAACTCCTCTTTGATGAGAAGGCTTGGTCTGGGAGAGTCTAAAGAGAACAACATCACTTATTTTAGAACATGAACAAACATTTATTGCGTGTGTCATGAATAAAGCCCTGTGCTAACTGCCAGATCAGAAGTTCATCAGACACTGTCCCATCCTTGGAGAAGCCTGTGGTCAAAGGGGAAAGAGAGTCCAAGTATAGTTAGGAAAAGGATGGGATAGAAAGGGAGTTGGGTGGAGGGGTGGAATGCATGATGCAGCGGCCTATTTTGCTAAGTTAGAACCTGGGGTTGTTGGGTAGGAGAGGATTCTCACACTTAAATCCACACCAGGGACATGGCAACCCCTGGAAGCCCTTCCATAGACAGGGGGCAAGAAAGAATATTAGGCAAAGCCTCTGGTGCCCCCCACAATCTCCTAATGTTCCTTCCTCAACCAACAAACTCCACCTCCATGCTCCCTTTGGGTAAAAACTGGGGATTTCTATTATTCTGGTGCTGTTGTTTCTCTAGTATACGGAAGTAATAATGCTTACAGAAACATAGAAAGAAGACCAATAAAAACAAAACAATCACCGTCCATGATAACTGAATGTTGGTGAATTTATTCCTAATCATTTTCTCTGTTTTCATTACTTTGTTTGGTTCTAATGTTCATGTGATCACATCATATATTTTTATCTCGATTTTTCACTTCTCATCACAATGAATGCATTTTCGTGCCTTTATAAAATCTTTGCACCCAGCAGTTTATGACTGCATGATGTTCCACCCTACTATAATTTACCTAAACATTTCCTGATTGTTTAGGTTGTTTCCTAACCTTTTCTATTATAAATAATTTGCAGGAAACATCTTTGTGCTTAAAGCAGTATTTCCAAAACTGATATCTCTTGATATCCTGTAGGATGTTTTAATAGGAAAGTTAAAAAAAAATCTGTGTTCAGATTAGTTTGGGATAATCTGGGTTGAAGAAATAAGCTTCTTCCCAGCAGGAGTTTTCAGAGTTGTTGTACACGGTGCATTGTGGCTCTGTAATGGAACATGCTTCCCAAACCTGTTGGACCATGGAATTCTTTCTTGTCAAGAATTTATTAGCATGACTGACACTTTTAAATAGAATTAAGATGTAGATTATATTTTTTTGCAAGAACACATTTGGAGTGTCTTTCAGACACATTTTCAGTGACTAACATGTACCTGATATCAAAATTAGACAAGGGCAGCTGAAAATAGGACAATTAAAGAAGAAAAAGGCAAAATCCAAAAGAAAATATTAACAGATCCAATTACAACAGGGTATAAAATAGATTAAGAATGCAGAGACCATTTGCTCTTAAGAAATTGATTAATGTAAATCATTACACTGAAAGATTAAGAAAGAAAATATGATCATCTCAGGAGACATCAAGACATCCTACAAAATTTCAGATTTATTCTGGATTTAAAGGAAAAGAAAAAACTCTTAGAAAATATCTATAAAATAAGACATTTGAAATGATATAGAATATATATCAGAATATAAAAGTTAACATTTAAAGATACTTAAACAGAGATATTTGGACTGAAGTTAGAAATAAAACAAGAATGCCTTCTCTATGTACCATTATTCTATGCTAAAGAGGACATCTAGCAAGTGAAATAGGACAAGAAAAAAAGATTTAAGTATTGGAAATCTTCATTTTTCATAGATTATATGATTGTTTATCTAGAAAATCCAAGATAATCAAAAGAGTAACAATTATAGCCAACTTTAAAATTTAGTATGCTAGTGATTTTCTAAATAGGTATAAGATGAATATACAAAATTCAATTACTTTCCTTTATTACAATAATAATGAGCTAGAAAATACAATGGAAACAGAGATCCAATTCACAATAACAAAAGTACAAAATTTGGAGATTAATATATGCATAATTTTGGTAAGAAAAAATTGACAAAGTTTCTATCATACTTGAATAAATAGAATCATATTTTCAAATCAGGAAAGTCAGTGTTATAAAAATGCCACTACTTCTCAAAATCTACTTAATGCAGTTTCTATCACAGTACCAATTACCTTTCTAGTGTTGTGTTTGTAAAATTTAGAAAATAAATCAATGCTAAAAATCTACTAAAATAAAATTTCAATAATGACCAAGAACATCTTAAAATGGTTTCATCTTATTGAGACAAGGTAGAAGAAAGGGAAAATAGTCCATCTTGGTGGGGGAAGAACTTAGTTTCTTGATTTAAAATAATAATTTAGAACATATTTCTGTTTGGTAGTTCTTGGAAAAGTCTAATAACCATTAACTGAATAGAAATGTTAGGTAAAATCCTACAGTAGCTAGTGGAAAAGAAAACAAATGGCCACTTGACTACATAAGAAAGTTTTTAAAAGGGGAAAAAGAAATCAATAATGTAAAATAAAAAGTAAGCATGGACACAGAAGTATCAAAAAGTAGACATGTAAAGTCCATGTTATTATATCAAATTCAAAAAATTATAAATGAATAATTAAACATTGACCAAACATCTTGTAAATTAAGAACTATAGTCTTAGCTAATTGTTAGAACAAATACAAAATTAAAGTGAAGCCATGTATAAAAGAATAAAATTAGACCACTATCTTATCCCACACACAAAAATGGATTAGACTTGCATGAAAGACCTGAAACTATAAAATTCCTAGAAGCAAACATAGGCAGTTAGCTCCTTGACCCTGGTCTTAGTGACTTGTTTGTGGATCTGACTCCAAACTCAAGGGAAATAAAAACAAAATAAACAAATGGGACTACATCAAACTAAAAAGTTTCTGTACAGTGAAGGAAGCCATCATGAAATGAAAAGGCAACCTACTGAATGAGACAAATTATTTGCAAATATCCACAATATATATCTCATACAACTCAACAATAAAGAAAGAAACTTGATTTAAGAATGGTCAGAGGATCTGAATAGACATTTTTCCAAAGAAGACATAGACATGGCTAAAGACACAAGAACAGATGTTCACCATCACTAATTCTCAGGACAATGCAAATCCAAACCACAATGTGGCATCACCTCACACCTGTCAGAATGGCTATTATCAAAAAGACAAGAAATAGCAAATGTTGGAGAGGGTGTGGAGAAAAGGGAGCCCTTGTGGACTTTTGGCGGGAATGTAATTGCATCCTCTATGGAAAACCATGCAGAGATTCCTCAAAAAAATTTAGGAATAGATTTACCATATCATCCAGCAATTCCACTTATGCATAGTCATCCAAAGAACACAAAAACACTGATTCTAAAAGATACATGTGCCCCCATGTTCTTGCAACATTATTTACAATAGCAAAGGTATGGAAACAACCTAAATGTTCATCAATAGATGAATTATTCATTATACCAAAAGGATATGGTATGTAAGTATATATACACAAGGAAATACTATTCAGCTATAAAGTAGAGTGAAGTGTTGCCATTTGTGACAACATGGATAGATCTTGAGGGTATCATTCTAAGTGAAATAAGTCAGATGGAAAAAGAGAACTACTGTATGATTTTGCTCATATGTGGATTCTAAAAAAACAAAACAAACAACAAAACAATAAAAAACAAACTCAGGAACTGAGAGCAGATTGATGGTTGCCAGAGGGGCAGTGTGTTGGGGGTGAGAAAAATGGGTGAAGAGAGGCAATTGTGTGCTGATGGATTGTAACTATACTTTTGGTAGTGATCACTTTGTAGTGCATACAGATGTTGAATTATAATGTTGTACACATGAATTATGTTATACGCCAATTTTACCTCAATTAAAAAATAAATAAAAAATAAAATCACCAAACCACATACATATACAAAAAGAAATTGAAGGCAAATAGCAAACCACTTAGAAAGTCATGAAGAGAATACTTTATTCTAAAAACCTATGGTATCACCTAAAAGCTTTGGAAAAATCTATAGAATTAAATATATAATTATTGAAGATTAAAAATAAGGAAAAAAATAAAGTAATAAAAAAGATAAAATAATATAGGTAAGGAAACCAGAAATTAGACAAGGAACTATAAAATAAATGAAAGGAGGCTAGAAAGTGAGAATTTATTAACTTAAGAGATGAAATTAATCAAATAGAGAACCATAGCAGCAAAGACAGTAGAAGGATGAATTAATCCGAAAGCTGTTTCTTTGGAAAGAACACTAAAAAAGATAAATTCTTTTCAGTTTGATTAAGGAAAAGAGAGCAAGAGCAAAAATATACAAGATTAATAATGAGGAAAGAGATGGAATCAGACAGAAGAGAACTTAGGAAAAAATGAGGCAATATTACATGTAATAGTATGGCAAATACTTTGAAAATGGAAAGGGAAAAAAACAAATTAACTCTAAATTACCTAAACTGACTCAATAAAAAGTGAAAACCTTGAACAGACCAATTACCACAAAAGAAATTGTCAAGCTGTTTAAAGATGTGTCATTAAGAAACATACAGAATAAGGTGGGTTCACAACTGAGTTTTATCTAACTTTTAAAGATCAGATAAATAAATCCGACATTATGTAAACTCTTCTATGTCAAAGATAAATCTTCCCTATTTGTGAAGTTTGCATACCTTTGATACCAAAGCCTGATAAAGAATCCCAAAAAGGACTACCATCGTCTCATTTAACTCATGAAAATCAATGTAGAAATTCTAAATAAAATATTAGCAAATAGAATCCATCAATGTATCAAAAGAATAGTATGTTTTTATCAAAATGAGTTTTTTTATAGGAAGGCAAGGGGGACGCAAACCACTCTACAATTAACATCCTCCACTGCAACAATAAATCAAAGGAGTATAATCATTTGATCAAATCAATGGATGCCCCAGAAGCAATTGGTTACAATGTAGTGGCAATTTCATGCCTAATAGAAATTTTAAATAAAATGGAGAAAGAAGGAAATAATTTAATAACTGTTACTTACTTGTTTACTAAGTTATTATTGACTTATTTAATAAAGACTATTTACCAAAAATCAACAATAAATATATCCTACAAGAGGGAAACTTAATTTCAATTAAATTAGAAATTAGACAGTAGTGCCTACCATTGCTGTTATTAGTAAGCACTGTCTCAAAGGCTTTAGCAAAAGCAATACAACAGGTATTGTAGGTTAAACTGTGTGTCGCTCAAATGATGAAGTCCTAACCCCCAGGACCTGTATGACCTTATTCGGACGTAGGGCCTCTGCAGATGATAAGATGAAGTCATGAGGGTGGACATCAGACAGGTGTCCTTATAAAAGGGGGGAAATCTGGAACCCGAAGGTAGAGATCGGGGCGATACAACCACAAGCCAAGGACACCATAGACTGCCAGCAGATCACCAGACAGTGGTGGAGAGGCAGGAACAGATTTTCCCTCACAGCCCTCAGAAGGAAACACCCTGATGGCAGCTTGATGTCAGGCTTCCAGCTTCCAGAACCGTGAGATAATACATTTCTGCTCTTTCAGCTGCTTGATTGGTGATACTTTGTTATGGCAACCCTAGCAAACTAAAAGAGATAGAATGACCTGTTTTTAATAATGGTACAGTTGTATACCCATACACTTACTAGAATTAGTACGATAATATGCAAGGCAGTCTAATACAGATGAAAACACAACATCCAACAGCTCCCTTCTATTCTAAATTGGAGCCTCGGGCTGGATACTCTCCATTTGCCTTCCTGATCCCCGACCTCCCTTCCTGCCCTGCCCTCTCACCTGCATTTGGGTTTCCTTGCCTTCTGGCTTCCTGCTGAGTTCAGCCAATGGGAAGCACTGGCAGGAGGTGGGCTGGGGAGAGGGAGACGCTTTGTGCTGCACCATAGGTGGGCAGTGGCTGCCTCCTCTCCAGCCCTCCTCTCCCAGCTGCGGCTTTCTCTCCAAGGCTGTAAACTGCTCCCTTCCAACCCTAGGGTCCAGCGTCAGTTCCCCTTGGCATGTTTCTCCACTCCTTATGGCCTTCCTTTATTCATGCCCATAGCTTTATAAATATTGACTCTTCTCAGTACCGCCATGTGTTTCCTGCCTGCCAGGACACTGACACAAGCACTTAAATGTAGAAACTGGAAAATGTATTTCGTTCACAGGGGTAACAAAAGCCACAAATATTCAGAAATGAATTTAGCAAATAGTGCAGTCTCTCAAAGGAGAAAACCAAACACTTACGGAATGATATAAAACAAGATCTTGGGCTGGAAGACTTAATATCATAAAAAGTCAATTCTCCCAAATTAATACATAAAAGTAATCTAATTCTAATTAAAATCTCAATGAGTTGTTACCAAATTGGGTGGAATGATATTAAAGCTCATATGGAAGAATTAGTGCCCCCAGAATAGCTAAGAAAGTTATGGGAAAGAACAGCAAGTGCGCTTCCCTTGTAAAATAACCGGCTGTGAGATAAAGCTCTGCAATCAAGTCGGTGTAGATTCAGGAAGAGACAAACAGCACAGTCGAACTGAATAGAGAATCCAAAATTAGATCCCAGCAAATATAAAAATACTGTAGGTGACAAAGTTTCATTTCAGTAGGAAAAAGATGGATTGTTTAATAGTAGTGTCAGTACTGATGGCTGTCCGAAAGAAAATATAATTAGATCTTTATATACCATACATTACAAATATAATCAAGATGGACTGAAAATTTAAATGTAAAAATATAAAACTCTAAAAATATCAAGAAAATCTAGAAGTGTACACATGCCACTTAGGGGGAAAAAAGGCCTTCTTCACCACCACTGGAAACCTAGAAGTTATAGGTTAAAAAAAAGAGACCTATGACCACATACAGTTTCAAACTCTTAGAAGACAAATTGGGCTCTATACAAGTCAACAGACAAATGGAAATTTCGGAAAAGTATTTGTAATGCAAAACTTTGGGAAAATATTTGTAATGTAAGCTATCAAAAAAAATTGTTAATGTATCTGTAGTGTAATTAGGTGCCAGTTTTGCCAGCAGAGGCACCGGAGGAAAACTGGGACAGCAAGGGAACTTCCTTCTTGGTTCCAGTGTGTTCTCAGCATGCTACCGCCGTGCGCAGGGGCTAGCAGTGCGCAGGACACCCGGTGGGCCACCCCCGCTGAGTTTCAATGGCACTACCTCGGCAGGTGGCTTCCGAGGAGCTCCAAGGAGTAGGTGGAGGAGAAGATGCCATGCCTGCCAAGTGCACTGGCCCCTCGCTGTTCCGCCCATAAGCCCCCCAAACACACACCGGCCTCGAAGCGTGCACAGCCTGTCCCCTCTCCCTGTAATCCAGTTCCACACTTCCTTCAAGTCACTGCTCAAATGTCACTTCTGTGATGTCCTTCCTGAGCACCCTGTCTAAAATAGCACTGCCTGCTCCACCGCCTCTGTCACTCTTGTCCTCTTCAGGTGCCCTCTGATACACCACAATTTACACATTTGCTGTCTGTCTACCTCTCTAGAATGGAAGGCTCCATGAACCCAGAGACTTGACTCGCCTTGTTCACAGCCATAAACAGCTGCCAGCAACAGGGCTTGGTATGCAAAAGGTGCTCAATAAATGTTTGCTAAATGAGCAAATCGCTTTAGAGCCATTGAACTAGAAAAAAGTTTAAATAACTCAATATTAATTCTTAATATTGTTAGGGATGAGCATAAAAGTATATGCACACATTATAAATTGTTATAGCCTTTTTAATGATGCTTTCTGGAAAAATCTATCACACTCCTAGGAATCCTGCCCACGAATATAAAAGCAGGACATAGGGCATACATAAGAGGATGTTTATTTGTGTGTTATCAAAAAAAAAAAGAAAATTAAGTGAACCCCGTCAGTAGAAGAATGACCACATCAACTATGACACATCTGTATTTTGAAATATTATTTACACTTGTTATACCATTCTTTTGGAGGGATTTCCATGAGGTTTGGTTGAAATCAAAAAGGAAGATTCAGAAGTATGTGTATAATATGATCCTTTGTATGTATTTAAAAATCTTTAATAAAATGAAATTATTAGCATTATAAACTATTAAGTTTGCTAACAACATAAAATGAGTACATATGATGTATTGAGAAATAATGCAAACATACCAAAGAAGTAAAAGTAATTTTCTCACTTGAAAAGATGTTACTTCATTAATTATTTATACCAATACACTGTACTGCCTTATACAGTTACAAAATGATTATATAATACAATAGAAATATAGAGAAATTCCAAGGTTGGGTGACTCAAAGATTTTCTTGAGGGCATAAACTATACCATGGCTTTAAGAGAAGTGATAGTTCAGATGAAGAAGGTAGTAAATAGCTGGCAAATTTGCTTGCCAAAAAGTTTTTACTTATTGGGCATACCAAACTTGAAGCCTCACGTACATAAGTTCCATGAACCAGGAGAATTTATATTGGACGTTCTATAAATCAAAATGATAGGCCCATTCATAATGGTGTAATTAAATAATCACATCGTTAGTATAGCATTTTTCAAAAAAGATCGTGTTACTGCAACTATTGAAGAATTGTATTCAGTGTGATATGATGCATTCATTTGGACATACCACTTAGCTTGAAAATTTCTATAATGTAGTGTTCCCTAATAAACAGAGAGAATATAGGAGTAGCAAGGAAAATTGAGTATTTGTAGTAATAAGAAAAGCAATTGCATTGTTTGTACAAACAGGCAACTATTCCTGATGTTTCCAAACTCCATCTTTTCATCAACATGTGTATTTGAGAATGCCAGATTATGCAAATCCTGACAAGGCTAACCATGGCCGATTGCATCGTGAGAGTCAACATTCATTGAGGAAAGAAGTAACTAATTAACTGCTTTTTAAAAAATCTCAAACTGACAGAAAGATTTCAAGATTTGTACAAAGAACCCTTCTTCTGAACATTTCAGAGAAAGTTGCCTACAGGATGCTCCCAACATTCCTGAATATTTAGTATATATTGTGTGTTCCTACAAACAAGATGAATAAAACTCAACCAAAAAATCAGGAAATTAAGATTTACATAATACTACTAATATCTGATCCTCAAACAGCATTCAAGATTTTCTAATTGTGCCAATTTTTTTTAGAGCAAGAAGATCCAATTCAGAATCACAGGTTGAGCTTAGTTGTCATTTCTCTTTAATCTCTTCAGTCTTTCCTTGATTATTAGGACATTGACCCTTTAAAGACTACAGGCCAGTTGTTTTGTGGATTTTCCCTCCATTTGGTTTTGCTATTTCCTCATGATTACATTCACAATACATATATGTGGCAGGAATGCCACAGACACAATGGTTGTGTTTTCCTCTTGTATCCTATCAGGTGGCATGCAATCTCTGTCTGTCCCATCACTGATACTGCTTACTTTGATCCTATGTTTAAGGTGCAGTCTGCCAGCCCTATCCACGTAGAAGTTCTTTTTTTCTTTTGTAATAAGTATTTTGTGGGAGGTATTTTGAGACTATGTCATAAACATCTTATCCCTCATGACACTTCCAACTTATTTGTTTATTTATTTATTTATTTATTTTGGTATCATTAATGTACAATTACATGAGCAATATTATGGTTACTAGACTCCCTCCATTATCAAGTCCCCACCACATACCCCCATTACAGTCACTGTCCATCAGTGTAGTGAGATGCTATAGAATCACTACTTGTCTTCTCTGTGTTGTACAGCTCTCCCCGTGCCCCCCCACAACATTATGTCTGCTGATCGTAATACCCCTTTTTCCCCCTTATCCCTCCCTTCCCACCCACCCTTCCCAGTCCCTTTCCCTTTGGTAACTCTTAGTCCATTCTTGGGTTCTGTGAGTCTGCTGCTGTTTTGTTCCTTCAGTTTTTTCTTTGTTCTTATGCTCCACAGATGAGTGAAATCATTTGATACTTGTCTTTCTCCTTCTGGCTTATTTCACTGAGCATAATACCCTCAAGCTTCATCCATGTTGTTGCAAATGGTAGGATTTGTTTTCTTCTTATGGCTGAATAATACTGCATTGTATATATGTCCACATCTTCTTTATCCATTCGTCTACTGATAGACACTTAGGTTGCATCCATTTCTTGGCTATTTTAAATAGTGCTGCAATAAACATAGGGGTGCATCTGTCTTTTCCAAACTGGGCTCCTGCATTCTTAGGGTAAATTCCTAGGAGTGGGATTCCTGAGTCAAATGGTATTTCTATTTTGAGTTTTTTGAGGAACCTCCATACTGCTTTCCACAATGGTTGAACTAATTTACATATCCACCAGCAGTGTAGGAGGGTTCCCCTTTCTCCACATCCTCACCAGCATTTGTTGTTGTTTGTCTTTTGGATAGCGGCCATCCTAACTGGTGTGAGGTGATATCTCATTGTGGTTTTAATCTGCATTTCTCTGATGATTAGCGATGTGGAGCATCTTTTCATGTGCCTGTTGGCCATCTGAATTTCTTCTTTGGAGAAGGGTCTGTTCAGCTCCTCTGCCCATTTTTTAATTGGCTTATTTGCTTTTTGTTTGCTGAGGTGCATGAGCTCTTTATATATTTTGGATGTCAACCCCTTATCGGATATGTCATTTATGAATATATTCTTCCATACTGTAGGATGCCTTTTTGTTCGATTGATGGTGTCCTTTGCTGTACAGAAGCTTTTCAGCTTGATATAGTCCCACTTGTTCATTTTTGCTTTTGTTTCCCTTGTCCGGGGAGATAGGTTCATGAAGAAGTTACTCATGTTTATGTCCAAGAGATTTTTGCCTATGCTTTTTTCTAAGAGTTTTATAGTTTCATGAATTACATTCAGGACTTTGATCCATTTTGAATTTACTTTTGTGTATGGGGTTAGACAATGACCCAGTTTCATTCTCTTACATGTAGTTTTCCAGTTTTGCCAATATCAACTGTTGAAGAGGCTGTCACTTTCCCATTGTATATCCATGGCTCCTTTATCTTATATTAATTGACCATATATGTTTGGGTTAATATCTCGACTCTCTATTCTGTTCCACTGGTCTGTGGGTCTGTTCTTGTGCCAGTACCAAATTGTCTTGATTACTGTGGCTTTGTAGTAGAGCCTGAAGTTGGGAAGCGAGATCCCCCCTACTTTATTCTGCCTTCTCAGGATTGCTTTGGATATTTGGGGTATTTTGTGGTTCCATGTGATTTTTAGAACTGTTTGTTCCAGTTTGTTGAAGAATACTGTTTGTATTTTGATAGGGATTGCATTGAATCTATAGATCACTTTAGGCAGGATGGCCATTTTGACCACATTAATTCTTCCTACCCAAGAGCATGGAATGAGTTTCCATTTGTTAGTGTCCTCTTTAATTTCTCTTAAGAGTGTCTTGTAGTTTTCAGGGTATAGGTCTTTCACTTCCTAGGTTTAATCCTAGGTATTTTATTCTTTTTGATGCAATTGTGAATGGAATTGTTTTCCTGATTTCTCTTTCTGCTAGTTCATCATTAGTGTATAGAAATGCAACAGATTTCTGTGTATTAATTTTGTATCCTGCAATGTTGCTGAATTCAGATATTAGTTCTAGTAGTTTTGGAGTGGAGTCTTTAGGGTTTTTTATGTACAATATCATGTCATCAGCAAATAGTGACTGTTCGACTTCTTCTTTACCAATCTGGATGCCTTGTATTTCTTTGTTTTGTCTGATTTTGGTGGCTAGGACCTCCAGCACTATGTTGAATAACAGTGGAGAGAGTGGGCATCCCTGTCTTGTTCCCAATCTTAGATGAAAAGCTTTCAGCTTCTCGCTGTTAAGTATGATGTTAGCTGTGGGTTTGTCATATATGGCCTTTATGATGTTGAGGTACTTGCCCTCTATACCCATTTTGTTGAGAGTTTTAATCATGAATGGGTGCTGAATTTTGTCAAATGCTTTTTCAGCATCTATGGAGATGATCATGTGGTTTTTGTTCTTCTTTTTGTTGATGTGGTGGATGATGTTGATGGATTTTCGAATGTTGTACCATCCTGGCATCCCTGGGATGAATCCCACTTGATCATGGTGTATGATCCTCTTGATGTATTTTTGAATTCGGTTTGCTAATATTTTGTTGAGTATTTTTGCATCTACGTTCATCAGGGATATTGGTCTGTAATTTTCTTTTTTGGTGAGGTCTTTGCCCAGTTTCGGTATAAGAGTGATGCTGGCTTCATAGAATGAGTTTGGAAGTATTCCCTCCTCTTCTATTTTTTGGAAAACTAAGGAGAATGGGTGTTATTTCTTCTCTATATGTCTGGTAGAATTCAGAGGTGAATCCATCAGGTCCGGGGATTTTGTTCTTGGGTAGTTTTTTGATTACCGATTCAATTTCATTGCTGGTGATTGGTCTGTTTCGTTTTTCTGTTTCTTACTTGGTCAGTTTTGGAAGGTTGTATCTTTCTAAGAAGTTGTCCATTTCTTCTAGGTTTTTCAGGTTGTTAGCATATAGATTCTCATAATATTCTCTTATAATTCTTTGTATTTCTGTGGGGTCATTATTTTTCCTCATTTCTGATTCTGTTTATGTGTGTAGATTCTCTTTTTCTCTTAATGAGTCTGGCTAGGGGTTTATCTATTTTGTTTATTTTCTCAGTGAACCAGCTCTTGGTTTCACTGATTTTTTTCTATTGTTTTATTCTTCTCGATTTTATTTATTTCTCCTCTGATCTTTATTATTTCCCTCCTTCTGCTGACTTTGGGCCTTATTTGTTCTTCTTTTTCCAGTTTCAATAATTGTGACTTTAGACTATTCTTTTGGGATTATTCTTCCTTCTTTAAATAGGCCTGGATTGCTATATACTTTCCTCTTAGAACTGCCTTTGCTGCATCCCGCAGAAGTTGGGGCATTGTGCTGTTGTTTTCATTTGTCTGCTTGATCTCTGTTTTAATTTGGTTATTGATTCATTGATTATTAAGGAGCATGTTGTTAAGCCTCCATGTGTTTGTGAGCCTTTTTGTTATCTTTGCACAATTTATTTCTAGGTATATACCTTTGTGATCTGAGAAGTTTGTTGGTAGAATTTCAATATTTTAAAATTTACTGAGGCTCTTTTTGTGGCCGAGTATGTGGTCTATTCTGGAATATGTTCCATGTGCACTTGAGAAGAATGTGTATCCTGCTGCTTTTGGGTGTAGAGTCCTGTAGATGTCTGTTAGGTCCATCTGTTCTAGTGTGTTGTTCAGTGCCTCTGTGTCGTTACTTATTTTCTGTCTGGTTGATCTGTCCTTTGGAGTGAGTGGTGTATGGAAGTCTCATAAAATGAATGCATTGCATTCTTTTTCCTCCTTTAATTCTGTTAGTATTTGTTTCACATATGTCAGGGCTCCTGTGTTGGGTGCATATATTTATAATGGTTATATCCTCTTGTTGGACTGACCCCTTTATCATTATGTAATGTCTTTCTTTATCTCTTATGACTTTCTTTGTTTTGAAGTCTATTTTGTCTGATACAAGTACTGCAACACCTGCTTTTTTCTCCCTATTGTTTGCATGAAATATCTCTTTCCATCCCTTCACTTTTAGTCTGTCTATGTCTTTGGGTTTGAGGTGAGTCTCTTGTAGGCAGCATATAGATGGGTCTTGCTTTTTTATGCATTCTGTTACTCTGTGTCTTTTGATTGGTTCATTCAGTCCATTTAATTTAGGGTGATTATCGATAGATATGTACTTATTGCCATTTCAGGCTCTGGATTTGTGGTTACCAAAGGTTCAAGGGTAGCTTCTTTACTATCTAACTGTCTAACTTTAACTCACTTATTATGCTATTATAAACACGATCTGATGATTATTTATTTCTCTCTCTTCTTATTCTCCCTCCTCCACTCTTTATATGTTTGGTGTTTTATTCTGTACTCTTGTGTTTCCCTTGACTGCTTTTGTGGATAGCTGATTTTATTTTTTGCCTTTAGCTAGTATTTGGTTGGTCTGCTTTCTTTGCTGTAATTTTATTTTCTCTGGTGACATCTATTTAGCCTTAGGAGTACTTCCATCTAGAGCAGTCCTTTTAAAATACCCTGTAGAGGTGGTTTGTGGGTGGCAAATTCCTGCAACTTTTGCTTATCTGGAAATTGTTTAATCCCTCCTTGAAGTTTAAATGATAACCTTGCTGGATACTGTATTCTTGGTTCAAGGCCCTTCTGTTTCATTGCACTAAATATATCATGCCATTCTCTTCTGGCCTGTAAGGTTTGTGTTGAGAAGCCTGATGATAGCCTGATGGGTTTTCCTTTGTAGGTGATCTTTGTTCTCTCTCTAGCTGCCTTTAATACTCTGTCCTTGTCTTTGATCTTTGCCATTTTAATTATTGTATGTCTTGGTGTTGTCCTCCTTGGGTCCCTTGTGTTGGGAGATCTGTGGGCTTCCATGGTCTGAGAGACTATTTCCTTCCCCAGCTTGGGGAAGTGTTCAGCAATTATTTCTTCAAAGACACTTTCTTTCCCTTTTCCTCTCTCTTCTTCTTCTGGTACTCCTATTATGTGAATATTGTTCCGTTTGGATTGGTCACACAGTTCTCTTAATATTCTTTCATTCCTAGAGATCCTTTTATCTCTCTCTGCCTCAGCTTCTCTGTATTCCTGTTCTTTGATTTCTATTCCACTAACAGTCTCTTGCACCTCGTCCAGTCTTCTCTTAAGCCCTTCTATCAATTGTTTCACTTGTTATCTCCCTCTGGACTTCATCCCTTAGCTCTTGCATATTTCTCTGTAGGTCCATCAGCATGGTTATGACTTTTATTTTGAATTCTTTTTCAGGAAGATTGGTTATATCTATATCTCACCAGCCCTCTCTTTGGCATTGTTTGAGTGATTTTGGACTGAACCAGGTTCTTCTGCCTTTTCACGGTTGTAGAAGTTAATTGCCAGCAGGTGGTGAGTGTGTCAGCTGGAAGAACAGAGTCCCTTCCTGCTTGCTGGTCGCCTTGCCCTTCTCTGCTGTCTGTGCTAGTTACCCACACACCGGGTTAATCCCCTGAGCTTCCATGGGTGGGGCGGCCCTCGGGATTGCCTAGGGCACTGCGGAGGGTCGCAGAAGTGCCGGGTATGTTCTCCTGCCTGAATGGCACCCGTTTGCGCGTTCCGGACCTTGCAGCTGCGCTTAGGCAGCAGCCTCTGGGTGTGGCCCAGTTAGCTGCATGCTGGGAGGAGACTCTGTGTGGTTGCTGTGGGTGGGGCTGCTCCCAGGCTGCTCCGCAGCAGTGGCAGGTCAGCTGGTTTGCTTGCAGAACCGGCTGGGGAGAATGAATGGCAGGCTGCTTATCACCGTGAGGGGCTTCGGGTGTGCATTACCCCCCAGGGGGTTAGGGTGCCTGAAGTTCCTTAAGATTCCCAGCCTGCTGGGCTGAGTGTGCCAGACTTATTTTGTCCACCTGTTAAACCCTTGTCCCTTTAAGACTTTTAAAGCACCCACTTTTCTTTTGCTCCAGAGGAGCAGGCTATGGGGACCCACTCCCAGTCTCCATCTCGGATTTTACTTTTCCATTTCTCTAATATCCAGTACACCATGCAATGTGTGTCTGTGCTCCTGGTGCAATTACTAGGGCTGGTTATTTAGCAGTCCTGTGCTTCCACTCCCTCCCCACTCTGATTCTTTTCCTCCCGCCAGTGAGCTGGGGTGGGGGGAGTGCCCAGGTCCTGCTGCTTCGTGGCTTTGTATCTTACCCTTTTTGTGAGATGCTGAGTTCTCGCAGATGTAGATGTAGCTTGGCTGTTGTACTGTATCTTCTGGTCTCTCTTTTAGGAATAGTTGTGTTTGCTGTATTTTCAAAAATATGTATGTTTTGGGGGGAGATTTCTGCTGCCCTACTCACGCCACCATCTTGAGCGCCTCTTCAACTTATTTATTTATATCAATATGGACTCATGGTTTCCTATTTTATTGAATGGCTTATAATTCATTACTAAAATTATTTAGTTTGATCCTCAAATTGTACCAGATTTGGACAATGAGAGCACCTTCAATCTGGTTCCTGTGTCCTTTTTGCAAGTCTTATCAGTCTCTAAGCACTTTTTTACTTTGGGGCACAAAAAGGATTCCAAGCTCATTTTCTTTCTCTGCGCAAGTCAAGGAATCAGCCATTTCTCCAAGGAGCTCTAGTTTTTAGTAAAGAATGGTATTTAGAAACCAATATCTGGGTGCTAGATGTACTCAGTGCTGTTGAGGTGACCCTGCTTCCAGGTCCTTTTGGTGGACAGAACTAGGGAGTGTGTGTTCAAATATATACACACGTTTACATTGATATTTATTTCTATATACACCTATACATATTGAAAAACATGTGTTTACATCAACACTCAAAGGGTTTTAGTTTTGCCTTTTCTACAATTGTAACTCTCTTCTCAGTGAGAGACCTAGCTCCCACCATCCTTCACATGAGTATTTATTTAGTCAGAGTATGATGTGAATGTCCTCCTCACTCACAAGAGGTTCTGACACTTCATCAGCGCACTTCTGGACACCCCTCCCCCCATTAAGATACCTTTCTTTCTCCAACCCAACATCCTGCACTGGGCACTTACCTTTCCTAAAGCATAGGCACCCTACTCACACCAGTCAGGTGCAAACCCCTGCTCTTGGCCAATGCACTCCACTTACTCCATCACAGATGCATTGATTGCTCAAACCCACTGCCAGCTTTTGCACTGGATTTCTATCAACCTCTTTACCAGTTCATACTGCCTTGGTAAAATACTGTAACCTATGTGGGCTTTCTAGGAGGTGCATTATCTCAGAAAGGGGGCAGTTTAATGGAGCCTCATAATTCGGCCTGAGGAAAACTGTCTGCTCCCTTACTCCACCTGGCCTGCTTGAAAGAAAGCTGTCGCCTGACTACAGATATAACATAAATGTGAGGCATCAGCTGCTCCCGTGCACTGGGAAGCCTGTACTAAGGACTTTTGTAACCATCCTAACCCTCTCCATCACAAATGCTGCCTTTCCCTGAGCAACCGTTTCTTGAGTTCGGTTTGAGAAATTCGAACTGAGAAATTCCAGGATGCAGCTGCAGTATGTGCCATGAAATGGAACAGCATTCTCTGCTCAGTGCCACCCCTGCCCTCTGTCTTACTGTGCACCATTTAGTGATGAGGGAACAGAGAAGGATAGGCCTCTGAGTTTTCTTGACTATGATCGAATATTTCAAATATGACTAAAGGTACCATGGTCTTTTGCCATTAAATGCCTGAAAGTGAAACTGAGTGAACTGAATGTATCCAGGAGAGTAATTATGAGATAATTTTGATGGCTAAATCATCCCATCTAAATTGGAAATTGTCAAAAGCAGAGTTTGTGCTCATAAACGTTTAATATTTTATACTAATTTTTATTTTATGCTGTAATAAAAATGATTTAACTGTGTTGTCTTATATTTGAAAGGTTTGGAAATGCCTGTGCTTCGATTATTAGATTCTTGGCTCTCTGACACTTACTCAGAAGGATGTCACTTCTCAGTTCTCTTTTTTCTTACATTTCAACAATAATGATATGGTTAGGAGGAAAACTCGCCACATTCTGGGAACTTAAATAACTGTGAGAACATTCCAGTCACAGGTTCGGATTTGTTTGTATGAAACTCGAGGTGCAAGTTTGTCACAGCATTTGCAGGTTTCTGTTTCTCAGAAATCATCTTTTATTTTGATAACAGTCACACAAGCTCCATCTCCAGAGGCACCCAGGGCAGAGCTCAGCCTTCCCATTGTGTATGAGGATCGCACACATAAGGAACATTCCAGCAACTCTGAGTCAGGGCCCAGAGAGCATCCAGGCGCAGTTTAGATCCCAGTCAAACTATGCACCAATTCTACAGGGCGTTATTTATTTCTTTGTTTCAAATACACATTTTTTATAAATTTCTATTTGTGTCAGTTCAAAAAATTTTGAAACTCAGGACTGGGATGTGAATTATTCAGGTACCTGTTTGGCTGCAAGGGAAGCAAGTGCCTTGAGCACAGCCATCAGCTGCTGAGGCATTTCCCAGCTGCCTCAGGAAGTGATCTGACTGGAGGGAGTGAAGAAAAAATGATTCTCCATGCTTCCTCAACTCAGACTGGAATGGCTCCGTCAGCCTCTGCATATCTGCACCCGGGGATCCCGCTCGGGGGCAGGCTCCTCCTTAAAGCCATCTTTGATCAACACGGCCAGAAGCAACCCTCCTCTCCTCTGAGACATGCCATCCTTCCAGTGCCTCCCTAGTGGCCCCAACCACTCTGGACAAACCGTGATGTCTACCCCTGTCCTTCATGCCAGCGTCTGATCTCTCTGAGTCACTCTAAGCTCTGTGAAGCCAGGTTCTAAACAGAACTCGACCTTGAATGTCTCAGCGTGCCTCAGGAGCGCATAGAGCTGTTCAGTGAATGAGGGGCAGGAGGGACTCAAATAGAACGCCGATGCTTGGAGGAGTAGACCCCTAGGGATGAGGGAGGTATCACAGAGGACACCAACAGATGTCCTTTGCGTCCTAAGAGGGAGGAATCTGAACTAACGGAGAGGATAATGTCTAGCCAGGCAAGGATGGATATTACTTTCAAATTGCTTGTGGCCTTGGCTTGAATATTCTTAGGTTCTTTTCCTGAAATCCCTATAGCTCAAAAGTGAAGAATGAGAGAAGTGTTCTCTGCTTCACAAGCGGGAACAGCTCAGGACTGGGATGTGAATTATTCAGATAAAAACCCAAATCTTTAAAGAGAAAAAAAGCAATGTTTGTTTACTGAAGACAGAACCAGGTAAGAATGCAACAGAGGAGGGAAATAGTCATTTTATTCACCTTTTGCTCCATCTACAGATGCTCCTTCAGGCGCCCCTCCACCCTCACTTGGCAGCGAGGTATTGACCTGTACACATTAATAACACACGACCCGACAAGTTGCGCCAGCAGCTGAGCTGTGCTCACCATCCTGCAACCCGCTTGGTCGCGGTCTGACTCACTGTGGTCGTGGGGTCCTTTCTCTCTCCTCCTAATCGGGTGGAGTGGCTCTTCAGCCTCTGTTTCATAGAGCCAGCTTTGGACGCTCACCAGCGTCTCTCCTGCTTTCAAAAGAACTGGGCTGAGAGGGCAAATTGGGACCAGAAAAGTTTTTTTGGAACTTCTTTTGGCGACAAGCCTAGAAGGCCATTAAAGCTAAAAGCCATGTAATTTTTCTGCTGGGCAGAATGGAGTGAGGGTCTGTTTCTACTTATGAAGTAAGATTCCTCCTTTTATGGGAAGTTTGTGGTAGAAACAACCCATTTTGTATTTTTACTTTAAAAATTATTTCCTCTGCTCTGCTAGGTGAATAAATAATTGTGCTCCATTATGATGGACGTAGTCATTTTGTTCACCTAAGAAACCCTCTGGCAGCTTGGGAATGACAGATGATAAAGCATCCATGCTGGGTATCAGTAAGTCTTAACTTTTCAAGTGTGTATCTTTGAAGAATGTTAAAGAATAAAGACATCCGGTAAAGGTCAAATTCATGTTCTTATTTAAGGACTGTGTTCATTTGACATTTCAGTTGAGGAAAAACAGTTTCTCTGCTACCCGGAGAGGAAGTAAAAGTTGTCTAATGGCAGATGTAGTGCCGCTGTTAAACAAAGCCCTGATATTAATTTCCTCTCTGTTCTAAATCACTCGTAGAGAAGATGGCTTGGTCTTTGCCAGATGAAGGAAGACCAACAGTAAAGGAAAATAAAACATTTCTTTATCCATGAAAAGACAACACAAAAATAGTTTTAAATGAAACATTTCTGACAGGTATCTTTAGCTTTAACACATACACACAAATATACAATCTGAAAAGTGGCTTTTGGAGGAAAAAGGAAACAAAATATTGGCAAAACATCCTACAGATCTTAAATTTTGTGTTGACTTGGAGGAATAAAGTGCTTGACAAAGATATTCATGTGAGTTTGGACAGCATGACTTAATTGATACTGTACAATGGTCAGTCACTTAGACCAGCTAAAGACCTTAGAGAAAAAAGTCATTGTCAAAAAGAAGCTTGAATTGGTTTCTACATCTCTTCTTCCAGCCACTTAATCTGTGGTACAGGGTCATTAAGTTGTCCAGAGGCCTGGCTGGCCAGATCGCCAAGCCAACACTGGCTGCTGTGCCTGCATGGGGTCAGCCCTGGGCGTCCCAGCCTCTGACAGCCGCTGGGCACAGACCAACACCACTCCACCTGCACATCATGCAGACACTGTCCTGCTGTCCCCCACACCACAATCCTCCCTGCTCCTTCAGCGGCCACAGGAGCAAGCATGCTTTTGCAGAGTTGAATTCATCTTCTTACAGAATGTTTAGGGCTGGCTGGCAAAGATCAATGCCTCTCCTGCACACTTTAGATCAGAGGGGAAATAAGAGATGTTTTCAGTACACTATGGCTATAACTATTTCCGTACAACTCTGCCTTCCCCACCTCGACCCACGGCAGTTGCCTCATTTGGACTACGGCAGGCATTGGTGGGTTGAATTCTACTAAAGAAAAATCACCTACCCCGCTGCCTGCTCTTTGACACGATTATGCCAGCTGAGACATCTTGTTACTTTCAAGACCCTTATTGTACCATCTTTACTCTCCATTTATTGTAGATAACTACATTTTCAAGTTGCCGTAAAAAATTCTTTTATATAAGGCTACTATCTTTCTTTAAACAACAATAATGTAAACATTTTTTTCAATATCTATAGATGGAGTAAAGTAGGAAATGATTGTTGTAAAAATTATGCCTTTGAATGCAATTTTCAAAAATTCAATTTATCACTTTTTAATAGTATGTGCTCTACATGTATTGTTGATGTGTATGTAAGAAAGGATTTTTTTTTCCTTCCTGAAAGAAAGAACTAGAGAGTCCAGAATATAGGATTTTTATTGAGCAAGTACATAAGAGATGTGAGGGCTGCTATGTGTTTGGAGGGGGAGGAAAGGGACAGGGAATGAAAATATCTTGCCTCAGCTGGAGGGAGAGAAGAACCAGCTTACTGAGTTTTGCCTGAGAGGGCCACGTATGCTGTGGGAAATGCAAGGTCCTGGGTTGCCATCACAAGGGACACTTTCTTTGACTCAATGTCTTATTTTGGGGGGGATTTCTGAGAAGCACACATTTTGGTGAACTGGAAATACTATTTCCTGATGACTAACCATGCTGTCAGGGTTGATGAGCAAAGAGAGTCCTCCTCCCTCCCCTGAGCATCTCTCTCGTGAAAACTCACAGGTAAAGTCTTCACACTGTCATAGTCCATGACTGTTTCTGTTTTAAGAAAATGTGGGACAGGGATGTGAGCCAGCCTACCCAGGGTGCATCTCAAGAAGATCAGGGTCTGTGACCTCAGAAAAGCACTTCATTATAAGTAAAGGGCAGTTCCCACATTCTAGAAAATACACTGGGAGTGTTCTCTAAGTTCTCTCTCTACCTCTAACATTACCTAATTCATTGTAAATTATAGTTGTTTGCTATCTGGATATCCTCTGCTGAATGGCGAGCAAAAAAGGCAGTTTTTTAATTCTTTTTTTTCAATAAGTCAATACAAAAAAAAATCCCTATGCATTCAAACCTTCTCGGTCTTCCACAACGCCCTTTAATTTGGAAGAAAATGAAGAATTATTACAGAAATCCACCAAAAAACTGTAATGCAAAATAAGCAGAGTTGTTTTTTTTCTGCTAGTGGTGCAATATTTTCTCATGGTTATGTTCTTGAAACATGAATCTGTGATAGTTTAAGAGCTGAATACATAATTTAATACTGCCCAAGGCCAGCATTAGCTAAAGCAGATGTTTGTGAAAGATGCATGTCTTTATTGGAGGGCTGAGCTGCCCTAATTCGGTCCATTTTACTCTGCCTCACTTTCGACGCTTTCTTCTACAATGATGGAGACTGAGAAGGCCGCCCTTAAAGGTACCTCAAGGGGACCTGTTACACACATGACAATAAAGCTGCCCAAATGCAGAACTGGTTGTCTTCCAGGGCTATTCTACATACCAACTGTTGGCATATCACTGAATCCCTGCATCGCACAATGGCAAGACCCTGGGAAGGTCAGTGGGTCTCTTTGATACCTGGTTCTCTACAATAGCCCAGCTAAATGATTAAACACCTGCAGTGATGGGACGCTTTCAGATCAGCATGTTTGCTCTGTGACAACATAATCCTTACAGTTTGAGGGTGGACTAAAAACAGAGCTTTGGAACCCCAGCTCTACCTTGTCTTCATTGTGTGATCCCAAGATAGTTAATTTAACTTCTCTGTGTCTGTTTTCTCATGACATTTCTCAACCCTCATAGGGTCGTTCTGAGGATCCATTGAGATAATGGATGCAAAACCCTTAACACAATGTCTGACATATTGCAGGGCCAAGTGGAAACCCTACATTCGCCATCATTTAATTTTTAATTGATGTCCTTCTGGTGGAATTTCCACCCTTTGATGCTGGCATGCTCCCTAGAGCTAGCTAAGGCACAGAATAAACTCAATCTCTCTTCCACAAGCCTGTCATTCAGATATTTGAAAATGTTCATAATTATCACCTCTTTTCCCTCCATTCCTTGGACTCTATTACAATCACCACGAATTACTCTCATGTCTTCAAATATCCAGTGTCCTCTCTCACCCCTAGGGTTTTGCACACATGCTGTTTTCTCTCAGCCTTGGCTTCTTCCTCCATCACTTCCATCACCCCCGTGGCCTGATCAAATCCAGCTCCTCCTTCAGGTCTCAACTAAGATGTCCCTTCTTCCTGAAAACCTTCCCTGATCGCTGACATATTTCCCAGTGCCAACTGTCCCTTATTTCCCCAAGTACTACCTCAGTTTTTCAGGAAGTTAGAAGGGAAAAATCAGGAGCAGGTGGAGGGGAAAAAAAAGTATGGATCATTACTTGGAAATAGGCAACTGCAGCAACATGCACACTGAATTAAAGTCACTAACAGGATAATACTGCTGATGGTGTATCTTCAGGGCTGTGACTTACTCTTCATGGCTGAAAGCGCTGTTCTCCATGAGGCAGGGCCAGGGTCTTCTCTGTATTTACTCTCTGGGTCTCAGCACAGTGCCTGGCAGATAGTTTTCTGCTCACTAGAGACTTCTTAAAAATGTCTGTAGACTTCTTTCCCGAGAGCTTACACCACCCTCTTGTGATCTGCCCGCTGGTAGTCACCAGAGCTTCTTTCTTCTCAGCCCCCTTTGCAGAGGAATAAATTGAGAACTAATGAGACCTGGCTCACGAGTGACAAATCCTAAATATTCGGGGGTCCTTCCACGACACCAAACGTCTGTCCCTTTCCTTCCCCAGTGAGACTGGAAGGCTACACAAATACAGCTTGATGAACAAGAAATTAAACTGATATCTGATAAACAGGTATCTCCATAGTCCCTTTCTCCTGTGAGGGGAGAAAGATTATAACAGCCATCTTTATTTTACACAGAGGGTGAAGACAGGAAGGCAGCTCTTTGGTGTCATGCTGTCTTGCCAATGGGTTTCAGCCCCGGGCAAGTTCACTACGGATTCAGTGTGACCAAAGAAATGACAGTAGAATGTTCTTGGGGTGAAAGGGTTACACGCAACTTATTCCCACGGTGGCAGGTCAATCACTAGAATCCTGTCCACTCAGAGTGAGTCCGCAGGCAGCAAGCCGGTCTCTGCCTCTGGGCCTCTCTTCCCGCACAGCTGTCATCATCTCTGTCCTCGGCGCTGCCACCAATCCAGTTTCCTCTCTGCTCTCCTGCAGCCGTGCCACCGTGTCGCCCAGAGCACTGGGCGGAGCTTTTTATGTAAAGTCAATAACAACATATTGCCCACACATGTGTAGTGAGCTAGCCAACCAGGGCCAGGTGAGAATCCTGACCACAAGAAACTTCATTTTATCCACACATAAAATAAGAGGTCACAGGCAGTCTCCTCTATCCCAGCTTAGTGTAATTTTTGGCCTTAGTCTAAGTATTACATTGCCATCTGAAAACCACAGCTTGATCTTCATACAGAATTTGATGTTGGTTGTGCCTGCTTGCACCAGCTGTTCCCTCCTCTGAGCCAGGACGGTCCTGTCATTCAGTGGGTCTTTCTAGGAAACAAACAAAAACAGGGGGCCTTTTCTGTTGTGAAGGCACCTTGCCTGGCCTGTGCAGTGGGGTGGCCTTGACAAAACCTGCCCTGAAGTTAGGAATGGATCTTCATCTTCCTTTGTCTTCTGGAAATGCTTGAGCCCTGAGCTGATCCTGAATATTGAGTGTCCAAGTATCTGGAAACAGTTGAAGAGACTTTTGACTGGGTCCAGAGAAACAACTCTTTGTTCCTCCTTACTCTCCCATCTCCAGGCAATCCCACGGGTGTAGTAAGCACCAACCAGTGACACCCCTGGCCACACAGCAGGCGAAAGCCCACAGCTGTGCTCTGTTAGTGCTGAGATCCGGCTGAAAGCTGGCCCTCAGGGTCTGGGGAGACGGACATAAGTAGACTGCAGACCGAGGCGGGAGACTAGACTGGGAGCCCCAGACTCACCAAGCAAGAAGCCTTTTTGGAAGCTTTGGCTACCCGACAAGGATTAGTGGGGTAATCCACTTCCCCAGCCACCCCAATGGCCTGTGATTAGCTCGGCTTGAAACAAACATGGGAGGGTGGAAAGAGAATGAACCTCCCTGAAGGAGAGGCACCATCATGAGCTCCAAGGCTGGTGAGAAAGCAGAGTTCCCAACAGTGTGGCCCAGCTGGGTTTTGAGCCTTTACCTCAGGAAGACTAAAATCAGCATGTCAGAGGTGACAGTAATCTGACCCCTGAGCCAGCCAAGGCAAAAAAATTCTAGGTAAGATCTGTGGCCACTGAACTATACTAAATGTAAAAGCTTTAACTGATAAACTGACGGACAACAAGTAGCTCCACGTGTAAAAATTTTTTTAAACTTGTTGAAAATGATTCCTACCTACAAATAGTTAAAAGAATTCACGGTTGGTTTAAGTAATTCTTTTTTCATCTCAAGAAATGGCTTTGGGGCTCCTTTAGCCTGTAGACAAGATGAGGGTGGGGTAGGCCGGAATGAACTGGTTGAGAGAAAGCTCTGCTGGCATCAACTAAACAAAGAAAGCAGGAGCTTTAGCCGGATTTTGGGAAAATAAGCACTATCACTTGCAAACCACTGAGCTCTACATGTCAAATTTTGATCTGTGAGGTTTGGGGGCTTAGGGAGAAGCCTGCACATATAAAAATATGCTCTCCAGAGTGTAGGCAGGATTACAGAGCTTACTGTGGAGGCCGTAACATACTCCCAGCTTCTTTTTCCTGGGAAATAATGTTACATTATGACGTGTGTGACTGAAATGTAGCTCTGTTGCCCAATATTATCACCAGAGCCATCGTCCTCTGTGTCCAGGCATCTGAATTACATCCTCAATATGCCTTCAAGCATATTACATACAATTAGGAAATCTTCTTTAGTAGCTCATTTTTTTCCCAAATATGTAATTTTGGCTGAATGATATTAAGGGATTAAAAAAAAGATATCATTACGTTAACTGAAATTATTACTATTTTAATTTGCCTGCAAAGCCTTTATTTCAAGTATCATTTCTTATGACTTGTAACTCAGTGGATATCACAATCCTGATAGAATTTTAGCTACTTGATAGCCTGAGACATTCTGGGGGAATCATTCCCAATAGAAAATCAGTTTAATGAGCACTTCTGGTGTTAACTGTGAACAGCTATTTTCCACACTCTTCAAGTGCATGACTAAACCAGGGACTTATGCCACCTTTTTTAATGTAACACCTGGTGTTCTGTTCCTCCCCACTCCTGACCCTAACAATCATCCTTGAGTAACGCCTAGCCAATTTATAGAATTGATGGACTACAGAAAAAAGGAGAGGAGCTGATCCAGCTTCCCAAAATAGCAAGTTTTAAGATGAATTTCTGGAACAACCACTTTAAAGAGCAATACAATGAAACTTTCTCTTATAATTTTCAACCAGCCAAGCCTTTGCCAAGAGGGTATTATTTGTCGGAGAAAGTGACATCTCTGGGAATGCAGAAAGCAAGTCCCTGAAAGCAATGGAAATACCTAACCACTCACTATATTTTCTCTTCAACTAAAACATGGTGGAAACTTGGGACACAGCATTTTGTGAAAAGTTAATCATATATTCCACATATGGTGCTCTTGTGGTCAAGGTGGTGCTTGGAATTTCTCCCCTCTGCTCCAAACACAGCAATAACAAAATATGCAGCTAGTATTACACATGTATTTTACAAATTTAATTATTTAATTATATATTAAATAAACATACATTTTAAAGTACAGCTATGCTAAAAATTGAGAGGCTAAACATCCTGATGGAACAGGAACCAAACTACAATCAGAGAGTGTGTTATGAGCCGGAGGTCTACAAGACTTTGAGCACTAAAGCAGGTGGGATGATGAAGATTGGATTCCTGAGGGCTAGCACGGGAAGCGCATCCTGGGCCCAGTGGAGACTAGCCCTAGAGCTGGGCTTTCCTCATACAACCAAGGGCTGGATCAGGCTTTACTATGTGAAAAGAGGCAGAAAAAGCTCCAGTTGCTGTTCCCTGACTGTAGCAGTGGTGGGAGGAAGCAGAAGGAACACGCCGGCAGCACTTGGACCAAGCGGCCCACTGGTTCCATGGTGGCTGGCCCTGGGACAGCTCCAATATCACTGTGGGACTGGACACTGAATTACCAGGTTAAGACCTGGGGTCTCTGGGAGCTTCTTTGTGTCCACAATAGGTAGACAGGGTGAGAGAAGTATAGACAGAGGGGAAAACACCATTCACCATGAACACACAAGCTAAAAAACGTCAAAGCTCATGAGAAAAAAGTAATCTCAATTACCAAGTTATCAGAACAATCTCAAATATCAGGTTAGTTTCTTATTGCTGCTTTAACAAACTTAGTGGCTTAAAACACACAAATGTATTGTCATAGCTTCCTAAATGTATTTAGGAAGTCTACACTGGCTCTCAGTGGGCTAACATCTGGGGGCTGGTAGGGCTGATTCCTTTTTGGAGGTTCCAGAGGAGAGCCACTACCTTGCCCATCCCGGCTCCTAGAGGCTGCCTGCATTCCTTGGCTCAAGCCAGCAGAGTGGGTTGAGTCCTGCTTACACTGCAACACCCTGAACTCCTCTACCTGCCTCATCCACATATGAGGATGCAGGTGATTACATCAGGCCCGCCCAGATAATCCAGGATATTCTCTCTGCCTTAAAGTCAGCTGATTAACAACCTTAATTCTATCTGCAGCCCTAACTCTCCTTTTCCACGTAATATAACACATTCACTGGTCCCAAGGATTAGGACATAAATACCTTTGCAGGAGGACATCATTCTGCCTACCACATCAGGAGACCTATTTACTCCTGAAAATGGAAGTTATAGAGCAATCTCAGAATGACTTTTAAATAACTGTAACATCCCCAAAAAGATAAAAGAAGGACCACCACCAATTTAAAGAAAAAGAAAATAAAAGGAAGAAACTGGAGGCTAACCAGTAGAAAATGAGCCTCTGGGTATTGGAGTAGATTTGGTAAAATGGCTATCTCAAGTGTTCTAATCTCCTACTACCATGTTTTCCTGGATTGAAAAGCCTAGAAAATGAAAACCAAACCAAACCTCCATTTCCAGACTCCCTTGCAGCTAAAGAAGCCAATGTGATTCGCATTCGGCCAATCAGTTGCATTCTTATGAAACGTGAATGTGGAGTGTAGTTCTCTGGAGGGAGAGACAGTGATGCAGAAGCATCCGTTTTCCTCTTGTGGATTTGGCAGGCAGTGCATAACCCTGAAGTCAAAAGTTCTGGATGCAATTCTCCTCAGCAGACTGCAGGCTAGGTGGCCACTTCCTGGAGCCAACAACTGCAGGTGGTGGGCTCCTCAAGCCTGGAAAGCAACAGAAGTCAGAGATCTGCAGGGATCCTGACTGTGGCAGTTAGCACCGCAGCTTCCTGATTCAGTGCTCCTGGAAGACAGGTTCTGCAAAATTGTCCTGGGAGTCATTCTTTGAGGTCAATGGAGAACCTGATCTTTTAAATCTTCTAGTGAATGTTTAAGTTCTGAATTCCCTAGAAAGAATCCCTTTCTGCCTAAAATAGTGAAAATGGCTTCTATTATTTACAACAGAACCCTGATTGGTATGTGCACAGCACACTTTTCCCAAAATTGGGGACAGAATGATATTATTTGTGCTTTCTTCACAAGATTTAGTGATATTCAATTATCTTTCTCCTCTGCCATTATAAATTAGCTACTATGTACAGGTAATCAAGTTGTGTAGTAACTAAACTTTAAATTATAAACGAGTGAATTTACAAAGTTAAAAGTATGTTACTAGACATGTAGAAAAAGATAAAACTTACTCTCTAGGGAGCACCAAAATTTCATTTTTCATTTTTCATTTTAATTAAATAAGTATCTTAGAATTGGGAAAAATAAAAATAATTCTTATGTAGTAGGAACCACAGTAACACTTAGGTAATGGTATTTACAAACTATCTCTTTCTAATTTCTGGATGGCATGTCAGGGTAGCAAGAAAGAATCTATTATTTTGATGACCTATTTATTCCAAGTGGGACATTGTAAAGGAAAAAGCTCGAGACTTATGCTTTTTCTGTTTTCTGTCATCAGAAAATGAGTCACATGGTCACTTGGGGAGGACTTAACCGGCCATGCCCAATGCTGTCATGGGAAACTATACTCCACTCAAAGAATTCTTCATGAGTTTGAGTGGATCAAGGTAAGAACCTAGTCCACAATGTTGTTTGTTTTTTTTCATTCCTGCTAATTAGAAAAATAACAATGGCTACTTTGATCTGTTTAGCAGAATCAAAATAGCTGAGTGTTTACCCCTAGAGAAAAGTCACCAGCCATTGCTATCATTATCATTTTTTGCCTGTAACCAAAGAAAATTCCAAATTTCAAAGCTTGGATTTACTTCTGTACCTTTCTCACATACTTATCAATCACAAATTGAGACTTATACCACATTATCTTTTTATTTTAAGATCATGACATGAACCCATCCAGACAATAATAGACTACCATTAATTTTTCTTCCTAGCAATTGTTTCTGTAAAAAAATTGTGTTTTTCTTGAAAATCAGTTTTTCAAAAATCATATATATTGCCACAGAGAATCATGAGATGACAACAAAGCAAAAAAATAAATTTTTAAGGGAGAAAAATCTGAAAAGAAAGCATCAGTTATCTAATTGAAAAATGACTTCTTGGGCTGCAACCAGATAGCTTTAATAAGATGACAGCATCCCTGTCCCTAGGGCATTGTGATGGCACAGGTGACACTGCCCTGAGGTGGGGGAGGGTGTAACTTGGGAAAGACATTGAAAATACATGCATCCTCAACTCTCCCTAATACCAGTCAAACTCTGGGAAAATAGGTTTACCCATCCTTATTTGGGATTTTCATCTAAACTTCATTCTATAGCTGAAATCTGGCTAAGTATTCTTAGGACAGAAATATGCAGAAATTCTCATCTAGAAGTACTGCTGAGTAGGGGATCAGAAGGTAAGAAAAGAATAAGTATGTGTAAACATAAAAAAAATCAAAATATAGTCAAGCACCTAATTGGCCAACTGCCTACTATCACTTCAACACTTGAATCTTCCTGGCTACTTGCACAGTATTGTTAAAGTAGAATAAATCATTTGACATGACTAGGTTTTAGGAAAATATGTGAGAGTCATTCAGGCAAAAAATCAGTTTGAAATAGATGAAATTTTCCATCTGAGTGGCTTCTACAAGAAGACAATGTTTCTAGGAGTGCAGTTCTTTAAAACTTGTTTTAAAATAAATACCTTAATGTATAAATCATGCCAATTGTTAAGGCACTTCAATTTATTTTCCTTTAGTTTTGAGGTTTTGGAATTGCTCTATGCAGTTCCAAGTAAAAGCTCTTAGATAAAACTTATGGTGAAAACCACTGTCACAAATGTGCAAGTACAACGATAAATTTATACAACACTCAAGCTGTTTGTAGTTTGCAAAATTTGCTAATAAAATGCAAAAGTAGGGTTTCCATTTAACACTCTGGCCCTGGCACTGCATGCATATCTTGGCAAAAGGCAAAAGATGGAAAATTCCATGCATAGAGAATCTTTTGTGGTTGCGACAGTTTGCTAATATCTTAATGAGTGAATTATGATAATTATGGAAATCTTAGCTTTACGTTGTTTGTGAAGTGTGTGTGTGACAGCCTTCCCAGGCAAACACAGCATTCTGATTCAGCAGCATTCAATGAGGAACATTTCTGGGCTAATAATACAAAATGGATCTTAAACTGCTGCATATTAATCAAATTCATTAAAGTACATTCATTAATTTGTGTATAGAACAGCCATACTGGGAATATGGAGTTTGCTGATTTTGCACAAAAAATACCTACATTAATAAATGCTAAAACTTCAACATGAGTAATAGCTTTAAAAATATTTTCATAAAGCAAAATTCTAAGAGGTAATACTGATAATTATTTTCTTTTTAATATTTCAACTTTCATTTCATTTTGTGTTATTTAGCTTTAAGTGGAAAAAATAAATAGGGGAGAAAACAATTAAGAAATAAAGTTAAGCCCAAAAGACTGTAAGGAAAAAAAGAATATTGGGCAGCATTAATATTAGATTTCCTATCTCTCCTTCAAATCACTTAATTTGAAAATAGGTTCAGGGCACCTTAGTCGTGATCAAATTGCTATGTAGCAAAGAAACATGAGTTTGAAACTAAATTAGGAAAGAGCCTTTCATTTCCTGTCTGGGACTGGAGGCTGGGAGGAGCGTGGTGAGGGAAAATACAGGATTGGAGGGTGTATCTGTATACTTGCATGTCTAAAATTGATGGAAAAGTTTTACATGTCTTTGTAAGTCAGGGGAGTTGAGGCTTGTGTTAACAATGGATGACTAGTGTTGGCTGCAGCAGTGCATATTGGAATGATACTGAGATTAGTATGGCCCCGGCACAAGGGTGACATGCAGATTCATGAGGCGTTCCATGTCTGTTAGACAAGGTAACTATGTAATGTAATGGGTGCTAACTGACTCGACTGTGGTGATCATTTCAAAATGTATACATATCACACTGTACACTTTAAATGCGTACTTTTACTCATGAATTATTTGTCATGAATTTGTTTAAAAAAGGGAACAACATCAGTGAAATACCTTTCTCACATGTTACTTTTTACTCTCTTCTAACAAATTACTTTTTACTGCTGCTACTTATTGCTTGGAAGGCAAGAATCCTTTCCTTGCCCTCTATAGCACTTCACACTGTGCCTAGCATGGAGTATAAGCTCAATGAAGACTACATTTAAAATAATTATTGCACAAAGCAAAATACAGTAAGAGTTATAAGAGAGATGTAAACATAGTATCTACAGGTTCAGAGGAGTCACCGCAGGGAAACGCTGGCAAGGCTTCAGGTCAGAGGCTGCATGCTGATCTTGTTATTGATGTCCTTTGCTGTACAGAAGCTTTTTAGTTTGATGTAGTCAGAGGAAGCTTGTTGAGGACAGAGTTCCTCAGTTTCTTTGTCCTCCCCTGACACCTGCTCTGGGCTCTGTTTGTGTCTCACAGGTGCTCAGAGCAGGACATTCTAAGTGGGGGGACATTCTAAGTTGTTCACGTGAACATTATGGTTTCAACATTCACCCATATTATCAAGTCCTCACACCATGCCCCCTTTTCAGTCATTGTTTATCAGCGTAGTAAGATGCTATAGAGCCATTATTTGTCTTCTCCGTGCTGTACTGCCTTCTTCGTGACCCACCTATTTGTGATTGCAAATTATAATGCCCCTTAATCCCCTTCTCCCTCCCCACCCACCCTCCCCAACCCCTGCCCTTTGGTAACTGCTAGTCCCTTCTCGGAGTCTGTGAGTCTGCTGCTGTTTTGTTCCTTCAATTTTGCTTTGTTTTTATACTTCACAAATGAGTGAAGTCATTTGGTATTTGTCTTTCTCCACCTGACTTATTTCACTCTAGCTACATCCATGTTGCTGCAAACTGTACAATTTCTTTTCTTTTTATGGCTGAATAATATTCCATTGTGTATATGTACCACCTCTTCTTTATCCATTCATCCATATTGATGGTGTGACACTTAGGTTGCTTTCATATCTTGGCTATTGTAAACAGTGCTGTGATAAACATAGGGGTGCAGATGTGTTTTTGAATCTGGGGTGATTTTCTTCAGGTAAATTCCTAGGAATGGAATTCCTGGGTCAAATGGCATTTCTATTTTTAGTTTTTTGAGGAACCTCCATATTGCTTTCCACAGTGATTGAACCAATTTACATTCCCACCAACAGTGTAGGAGGGTTCCCCTTTCTCCACATCCTCACCAGCATTTGGTATGAGGTGATATCTCATTGTGGTTTTAATTTGCATTTCCCTGATAATTAGCAATGTGGGGCATCTTTTCATGTGCCTGTTGGCCATCTGAATTTCTTCTTTGGAGAATTGTCTGTTCATATCCTCTGCCCATTTTTTAATTTGGTCATTTGCTTTTTGGTTGCTGAGGCATGTGAGTTCTTTATATATTTTGGATGGTAACCCCTTATTGGATATGTCATTTACAAATATATTCTCCCATACTGTAGGTTGCCTTTTTGTTCTGTTGATGATGTCCTTTGCTGTACAGAAGCTTTTTAGTTTGATGTAGTCCCACTTTTTCATTTTTTATTTTGTTTCCCTTGCCTGAGGAGATGTGTTCAGCAAAAAGCTTCTCATGTTTATATTCAAGAGATTTTTGCCTATGTTTTCTTCAATGAGTTTTATGGTTTCATGAGTTACATTCAGGTCTTTGATCCATTTTGAGTTTACTTTTGTATATGGAATTAGACAATAATCCAGTTTCACTCTCTTATTTGTAGCTGTCCAGTTTTGCCAACACCAATTGTTGAAGAGGCTGTCTTTTCCCCATTGTATATTCATGACTCCTCTACGGTATATTAATTAGCCATATATGTGTGGGTTTATATTTGGGCTCTTGATTCTGTTCCATTGATCTATGGGTCTGTTCTTGTGCCAGTACCAAATTGTTTTGATTACTGTGGCTTTGTCATAGAGCTTGAAGTTAAGGAGCATAATCCCCCCAACTTTGTTTTTCCTTCTCAGGATTGCTTTGGCTTTTCAGGGTCTTTTGTGGTTCCACATGTATTTTAGAACTATCTATTTTAGTTCATTGAAGAATGCTGTTGGTATTCTGATAGGGATTGCATTGAATCTGTAGATTGCTTTAGGCAGAATGGTCATTTTGACAATATTAAATCTTCTTATTCATGAGCACAGGATGTATTTCCATTTACTGGTGTCTTCTTCTTTAATTTCTCTAATGAGTGTCTTGCAGTTTTCAGAGTATAGATCTTTCACCTCCTTGGTTAGGTTTATTCCTAGGTATTTTATTCTTTTTGATGCAATTGTGAGTGGAATTGTTTTCCTGATTTCTCTTTCTGCTAATTTTTTGTTAGTATATAGGAATGCAACAGATTTCTATGTATTAACTGCTGAATTCAGTTACTAGTTTGAGTAGTTTTTGGTGGATTCTTTAGGGTTTTCTATGTACAATATCATGTCATCTGAAAACAGTGACAATTTAACTTCTTTCTTACCAATTTGGATGCCTTTTATTTTTTGTGTGTTGTCTGATTGCTATGGCTAGGACCCCCAGTACTATGTTGAATAAAACTGGGGAGAGCGGGCATCCTTATCTTGTTCCCAATCTTAGAGGAAAGCTTTCAGCTTTTCTCTGTTAATTATGGTATTGGCTGAGTTTGTCATATATGGCCTTTATTATGTTGAGGCACGTATCCTCTATACCCATTTTTTGGAGAGTTTTTATCATGAATGGATGTTGAATTTTGTCAAATGCTTTTTCAGCATCTATTGAGATGATCGTGTGATTTTTGTCCTTCTTTTTTTTGATATGCTATATGATGGATTTTTTAATATTGTACCATCCTTGCATCCCTAGAATAAATCCCTCTTGGTCATGATGGATGATCTTTTCAATGTGTTTTTGAATTCAGTTTGATAGTATTTTTTGAGGATTTTTGTTTTTCATCTACATTCATCAGGGATAATGGTCTATGATTTTCTTTTTTGTGGTGTCTATCTGGTTTTGGTATTAGAGTGATGCTGGCCTCATAGAATGAGTTTGAAAGTATTCCCTCCTCTTTTACTTTTTGGAACACTCTAAGGAGGATGGGTATTAGCTCTTCTTTAAATGTTTGATAAAATTCAGCTGTGAAGCCATCTGGACCATGAGTTTTGTTCTTGGGTAGTTTTTTGATTACCAGTTCAATTTCATTGCTGGTAGTTGGTCTGTTCAGATTTTTTGTTTCTTCCTGGGTTAGTCTTGGAAGGTTGTATTTTTCTAGAAAGTTGTCCATTTCTTCTAGGTTGTCCAATTTGTTGGCAATTTTTCATAGTATTCTTTAATAATTCTTTGTATTTCAGTGGTGTCCATTGTGATTTTTCCTTTTTCATTTCTGATTCTGTTTATATGTGTACACTCTCTTTTTTCTTGATAAGTCTTCCTAGGGGTTTACCTATTTTGTTTATTTTCTCAGAGAACCAGGTCCTGGTTTCATTGGTTTTCTGTTATTTTATTTTTCTCAATTTTATTTATTTCTGCTTTGATCTTTATTATATCCCTCTTTCTACTGACTTTGGGCCTCATTTGTTGTTCTTTTTCTAGTTTCATTAATTGTGAGTTAAGATTGTTCATTTGGGATTTTTCTTCTTTCTTGAGGCAAGCCTTTATTGCTATATACTTTCCTCTTATAACTGCATCCCATAGGTGTTGGGCTGTTGAGTTGTTGTTTTCATTTGTCTCCATATATTGCTTTATCTCTGTTTTTATTTGGTCATTGATCCATTGATTATTTAGGAGCATGTTGTTAAGCCTCCATGTATTCAATGGCTTTTTTGTTTTCTTTGCATAATTTATTTCTAGTTTCATACCTTTGTGGTCTGAGAAGCTGGTTGGCACAATTTCAATCCTTCTGAATTTACTGAGGCTCTTTTTCTGACCCAGTATATGATCTATTCTGGACAACATTCCATGTACACTTGAGAAGAATGTGTATCCTGCTGCTTTTGGGTGGAGAGTTCTTTAGATGTCTGTTAGGTTCATCTGTTCTAATGTGTTGTTCAGTGCCTGTGTCTCCTTACTTATTTTCTGTCTGGTTGATCTGTCGTTTGGAGTGAGTGATGTGTTGAAGTCTCCTAAAATGAATGCATTGAGTTCTATTTCCCCCTTTAATTCTAAATTTGTTTCACATATTTAGGTGCTCCTATATTGGGTGCATAGATATTTATAATGGTTATATCCTCTTGCTTGGACTGATCCCTTTATCATTATGTAACTAAGTTTTCTTATTAATTAGGAGGTATCTGCCAATTTTCTGACGTGCTTAAGAATACTGCTGCACATCAGCATTCTCCAGAACTCTAGTGAGTTCTGTGAGGTATGAAGAGGGAGGGGGAAAAGTTCTATAAGTTTGTAAAATGCTTCCTGTTCTCTTGTGCTCTATGATTTACAAGATACATACACATACCAAGGGCTCTGAGAAATCTTGTCCTGAAGACACCTATATACTTTTTGTAAACTGAGTACTTCCCAAAATTATCTGAACATGGGACCAATTTTTCTATGATATCTATTTACAGTTCATGGGACACTATTGCTGCTGCATGTCTACAATTCCTCTGCTAAAAATTCTCTTGCACTCTGTTGTTAAGCGTCATAAAGCTGTATATAAGAGTTCCAATAAGTGAGAAACTTTCCTGTATTTAGTGAACTTCTCACGTTCACTTGCTATCCAATCTTAGTTTGTCTGCAACCCTTATCCTAGCAAAATTCTTTTGTGTATCTCCTATTAATGTCTTGTCCAAGAGGGTTCCATACTCATTATTATGTTTCTCTCCTCAAAAATGATCCAGTTGAAACCTCAGCTTTCCCTTCTCTAGACTCATATCATTCTCTATTTTTCTTTCAAACATCTTAAGTTGTGGCTCCATTTTGTTGTTGCTGAGAAATAAGTGACATATAACATTATATTAGTTTCAGGAATACAACATAATGATTCAGTATTTGTATATATTATGAAATGACTACCACAGTAAGTTAGTTAACATCTATCACCACACAGTTACAAATTTCTTTTTCTTGTGTTGAGAACTCTTAATATCTACTTTCTTAGCAACTTTCAGATACATAATACAGTATTGTTAACTATAGTCACCATGCTATACATTACATCCCCATGACTTATAACTAGAAGTTTGTACCTTTTGACATCCCCCTTCCCATTCCTCTGGCAACCATGGATCTATTCTCTGAATCTATGAGTTCAGTTTTGTTTTTGTTTTTAGACTACATATATAAAGAGATCATACAGTATTTGTCTTTTTCTTTCTGACCTATTTCTCTTAACATAATGCCCTCAACGTCCATCCATGTTGTCATAAATGGCAGGATTTCCTCATTTTTATGGCTGAATAATATTCCATTGTGCATGTATCACATTTTCTTTATCTATTTATCTACCAATGGACACTTACGTTGCTTCTATGTATTAGCTATTATAAGTAATGCTACAGTGAACATGGAGGGTGGGGCTACATATATCTTTTCAAGCTAGCATTTTCATTTCCTTTGGATAAATATCCAGAAGTGGAATTATTGGATCATAGGGTAACTCTATTTTTTCCAGTTTTTTCCCTGCTCTGACTCTATTTCAATTATTTGAGAAAGCTTCATACTGTTTTCCATAGTGGCTGCACCAACCTACATTCCACCAACAGTACACAAGGGTTCTCTTTTCTCTACATCCTCGCCAACACTTGTTACTTCTTGTCTTTTTTGATAATAGCCATTCTAACAGATGTGAGGTGATATCTCACATGGTTCTGATTTGTATTTCTGTGATGGTTGTGGCTGTTCATACTCCACTCCAGGATCCTTTACATGTATAAGTTGCATATGTTTCTTACTTCACTCCAGGATCCTTTTAGATCCTCAGAAGGAAAAGAATGTAAAACTGAGAAGGCTCAATCACTGAACATCTGACCAGTATTGAATGTATCTCCCACATGCAAAATTAAGTGCTTCATTACTGACTGGTATTGAATATTAGATATCTGATTGCCACATTAAGTCTAGTTAAACTAAACACTTCCCAACTTATACCCAGGCAGTTTATTTTTCTTTCTTAAGTTTCCATTTTTTTCACTGGTCCCTATTGAGTCTCTTCTCCCACTCAGGTGACTTTTGATTCTTACATTATATTCTAATAATATTTCTTAAGATGCTGATTAACAATTCTACTTCTTTAGATACACAGTCTCTTTAGATACAGTCTTAAATAAAAAGTGATTCACATAATAAGTTCACCCTCATACCTCGCACTCCCATATGCTTTCTCAAGTGGAAAAGAAAGGGCCAGGTTTCTAGGCTAGGGATTACACACATCTTCAGCCCTCTGCAATCAGTAGTCTGGGTAAGCCAGCCATGGGAGTGTGACCCACATGACTATCATCATTTGTGTTTGCTGAAGAAGGAAATCATTTAGAAACATGCCTGCCTTACATAAATTCTGCCTTGGCCTACTTGGAATGAGACTTTGAGTGTACTTCCTGTTGTTATAGACAGGATGAAATAATGGGAAGAACACTGGAGTCAAGAGAAGGCTTGACTTCAAGTCCTAGATCCAGACACTCAATAGCTATATGGCATTGGAAAAATGAACTGATCAGAGTCCCCATTTTCTCATCTGTAAACTGAAATGACACTGAACAATATTGCAAGAATGAAATGCCAACATTTAAAAGCCCACTACAAATCATTACATATGATAATATGTATTTGCTCCAAACTGGTCTGGAAATTCCAGAGGCCCCATGAAAGGGCTTGAGAGCCATTGGGAGTGGGCTGAAAAGGCTGCCTCTAGACCCTCCACCCCCATCTCCAGCCCCCACAAACACTTTGAACAGAGCAGAGACACCTTTATCTGTTTTGCAAATTGGGCTTCCAAGTAAGAATTCTGTTGAAAGATTTCACTGACAAAAAGGGGAAGATGGTTGAGAACTACTGAGACAAATTATCAATCCTAGTAATTACCATAATTACAAAGTGATTATTTCAGATTTGTGCATATAGTATTCAGATTCGTAATTTCAAAATACCCATTATTTATAGGTTTGTACATTTATATGTATAATGTACAAATTCTAAAAGTAGGCCTTGGTAGCATATAAAATCTTCTGCTTTTCACAACATGGCCATGAAAACCTATGTTTTGATTCTCAAAAGATGGTGGCTTGGTTTTTTGTTCTTCAGAAATAAACATATCAAGTGATGCTGTTCATTAAATTGCATGGTACAAAACAGTACCGTACATGACACATATACATGACCAACACAACCAAACATTAAGCTATACAACATGAGTTCTCTTAATTATTAGCTGTCATATTGAGATTAAATTGGGCATTAAATTAAGTTTAAAGAGAGATTAAATTGTGACATGAGGTAAAGACACCGTAGGCATTGCAAATAAAAGGCAATTATTCAGAATAAAATCATAGGATTAAGGATCAGAATATTTGTCTGCTTTCAAACTTAATCTAAGTTTATTCTGGTCTGAAATAGGGATGAAACGGTGAATTTCATTATCTTACTCCCTTAATTTTGGAAATCTAGTTTATCATTCATTGCCTATGGTTGAAGTTTTCTAATGCAATGCTGATTAATTTTTAATTCAGATATCAGGAAGTCTCCATCAGTCTATACCATATTTTACGCTTTCATGTAATTATTTTCTCTACCTAAGTGCTCTCTTAGTAGATAAATTCTTCAGACCAGCTTAATATTAAGAGTTTCTCAATCTTTATTTTTTAATTAACTTGCTTTAATTCAACCCTTGCACATCCCCCACTAGCCAAAAAGATTTTGTCAAGCTTTAACTTGTGTAATTCTTATTATGAAAATAATAAGTCTGTAGAATAGTCTTTACCACACTATGGAGTTTACTCTGGAGACTGCAACATGCCCCTCCACTTTTTCTGTCTCCCTCGTCCTGTTTGAAGATCACTAAGGGAACATAATATTAAGAACATGATGTCAGGCCTGCTATTTTATAGTGGAAGCCCACAGACTAGCCTTCTTGGGACCAGAGCTTATGGAGTCCTCATGAATTGTATTTTCATCAGAAATGTCTTTTCCTAAAAAATGTATTAAAAAAAATAATAAATTGAACTTACCCAATGTGTGTAAATAATGCAAACTATTTTCTTTCAGAAATGAAATGATAAATTCACCACTTTACTTGCATAATCAGTCAATGCTTGAAATATTGTGATAAGCTCATAACTTTAATGTTTAAAAGCTGGGAACTTGTAAGCTTCCAAGATGAAATGCTGTACTCAGGATGAAAGTGCCACATTTTTATGCCAAATCTTTCCTCTTTTTATGCCCTTCTAGGATGTAGTTCTAGTCAATGATTTGTATTTAGGTCTGGCATGGATTTTGAAATTTTATTAAAAGGAACAAATCCAGTTTCTGTTGATCTCTTCATAGAAGCCCTTCTACCCCTTCAGATCGCCTGGCGACCTCATTCATGAGTTGGGGAATGCGTGGTGCCTTGGAACGGTCCGGGCCTCTGAAACCTAAGTCATCTGTTCTGCACAGGAAGCTGAATGTTAAGACCCTCAACAAACACTTTCAAAATAGGAGCCTGTTTACAAAATGACTCCCAAAGCCAGCAGTCTCTCTGCCAATGCTTGTCTGTCAAATGTCCAAGATCTGAGATGCCACAGCAGCTTCAGTTTTCCACGTTTCCCAGGCCACACTGCCTGGGGAGAAAATAGCCACAGTGACAGTCACAAAACAGATTTCTCTAATTCTACCCCTGACGGAGTCAGCAAAACTCTTTGCTGTTTGCATGGTCCTCCCCTTCCTTTCCAACTGCTGTGGATGAGGTCTCCTGCTGCTCTGCCACCCCCTCCATTCCAGGCTTTAACAGGTAGACACCTCTCATATCAAAATGCTAAAGCTCTGTCCTGGGGTACAACGTGAGCATTACACTCCTTCTAAACCCCACTTCCTTGTCCTCCACCCAGGAACACAATCCTATAATGTTCTGCTTTGCATTTACTTCTAGGTGAGACAGAGCACTGAGGGGAGGGGGTAGAGGGAGGAGGGCAGAGGTGGGCCAACCACAGATGAGGGGGCTTGGCAGGCTGAGGGCAAAGCAGAAGCTTGTAGTTAACCCACTCACTCTGGCAGTTTATCTTACCCAAATACCCAATCAGCATCTCAAAGAAGTCTTCCAGCCCCAGAAGCAAGATGTATTGCAGCAAATCTATCTCCGAATCTCTAGAATTCCAGGTGTATTCCAGAATTCCCTTAGCCCTTCCACAGACGGGCACCTGGGGAAAGTGCCCAGGTGGTCAGTTTTTACTCAGCCCCCGCCCACTGTGAGAAGTCGTCCTCCCTCCCCAGGAGTGGTTCCCAAGTTCCGGGGTCCCTCCTCGCAAACATCTGACGGGGCTGACACCCGAATCCTCTGGGGAGCGTGGCCCCGGCGCTCAGGCTGGGCCCTGCGGCTCCGAAGGAGTGCTCGGTCCGGAAGGGGGACTCTGCAGCCAGCTCCTCCAGCAGCGGCATGCTGGGCCGTTGGGGACAGATAATCTGGATACTGGCAGTGGACGACGGCCTCCAGCTCAGGTGCCAGGTAAGAAGGGCCGATGACTGCCTGGCAAAGACTGCTGGGTAAGAGCTTCAGGGCAAAGGCTGCCGGGTAATGGCTCCTGGGCAAAGACTGCCGGGTAATGGCTCCTGGGCAGCTGGTTGCAGGGCAAAGACTGTTGGGTAATCGCCGGGTAATGGCGTAGCTCGCTGGCTTGGGCAAAGCCTGAGCAACCGCAGGATGGCCGCGTGGGACCTGTTTCCTCATGGGCACAACCTTGGGGAGTGCCCACCATCTGTGAGGCCCCTCGCCGGACACACGGACACACTTGGTTCTGTGAAGGAAATACGGTCAATTTCCAGGCAGCTAAGGACGCCGCTCTTTTCCCGCCACTTTATCATCACCACCTCCCCAAGCCCTGCGTCCCTGGGTCCCTATCATCATTCCTTGGCCACCGAAACTGAAATTCAGACGGGATCGTGGGAACATTTCTTTTTCATCTGGGTCCAATTAACCATAGTCTTGTTAAAAATTTTTAAGTAATGTAACTGGTACCCAGATAACCTCCTTATAGACTTTATCCCATTCAGTAAACTTAATGTCAAATGAAAGAAAAATATAGATATCCTGTCCATACAGTTTCTTACATGAATTTTCTCTCTACCCAATCTTAATTGTTTTTAAGATTAAAAAATGAGTTTTTCCTCCTGTGTTTTGTTATTAAATACAAATATTTAGGATAACGTAAACATATAAAATTTAGAAATGGGTGCCCAGAGATAAAATTATTTGCCAAAGCTTACACGGCAAGGATTGAGAGCGACTAGAACAGTATCCCGTGTGTTTTATTTGTCTTCCCACTCAGTGCCCTCATTTCCCCTCTTGGTATCTGTCAGAATTTATATATGCCAACTGCAAGTTCAAGCATTATTTTCTAAATTTAAAAAAGTGAAAATTTTTAGAGGAAGTTCAAAGGCTGTGCCTTGATTAGCACAGACAGCTAGATTAGATTCAGTGGCAGTGTCTCTCCTAGCAAAATCTTCCAATTTAATTCTTGTCACTCCCAGGGGAGCAATTACCATTGTGGGTGCATTGTGCTCTCTGGCCTCCTTTGATGTCTTTATTCAGATCTCCTGTTTACTGTATTAAACAACTCCCTCCATTCATCTCCAGGCTTTGTTCCTCAGATCAGACATTTTTCACCTTTGTTTTGTCAAGTGCGCAAGGCTGCATTCGGCCTTGTTGATGAGTCCTCAGACAAAGATTGAATTTTATCTTCCCTGTTTTTTGAAAGAGTTGGGCTTTGGAGATTTCCTACTTTAAGGCAAGTATTGGTTATTTTCTCCCTGTCTCTCATCCCTCTGTCTGGGTGCAGAGTCAAGTTTCCTTGCTGTGTGGTTCTTGTTACCGATAAAGCAAGGCTCATCTCTCTGGAAATGTTTGGAGAAGCTGGGCATGCCGTTTTATAATGATGGGGTCAAGATGTTTGGATTTGTGACAACCTCTGTCTGTCCTGTTCCGATTTTCTCTGGAATTACGGAAGATCGCCTTTTCTTTCTCTTCCTTGCCCTGCTGTTATTTGTCAGTCACCGAAGCTAGAAGGTGGTGCTGTTTAGCATGTAAATAAACCAACACTTTTTTCCAGTAAATAGCTCTGTCTAGCATTATATGCCAGGAACTCTCATCTACACAATGATGAATTCAGTTCCTGTATTGTGCTTTCCTTTCCTGTCCGTTCACGGAGGGAAAGGTGATCACACTGTAATTATAGAAGTCCTTTTCGCTTTATTTTTTTCTGCTTGTGCCTCTAATTTTTCTAGTCTCCTACTTTATAGCATTTCCCATTGCTAAGATAAAAATCTGAAGGCAGCCTTTTTGAATTACTTTACTTTCTCTAGTTCAGTGTTTTATAGGTGATGTAAATGAAGGATGTGGCTTACAGATCTATTTAAAGAGACGTGCTTATACTTCCCTGTTCTGGCCAGATGAGTGGGCACATGCTTTTGCATTTTTATTCGAACCCCACTGAAGTTGGTCATTATATTTTGAATGCCACAGCACGTCTATACCATTAGTTCAAGGATCTTGTTCATTCATCCATATAATGATTGGCATTGGCTATAACTTGATGCAATGTTACACTATTTTAATTCTTTCTCAGGCAATGTTATCTTTGATCACTTCCTATTCACTGGCAGAGAAACCCACACAATTGCAGTCCCACATTCTGTGTCAGTGGCGATGCCAGGCACTCCCTGGAATATAGCTATTCAGGACACTTTCCCCACCCTCCGGCTGCTCATTAAAGGGACGGCAGCTTCTAACTTCAATGAATAAGGTAGACTACACATTCCACTCTCCTTTCAAAGAGACTCCATGGTTTTAAAAAAAGTGTTTTCTACTGCCTGTTTCTTTGTTTAATTGGGAATAGTGTATACTCCTACATAACCATGGCCACAGCTCGGTATGCAAAGTATTTCCTTGTCACATATTCTGTTCTGTGATTCAAATGTGTATTTCATCAAAGAATTCCAGAGAAAGTTCTGTATCTTCCCTCAGAAAAAGAAAAAATACACCATGTATAGTATTGTTACCATAGTGCATTGTTACCTTGTCTATAAATTAGAGAAACTTACATTCTTTGTTTTTTCTCCCTTCTGCTAACCAGGCACTCATTTAATACGTTCTTTTAGCCCGGGGACTCTGTGGCAGCTCCAAAACCTCACTGAAAAGTTTAGCAGGACAGCCAAGTAAAAAAGAATGACTTGTAGCCTAAAATCCAGACAAACTTGAATTAGGTTCCATGTTTAAAGGTATAAACTATGTTTCTTCTTTTTTAAGAAATCAAAAGAGCCTAAAATTTTCTATTTATCTCTTGTGAATCATAGCTACGTAGCAACACTCAAATGGATTATAGGAAGAATTTAAGATTTTAAGCCAAGTGTGGGTGATGTAAATTGCACTTGAGTTATGCATGGTATGGAAGCAAATAGGATTGAGCTCTGTTTGTGTCATGCTAAGTTTCTGAGACCTTTTTTCCTTAACTCCTAGAAATAGGCCAATATCTGAACTCCTGAGCACTAGCTGCTTCATAGGTTCCCAGAGCAACCTGAGAGAGAGGACCCCTTAGATATCAGTATGTATTCAAGCACTGACAGTGTTAGAGGGACGCACAACATGCAAACCAAATCCTTGATTTCATCATCATTTATTTAGTACCTGTTATGTGCATGACAGTATTCAAGCATCCTGGGGGATCCAAGATAAATATATGATGTGATCTGTATTCCCCCTGAGCTCTCAAAATAATTGGGAAGATGAACCTAATGTACTTGAAAGGAGGAGAGAACAATAGAAAATAGTGAGAACTGAATGCTCACTTGTGGTCAGTTAGCCTAGGACATACCTATACTAAAAACTTATTCATTGTTTATCTGAAATTCAGATTCATCTGGACATCATGTCATGTTATCTGGCAGCCCGAACCCTTTCATGGTCCATTGCCTTCAGGAGCTGAGAGTTAAGGTCCCACCACTGCCTTCTACTGACAAACACATTCCGCAAGTAGTAGAGTAATAATTTACATATGCACATTGTCTCACTGTTTACAAAGTATCATTAATCCTATTTTTCAGATGAAGGAAAGGAGGCTTGAAGAGTTTATCTTATTTTCTTACACAGTCATCAATGGAGATACCCAACCCAAACTTCAGAACTCCCAAGTCCAGTATTCTTTCACTATGCCACACTTGACAGCAGTGTTCCGCAGCTGGTGGGCTTTCTCCACTTCACAAAACTTCCATTCGTGGGACTCTCCTGCCAAGTTTCCTGTTGGAATGGCAACTTGCTGTCCACAGCAGTTTCTTCACCACTCATTGTCTCTGGCTAATGCCACCATCAGCCTGCTTGGAGAGTGGACTAGGGACAAGTGTGTGGATGGTTTTCTCTGGGGCTTTTCTCCTACTTCTGTTTTTGAACGCTCTTTATGAATGAACTTGCACTCTGGCTAAATATTTGAGATTGCCTATAACGCTGAACTCATTCAGCTGGCTTATCAAGTTGGTTGCCATTTTTTGTTCTAGACATTTTCATTTTGCTAATAATACAGAATATGGAAGTAAGAAAAGAACCTTAACAATCTTTAAATTATTTCTGAATTTTAATTGTTATTTTTCTTGTTTTCGTCTAAGTACAGCTTTAGGGTTTAATATGCATTGTTTTTCTTCATTTTTAGCTACTCTACATTTATGGTTTGATTTCTTCTTTGGCTTAAGAGTAACTTAGGAGATGTTTATACATTTACTTGTAGTGGAGATTTTTTTTTTTTTATTGCTTCTTTCCTACTTAATTTTAGTTTTATTGAATTGTGGTCATGAAATCTGTACCACTTATGTTTTCTGAGAATTTACTGAGGTTTTATTAGTTACCCAATTTTTACAAAATATATGTATGTTCCACACATGTATTTAAATTGGCTGTTCCAGCCATATATGACAAGCCCACAGCTAACATCATACTTAACAGCGAGAAGCTGAAAGCTTTTCACCTAAGATCGGGAACAAGACAGGGATGCCCACTCTCTCCACTGTTATTCAGCATAGTACTGGAGGTCCTAGCCACGGCAATCAGACAAAACAAAGAAATACAAGGCATCCAGATTGGTAAAGAAGAAGTCAAATTGTCACTATTTGCAGATGACATGATATTGTACATGAAAAACCCTAAAGACTCCACTCCAAAACTACTAGAACTAATATCTGAATTCAGCAAAGTTGCAGGATACAAAATTAACACACACAAATCTGTTCCTTTCCTATACACTAACGATGAACTAACAGAAAGAGAAATCAGAAAAACAATTCCATTCACAATTGCATCAAAAAGAATAAAATACCTAGGAATAAACCTAGCAAAGGAAGTGAAAGACCTGTACTCTGAAAACTACAAGACACTCCTAAGAGAAATTAAAGAGGACACTAACAAAAGGAAATGCATCCCATGCTCTTGGCTAGGTAGAATAAATATTGTCAAAATGGGCATACAACCTAAAGCAATCTACAGATTCAACGCAATCTCTATCAAAATACCACCAGCTTTCTTCAATGAACTGGAACAAATAATTCTAAAATTCATACGCAACAACAAAAGACCCCGAACAGCCAAAGCAATCCTGAGAAGGAAGAAAAAAACAGGGGGAATTACGTTCCCTGACTTCAAGCTCGACTACAAAGCCACAGTAATCAAGACAATTTGGTATTGGCACAAAAACAGACCCACAGACCAGTGGAACAGAATAGAAAATCCAAACATTAACCCAAACATATACAGTCAATTAATATTTGATAAAGGAGCCTTGGATATACAATGGGAAAATAACAGCCTCTTCAGCAGCTGGTGTTGGAGAAACTGGACAGCTACATGTGAGAGAATGAAACTGGACTACTGTCTAACCCCATACACAAAAGTAAACTCAAAATGGATCAAAGAGCTGAATGTAAGTCATGAAACCATAAAACTCTTAGAAAAAAACATAGGCAAAAATCTCTTGGACATAAACATGAGCGACTTCTTCATGAACATATCTCCCTGGGCAAGGGAAACAAAAGCAAAAATGAACAAGTGGGACTATATCAAGCTGAAAAGCTTCTGTACAGCAAAGGACACCATCAGTAGAACAAAAAGACATCCTACAGTATGGGAGAATATATTCATAAATGACATCTGATAAGGGGTTGACATCCAAAATATATAAAGAACTCATGCACCTTAACAAACAAAAGCAAATAATCCAATTAAGAAATGGGCAGAGGACATGAATAGACACTTCTCCAAAGAAGAAATTCAGATGGCCAACAGGCACATGAAAAGATGCTCCACATCGCTAATCATCAGAGAAATGCAGATTAAAACCACAATGAGATATCACCTCACACCAGTGAGGATGGCCAACATCCAAAACACAAACAACAACAAATGTTGGCGAGGATGTGGAGAAAAGGAAACCCTCCTACACTGCTGGTGGGAATGCAAAGTAGTTCAACCATTGTGGAAAGCAGTATGGAGGTTCCTCAAAAAACTCAAAATAGAAATACCATTTGACCCAGGAATTCCACTCCTAGGAATTTACCCTAAGAATGCAGCAGCCCAGTTTGAAAAAGACAGGTGCACCCCTATGTTTATCGCAGCACTATTTACAATAGCCAAGAAATGGAAGCAACCTAAGTGTCCATAAGTAGATGAATGGATAAAGAAGATGTGGTACATATACACAATGGAATATTATTCAGCCATAAGAAGAAAACAAATCCTACCATTTGCAACAACATGGATGGAGCTAGAGGGTATTATGCTCAGTGAAATAAGCCAAGCCGAAAAAGACAAGTATCAAATGATTTCACTCATATGTGGAGTATAAGAACAAAGAAAAAAACTGAAGGAACAAAACAGCAGCAGACTCACAGAACCCAAGAACGGACTAATAGTTACCAAAGGGAAAGGGACTGGGGAAAATGGGCGGGAAGGGAGGGATAAGAGGGAAAAAGGGGCATTACGATTAGCAGACGTAATGTTGGGGGGGCACGGGGAGGGCTGTACAACTCAGAGAAGACAAGTAGTGATTCTATAGCATCTCACTACGCTGATGGACAGTGACTGTAATGGGGTTGGTGGGGGGGACCTGATGAAGGGGGTAGTTTAATAACCATAATATTGCACAGGTAATTGTAGATTAATGATACCAAAATAAATTTTAAAAAAATTTGCTGTTTCACCACAACCTTGTGAGATGGTATCACATTCACAATAAAAACAAATTGATAAAATAACAAGGAACACATTTGGAAAAACAGGACTTTAAACTGTAAAAATGTACTTGTTCTTCAAAGGTAATACTTAATATTATAATATGAGTTCTTTTTCTATGAATTATAAATTCAGTACCGTTTTAACAAAAAGAAAACCAGAGGGGGAGTATTAAAGTAAACCAAATGGAAATCATGAAGAAAAATATGGTTTGAGAACAAGGAGGGATATTTGATCTTGTTGAAGAAGTGATCTACTAATAAGATAACATAGTGATAGATTTTTATGTTTTGAAGCATACAATGTGAAAACTTAGAAAAATAAAAGCAATACTCACAAAAACAAAATAGTAATGTAAAGCTATCCCCCCTTCTATACTGTGTATTTTGGAAAGAAGTCACTATACTTAGCAGACACTTAAGGAATGGGAATTATGCTCCATGTCCTTGAGGGCAGCTTCTGCGTAAATTATTTGGACTTCTTGTGTAAGGAAATTTGTCTGTTTCTCCTCCATTTATTAATCTATTCAGTCATTTACTTATATCAGTATGGACTTATGGATATTTATTTTATACTTGGGTTATAATCCAATACTACTTTAAATTTTATTTTTGCTCAAACTGGTCTGTCTTCAGCCTTCAGAAGCTTCTTCAGTTGGTTCTTGTGTCCCTTTGACATATCCCCATTGCTGGGGTTTCAAAAAATTTTGTTTTTTTGTAGCACTATCTTACTGTCTGGCCTTATAAGGTGCTCAAGGCCTATCTTGTATATTTCCTGTCCCAGTTCTAGAATCAGCCAAGGTTCCTTTCTGCAAGGAGCCTGGTTCCTTTCCTTGGAGAACAGACTTAGAGACCCAGAGTTGGGCACCTGGCATGTTTGTTGCTACTGGGGTGTTGTTTTCTTTCCAGTCAATATCTGCCCTTGGTTATGTTGACTATGTTATTCCCATAGGTAGAACTTTCCAACAATTCTGTGAATTCTTCTAGGAAACCAGTGAAAGTGGTGTCCTTTTTCCCTCTCCTGAGATGTCTCTTCCAATCTCTTCCAATCCAGGTGGAGGCCTTTGGCTTGGTTAGACTTTGGAGCTGGCCCTGAGCACAGTCCTCCACTCCCTTCAGTGTTTCATGATAGTATGATCAGTTTTGAAACATTTTATGTGACCCCAAGAGATCTAACTGAAGCAAACAAATTCAAATGCTGTGTTTTTACCAGTGAATAACTCTATTGAGGTGAAAATGGGATGAAGAGTGAGCTTGTAGCCAAGCTAAGTTCTGCCATGTACAGGCAGTGACGGCTGCCACAGTATACTCCTCTGCCTGGCAGCGCTAGTACATTTCTCTTAAAATAATTTATAAGATTTATTAAAACATCTTCGTAAAAGAGAAAGTATGCAACTATTTTCTTATTAAAGTTTTTTCCATGACTTTGATTATGTCTCATACTTCTTTGCTAATATTTTAATGTATGTTTTCTCCATTATTTTTATGGGTAGGTTACCAGAGATTTGTCTATTTTATCAGCTATATTGGGGAACCAACTATTGATTATGCTGATCAAGTTTACCTTTTTTGCCTCCTGCCTTAGTAATTTCTAGTTTTATTCTGGAGATGAGATATGAATAAATTAGTCTTTCCTTTTATTTTAGGTTGTTCTTTTTCTAACTTCTTGAGTTGAATGCTTAGTTTTTTTTGTTGACTTTTTTTCTAATAAATGCACTTAAGGCAATAAATTTTCCTTTTAATATTATTTGACCACATCTCAATAACTTTGAATTGTAGTTCTTTGAATTAATTTTTGTTAGTTTCTAAATTTTCTATAATTGTTATTTTCTTTTTAACTTGTGTAATCTAGAATTTTTAAATGGACTGAGGTCTCAGAAGTATTCATTTCTACTTTAATTGAATTGTACTCAAAGAAAGTGGAATTTATGATTTCTACCTTTAAGAATGAGACTTCTTTATGGTATAATACATAAACACTTTGAAATATTAAATGGCTTTGAGTAGAATGGACTATTTTCTATTTGTTGGGCACACATTTCTGCATATATTTATTAAATTAAGGTTGTTCATTATGTTATTCAAATCCTTCACATCTTCATTTATCTGTCAATGTCTGAGAGATTATATTAAATTATCTTACTATTATTTTGTTTTTGTTAGTATTGTTTTGATTTTTCCAAGTTTTTGCATTGTACTATTCAAAATATAAAAATTTGTCACTATGTTATCTTACTAGTAGATTGCTTCTTTAACAAGATCAAGTATCCCTCCTTGTCCCATATCATATTTTTCTTCATGATTTCCATTTGGTTTACTTTAATATTGCCCCTCTAGCTTTCTTTTTATTAAGACTGCACTGAATTTATAATTCATAGAAAAAGAACTCACATTGTAATATTAAGTATTACCTTTAAAGAACAAGTACATTTTTACACTTTTAAGTCCTGTTTTTCCAAATGTGTTCCTTGTTATTTTATCAATTTGTTGCTATTATAAATGTGACCTTTACTTTCATTAAATTCTGTAATTAGTGATTGTATTTATATAGTAAAGCTGTTTGTTTTTATATGTTAATTTTGTTATCAGACATCTTATTAAGTTATATTTTTAATAATAGTTTTTAGTTCATTCATTTGGGTACTTTAACAGTAATAGCATTCCACATAATGATAATTTGCCTTCTCCTTTTCATTGTTTATATTTCTTATTTGGTTCTCTTGTTTAATTGCATTGGCTACCACTTACAGTGATACATGAAAGTAGTCATAGAAGCATTCTTGCTTTGTTCCAGTTTTTAGAAAGAAGGTAAGGGGCTGGCTTTGTAATAGTAACAAAGTTTATGCTCCAGTTAGAAATACATTTTGTTGCAAATGACAAAACTTTTGGCAATAGAGATTCAAGTAAAACATTCCTTTTTCTCCAATAGCAGGAAGGCTGGAGGTGAGAGGGTATCAGTTCATTCCCTGGCTCCACTGTGCCATGTGTCTGTGAGTCTCTTAAGTTTTTCCCTCAGGGTCACAAGGACCCTGCAGCAACTCTGGATATACATCTGTGTTCAAAGTAGAGGAAGGACCAGTGCATCCACATTTGTCCTTTAGCTGAAATGCGTTTTCCCAAAATTCCCCAACAGATCTCTCCTTGGCAAGGAAGGCTGGGAACCTGGGGAAGAGAAACATAATTGCCTTTGCAGCCAGGCTTCCAAATGTATTAGTGGAGTTGTGCAAAATATTGTTTTGAATTCTTTTAACTCCCCTTGTAGCTATGGTTATTTTTCTACTCGTTTCTAATTTTGTGTTTTTGTGCCTTCTCGCTTTCTTCTTGATTAGTCTAGCAAGTAGTTTATTTGTTTTACCTTGGGTTTTTTTTTCTCTCCTCTTAAAGAAGCAACTCTTAATTTTATGTATCAATTCTGCCAGTTTTGTTTGCTGATTCATTTATATATGCATTTATCTTTATTCACTCTTTACTTTTGCTGTTTGTGTTTTTTTTTTCTAAATACTTGATTTGGATGCCTAACTCATTTGTTCCATTCTTTAATGATTGTTAGTGAAAGAATTTAAAACTGATGTTTTTATCTAAGTTCAGCTTTAGAATTTAATATGCATTGTTTTTCATCATTTCTAGCTACTCTACATTTATGGTTTTGATTTCTTCTTTGGCTTAAGAGTAGTTTAGGAGATGTTTGTACATTTACTAATTGTGGAGATTTTTTATTTTTATTGTTTCTCCTTTGCTATTTAAATTTTATTTTATTGAATTGTTGTCAGAAACCTGTACCATTTATGTTCTCTGAGAATTTACTGAGGTTTTATTTGTTACCCAATTTTTGCAAAATACATGGACACTTCAAAAGAAATTGCTGTCAATTATGTTAGTCAGGTCCAGTGGATTAGTTTTTTGGGGTTTTGTTTTATTATTTACTTATTTTTAATCTAGGGAAGTCATTAGTGATTAAGAAAGGTGTGTTAAAGTCCACCCTTACTATTTTGTTTCAAATAGTTTATCCTCTTATATCCTGCAATTTTTACTTTATGTGTTTTGATGCTGTATCTTTTTTACTGTATCTATTTTGATGTTTGGTGTAAAAGATGAATGAAACATACTTTTGTTATGAATTTTACACTTCAGCATTATAATGCCTTTCTCTTTGAATTTGGCTTTGCCTAACGTTCACATTGCAGAACCCTGCTTTCTTTACATATGTGGCTACCTGGTGTGTCTTTGGCTATTCTTTTGCTTTCAAAGTTTGTCCCGGAAGGCATAAAGCTAGCTTTAGTTTTTGATCCTATTTGCATTGATATTTATAATAGCTGAATTTCATTTCAATTTGTAACCCTAATTAATGTTTCCTAGACTTTTTATTTCCTTGATTTTTTTCTTCTGCTCTTTCTTTCACTATATATTTTGGCTTATTTTTGATTGTTTATTGCCATTGGAGGTGTATGGAAGATACAGAGTCTGTTTTAATTTCTAATAAATGGCTACCTTTACAATCTTTAACAATATTCTTAAAGTCTTTTGCCACTGGTCAATTTAGGAAATGAAACATTATGGGGAAATTAAGACCCTTACATTTCCTTTTCTTGCCTCACTCCTTTTCTTTCTAATATTAATTTGTATATTCTGGCATCTTTAATGATAAATATTTTTAAATATTTTGAGGTTCTAGTCTGCTATTATGCTTTTATTTTTGCACAAAAATTTACATTCTCTTTGTGATAAAAAGTTTTGTAATACTTAAAAATTTGTTACAAATTTAAAATTTTTGCATATAAACCTACATTCTGTTTGAATAACAAAACTACCATAGTTATTTATCTTTATGTGATTTCAGTGCTTATCTCTTGTTTTTTGAACAGTGACTTTCCTCTTTTACATCCTCTCTGTGTTCGTTAGATGGCTTCATTAAGTAGATTTTTCTGATTTACATATGAGGGCAACATATCTCTTTAAGTTCATGCACACTTGTGAATGTTTTGTGTTGTCATAACATACGGTTGACAATTTGGCTGCACATAGAATCTTGGGTCTTTTTTATTGTATCATTGATATACAATATTTTATTGGTTTCAAGTATACGACACAGTAATTCAACAGTTACCCATAATATTCAGTCCTCACTCCCACTAGTGCAGTTACTGTCTGTCCATGTAGGTAGATGTTACAGAATCATTGGCTATATTCCCCATGTTGTACAAACATCCCTGTGGCCAACTTATATTATGATTAAGAATTTTTGTGCCCCTTTGTCCCCCAAGCCCTCCCCCCTGGTAACCCGCAATCACTTCTCAGTGTCTATGAGTCTGCTGCTACTTTGTTCATTTTGTTTTGTTTTTAGGTTCCACAAATAAATTAAATCATACTGTATTTGTCTTTCTATATTTGGCTTACTTCACTTAGTATAATACCCTCTAGGTCCATCCATGTTGTTACAAATGTAAGGATTTCTTTTTTTTATGGCCAAATAATACTCTGTTGTGTATATATACCACGTCTTTATCCATTCATCTACTGATGAACACTTAGGTTGCTTTCATAACTTGGCTATTGTAAATAATGCAGTGATAAGCAGGGGTACATATATCTTTTTGAACCAGGGATTTTATTTTCTTTGGATAAATTCCTAGAAGTGGAATTACTGGTTCATATGGCATTTCTAATTTTAGCTTTTTGAGGAACCTCTATACTCTTTTCCACAGCGGCTGCACCAGTTTGCAGTCCCACCAATAGTGTAGGAGGGTTTCCCTTTCTCTACATCCTCACCAACACTTTTTATTTCTTGTGTTTTGGATAGTGGCCATTCTGACTGGTGTTAGGTTTTATGTCACTGTCGTTTTGCTTTTCATTTCCTTGATGATTACTCATGTGGAGCATCTTTTCATGTGCCTGTTGGCATTCTGTATTTCTTCTTTGGAAAAATGTCTGTTCAGGTCCTCTGCCCACTTTTTAATTGGGTTATTTGGTTTTTTTGGTGTTGAAGCGTAAGAGTTCTTTATATAGTTTAGATGTTAACCCCTTATCAGATGAATCGTTTACAAATATATTCTCCCATACTGTAGGTTGCCTTTTTGTTCTGCTGATGGTGTTCTTTGCTGTACAGGAGCTTTTTAGTTTGATGTAGTCTCACTTGTTCTTTTTTTATTTTGTTTAACTTGCCTGAGGAGATGTGTTCAGGAAAAAATTGCTCATGCTTATGTTCAAAAGATTTTTGCCTATGTTTTCTTCTAAGAGTTTTATGGTTTTGTGTCTTACACTTAGGTCTTTGATCCATTTCAAATTTACTTTTGTATATGGAGTTAAACAGTAAACCAGTTTCATTGTCTTGCCTGTAGCTGTCCAGTTTTGCCAACACCAATTGTTGAAGAGGCTGTCTTTTCTCCATTGTATATTCATGGCTCTTTTATCGTATATTAATTGACCATACATGTGTGAGTTTATATCTGGGCTCTCTATTCTGTTCCATTGATCTATGGGTCTGTTGTCTGTTCTTGTACCAGTACCAAATTGTTTTTATTACTGTAGCTTTTTGTAGAACTTGAAGTCAGGAAGCGTAATCCCCCCAGTTTGTTCTTCTTTCTCAAGATTGCTTTGGCTACTTGGGGTCTTTTGTGGTTCCATATGAATTTTAGGATTATTTGCTCTAGTTCATTGAAAAATGCTGTTGGTATTTTGGTAAAGATTGCATTGAATCTAAATTGCTTTGGGCAGGATGGCCATTTTGACAATATTAATTCTTCCTATCCATGAGCATAGGATAGATTTCCATTTATTGGTGTCTTCTTTAATTTCCCTCCTGAGTGTCTTATAGTTTTCAGAGTACAGGTTCACCTCCTTGGTTATATTTATTGCTAGGTATTTTATTATTTTTGGTGCAGTTGTGAATAGAATTGTTTTCCTGATTTCTCTTTCTGCTATTTTGTTGTTAGTTATTGGAATGTAACAGATTTCTGTACATTAATTTTGTACCCTGCAACTTTGCTGAACCCAGTTATTAGTTATAACAATTTTTTGGTGGAATCTTTAGAGTTTTCTAGGTATAATATGTCATCTGTAAATAGTGACAATTTTACTTCTTCCTTACCAATTTGGATGCCTTTTATCTCTGTATCTTGTTTGATTGCTGTGGCTAGGATCTCCATTACTATGTTGAATAAAAGTGGTGAGTATAGACATCCTTGTCTTATTCCTGATATGAGAGGAAAAGCCATTGAGTATGATCTAGCTGTAGGTTTGTCATATATGGCCTTTATTAGATTGAAGTACATACGCTCTATACCCATTTTGTTGAGAGTTTTTATCATGAATGGATGTTGAATTTTGTCAAATGCTTTTTCAGCATCTATTGAAATGGTTGTGCGATTTTTGTCCTTCTTTTTGTTGATGCGGTGTATGGTGTTGATTGACTTACGAATATTATACCATCCCTGCATCCCTGGAATAAATCCCACTTGGTTGTGATGAATGGCCCTTTTGATACATTTTTTAATTCAGTTTGTTAACATTTTGTTGAGTATTATCACATCTATTTTCATCAGGGATATTGGTCTAAATTTTTCTTATTTTTGAGAATCTTGGGTCATTTATCTTTTCCCTGAAAATCTATAAAGGTTGCTTTATTATCTGTTGGTATTGAATATTGCTGATCTGAATTCTGAGGTCAGCTTAATGGGAAATATAACTTTTCCCATTCAAAGAGGCTTCCTATCTTCTCAGCTGTATGGAATGTTCTTTGTTTCTAAAGTTCAAAAACCTTCCCAAGACATGTCTTCCTGGCGTTGGTCATTTTTCATCTAATTTGGTAGTCCTGTTTGGCGGGACGTGTGAAGGTTAACTTTATGTGTCACCTTGTCTGGGCTAAGGATGCCCAGATCGCTGGTAAAATGTTATTTCTGGGTTTGTCTTCAGGGGTATGTGTCTTCGATTAGCATTTAAATCAGTAGACTGAGTAAAGAAAACTGCCCTCACCAGTGCCAGTGGGCATCATACAATCTGTTAAGAATCTGAATAGAATAAAAAAGTGGAGGCAGGGCGAATTTGCTCTTTGCTTGAATTGGGACGCCCGTTTTCCTGTTCTTGGATATCGGTGCTCCTCGTTCTTAGGACTTCCGCAGGTAGGACTTACACCATCACCCCCCAGTGTTCAGGCCTTAGGATTCAGCCTGGGTCACACCACCAGCGTTCCTGGTCCCCCAGCTTGCAGAGAGCAGATCATGAGACTTGTCGGCCTCTATGATTACATGAGCCAATTCCTATAATAAATCTCTCTCTATATATCCTGTTGGTTCTCTGGAGAGCCTACCTAATACAGGCAGCTTTGTTTTTTTCACTTTGGGAAAGTTTTTTTTCCCTATTATCCTTTGAATATATTTTTCTGCTCCTTTTCATGGGTTCTCTGTTCCGGGACATTACTTATTTGTATATTGGTCTCTGCTGTCTGCCCTCTGTATCTATTATCGTACCTCTTGTCTTTTTAGTCTTGTTTCTTTCAGTATTCTGTTTGACTTTCTCAGATCTCTTTTCCACATCTCTAACTCAGTTTTCTACACAGCCAACTTCTTGCTGTTTGTAGTGGATTGATTAGTTCTGCAATGGGATTTATTTTGCACTCAGTTTCTTTCCTTACTTTCCCAGCTCTCTTTCCATATTACTCCTGTGTTTTATCATCTCACTGTTGACCTTGAGTTTCATGAGGATTCTGTTTTAGTTAATTTCCTTAAGAATGTTTTTATTTCTGATGATCATTTAAACTGAGACCTAAAGGATATGAAGGCATCCTCCAGGTGAAATATGGGGGGCTTAGAAGGCTATTCAAAACAAAGTAAATAACATAGGTGAAGGCACAAGGTGGAAGAAAACTTGGAACATTAATGGAACATATGGATAGAGAATGATAGTTACTTATATAACTGGAAAATAGTGAGTGAGGGAAAAAATAACAAAATTTGAGGCTTGAAAGGTAAGCAGAAGATAGATTGTGCAGGGACTTATAGACCATGTAAAGGAGTTTTGTTTTGTTTTGTTTGTTTTTAAGTTCAATAGGAAACCATTGAATAGTTTTAAACAAAAGGCACAATCTTATGTATATTTTTTAAAATTCACTCTTGCTGGACATTGAGGATGGATTGGAGGGGAATATGAGAAAGCAATGGCTCCAGTTGGGGTGCAGACGTATGTGAGGGATAATGGTTGCTTGGACTAGAGTGACAGCAGAGGAAATGGAGAAACGTGGAGGACTCAGAAGACATTTCATTGGTAGCATCAGTAGGACTTAATAATGAATGGATGTGGGGGTAAAGGGTGGAAGTTAGTGGGAGAGAAAAAAATGTAGGAACAGATTTTAGAGGAAGTTGAAAGGTAGAAAGGTGTAGTCTTGATAGAGTAAACAGGGGCGAATATTTGAAGAGTAAGCAGTGAACACTGCTTGGGGAAGTTAATATGTCAACAGTGTTTAGGATGGAAGACAACAAAGGAAGATAATCAGGCTCCACCTTAGAAAGGAAGCAGTAAGGACATCAAGGAAGGAATGAACAGAACAGATTCAGAAGAAGGTGTTTTGGAACTTGACACCAAAGCAGATGTAGGCAATATGATGGAAAGCACTGTCAGTGATCTTACAATAAAAAGAACTGGGGAAACTAAGAAAGAAGAAAAGGGAAGATAGAAAGGTTGGGTTGGGGACTGCATAGCCTGTCTAGTTGAAAATATTTTCTAGTTGTCTTGAAAGCAAACACTGACTACTGACACCAGTAGTGTGCACAGTTTACCAAAAGTTAAATTTTATGATGTGCTTTTTACTTTACTTTTATCAAGCAAAACAGATGCACAGTGCAGAGTTGTTCCTTAAAATTCTTGTGCTCCATATGATCCTTGTCCATTCCATAGGTTCTCTATTCCTCCAGTCATTCCCATTTACCATGAAAAAGGGAAGCTAACCTCATCTGCAATCTTACATTAAAGTAAAATAGTCCAGTTTTTTTAGGTCATGTTTACCAAAAATGTACACGCAATAACTAGCTAAATGGCTCACCTGTATTTAAATCCCTAAAGAGCCAGTTAATATGTTGTCTAAGTCTTTTTACATTAAGCGTTTGTATCCCTATCTCCATTGCTTCATCAAATTTAAACAGAATTGTTCAAGTAGAGGAAAAGAATTAAGTCACAGTCACATTTGCTAAATCAGATTTTGAAGTCCTCTGCTTCAGCTTTAGCTAGTTGGCGCAAGTGGCCATGTGCCTTCCTTGCTGTTGGTTGGTATCCCAGGCTGGTTCTATGAGGGAAGCCACCCCCAGGATCCTTGCAGTTCTCTCGTTTCCTGACCCCACTTCAGGTTATCACAGAAGTCCCTCTGCCCTCACCCTCTCCAAGAATCTTTTCAGGCTCTACTTTCTGATTCCACAGTCTCTGTTCCATCTTCTTTCTCTCTAACTGGTCAGGATGTTCAGCCCTTCTTTCATCCTAGGCCAGCTCTTGCCAGGGTTATGGACTTAAGTAGCCCCACCTTCTCCCATACCCTGGTTTTTAGAAGTCCCGCCTGTACCAAGTCCCTGGCTCCTACTGGCCCAGAGGTGAGGCACTCTTGGGAACAGTGCAAGATACACTGAGTCCCAGGATATCAGCCATTCACTTTCCACAGATCTTGGGTGGTTCGTGTTTTTGGTAATGATCACAGTCCGTTGGGTTGAAAGTTTTACAGGTGTTTGAAAGCACATTTTGACATCCATCTCTAGGTCTCTTCCAAATTACAGTTTAGAAAAAGTTAAATAAGATTGAGCCTCTTGGTGATGTAGACTGATGAGTTAGCAAGGACATGGTCTGCTCTGATACGGGTATATTGCATTGAAGAATTAAATCCCACAAGAGGAATTGCTGACAGTGATGTGATTTTCTGTGTAATAGTGAAGAGCCCAGTGAAACAAAATACAGTGTTCCTTCAATTTATATCATTGTTGCGTGTCTGGAAATTTCAGTGTACATGAAAACCATGCAAAAAGTATTTTGTACTTATGTGTTGAACAGAGTTAGGTTCTGGGTTTGGATGATCATAAAAAGGATGTTTACCTGCCTGAATGTGCAATGGGACATTTAGAAGTTATACTGAAGATAGGATATTGCTTTGCTATGTGGGACCCTCCATTGCAGGACCTCTTAACCACATACCTGCCAGTGATGCCCACCAATCACTGGAACAGCCAGAAATTACCATTTCAAATTTCCAAAAATTCCCCTTCAGGATGTGGTACAACCCCCTTGAGAACTGCTGATTGAATAAACTGAGTCTTCCTTTAGGATACCTTTAATAGATCACCAGATCAATGAGCATCAAATGAGTTACTGATAAAGAGTTTAAAAAACACTTGGCATGTTGTTAGCTCTGTATGTGTATTTATTATATACATAAAATGAATGCTGATTTGTCAGTGACAATCAAAATATGCCCAAGTGTTTTTTAAAGTTAATGAGAAGACAATTATGTGGGCTAAGCCTATGTGACCTGCTGGTTTTTTTAATGATATAAAATGTACACAACTCATGACATACATCATTTGTGTAAAGAGAGGAGAATAATAATCTATATATTTAATCTATATATTTGTTTTTATAAACAAGGATATGTAAGAAAGTAGGCACGTTCTGTTTGTTTCTGAGGTAGGGAATTGGATGCCTGAGGAACTTTTCATTGTACACACACTTTGAAAGTTTGGTATTTTGAACAATGTAAATTAAGTGCTTATTTCAAAATAATAAATGCATATTTTTAAATTTTAAACAGTTCGATTTAACATATATTTCAGGGAAAAAATGGATTCTGTATAGTAATGTGATGTTAGGGTTTAATATAAATTATATTATTTGCTTTTTCTAACCAAGCCAACTTTTTATAGTTTTCTTGTTTTCTCCATTTACTGTTACTTAAAATCAATGTTAACAATATACCCTGATGCCATAAAATGTAATTTTCAATAAACTAGAAATACATGTATCTTGATGACATTCAAGCTCAGCTCACTTCCTCCAAACCCTGGAAGCCTGGGACTTTGGGGACTTGAAGGCAATGAAAATTCAGCATTCTAATCTTAACTCACTGGGCCTTCCCAGAGAGTAGGGCCCTGGTTGCTCGACGGCCAGTTAGTGCGAGCGATGAGGCTGGTAGGACATACAAGAAGTGTAGAAGGCAGAGCAAACAAGGGGTGAACTATCTGGGAGTTCCAAGACTGTAGAACATCAGATTTGGCAGGTGGCTTTAGAGACTATACTCTGGTGCCTCCTCTCCCCTCCTTCCCTCCTGCCTTCTTTAACAGAGATGAAACAGCTTTGAAGAGAACTTCCTCCCAGATCACCCAGGGAAGGAGTGGCAGAACTAGAACTCACACCCAAGTCCCCTTCCTCAGGAAAAGGATGCAGATAGAAGAGGCTATTTCCCTGTCTTCACCTTTCCCAGTGTCTGGTCTGTTTCCCTGCCAGTGTTGATTACAGGGAGGGAAGGGTAGATGAAGAAGTTGAGCATGAAAGCTTTTCTGCCTGTATCAAAGTTCAGAAAACACTTGAGTAACATCTAAAAGATCGTCATTTTCATGCTGAGGCAATGTGACTGCGGGCTGGGTGTGGTAAACAGGACATGAACCCCTGCGGGAACAGGATGCAGACTGATTAACAAGTTAGCTTTCAAAGCCCACCCTGTGCGCTCTAAAGAGGGAGTCAAGTAAATAAAAAACACCTTCTTGGCTCAGGTGTAAACCTTCCTCTCTATGTTAATGTGTTAGGAGACTCAGATATGTCATTCCTGTACTGTATCCCTCTTCCAGACACCTCCTTATAATTCAAAGAACCTTTCTTATAAGTAACCTATAAAAACCTATATTCACATGGTCAGGATTCTTACAACAAAGAGTGAAATATAAAGTGATATCCCAAAACAAATTCATCATGGATTTGAGAAGACAAGTGTGCTTCCCTTTCCATTGGGGAGAGTGGGGACAATAGACCATCTTACCTTAGAATAAGTGTTCCTGTGAGACTTTGTGTGTGTGTGTGTGTGTGTGTGTGTGTTTGTGTGTGTGTGGTGGGGGAGGAAGGGGGAACGGGGTCTCCATCCTCTCTCCATAAAAAGCATAAGATGATTAAAAAGATTCCCATGTCTGTTTTCAAATTATGTCAGAAAAGTAGATTAAAGGCTTTATGCTTAGGAAAACAGGGATAAATATTCAAACATAAGTTATGACAGTATTAATAATTGCACATTTGTGCTAAGTAACTCAAGAATTATTTGAGCATTAATTCCATTTACATATGTTTCTTCAGACTTGTATCCCTGAAGCATGCAAGTATTTGGGGTTTGAAACATTTAATCACTTGGTAAGCAGCCCTCAATGGGATTGCCATTTATTTATTGTCTTTATTGATTTCCCTACACAGGAGAAAGCTTGTCATGAATAGAAACTGACTGCTGAAGTGAAAGAACTCTATCTTTTCTAGGGCAGAACAAAAGCTCTGATTTTCTTTTTTTTTAAGAGTAGTCTGTTTTCCTCAGCTCATCCCAGCTCAGGGCCAGAATGCAGCTTAATTCATTTGTTAGAAACTCTCCTCCCATTAGGATGGCACTTTATTGTGTCCAGGTAGACACACTGAGTAGTGCTGGATTTTCTGTTCAGGCTGAATTTTCAGACTGATGACAAGTTAGTCATCAGTGGATACTCCAGGCTCCCAGAATCACATTTGGCTCTCATGTGATACATAGGACCTCCCAACGGGATGCCTGGAAAATCCTAGGACCCAATTGTTCGATCTAGACTTATCATCATCTTTAATCTGTTTTCAAAGAAATCTCCTTGATCATGTAATTCCAGAATTTTAATTAAGCATAGGACCTGAAATAAACAGAAGTCTTAATAGCAAGGACCCTGAGGCCTAGAGCACTCGTTAGAACTGTTTGGGATTCCCTAAAACCCAAGTCAAACCCGCTTAAGTGAAAATGACATGAAAAAGTTCAAGGACAGCGGTTCAAAGTTTTGGAGCATAACTCCCACCCCTTATATGTCAGCTACACTTTCTTTCTTCCAAAGGGTACAGTATGGAAAGAGGCAGGAAAATCACTGTACAGTGGAAGAACATGGATGATCAGCGTTAGCATGAGAAAGAAAATGCCCTTAACGTTCAGAAGCTGGTCTGGCTCTCACAGCTAGATGATGTTATTCTCTGATATGAGACAAACAATCTCCCAGAATAGCAAACAAAGTTATTCTGAGACTGTTAAAATGAGACAAAGCAAGATCACTTTATGCTTTTGTCTAAGCATAGACAAAAACGAGGTCACTATGCCATCCACAAAATACCTAATACTCCCTCTCTCAGCCTCAGTGAGCCACTGCACCTCTTTACCATGGTAGCTTTTTCCTTGGGCTAACCTTGCCTCCCCATAGATGAAATTTAGATAGCTATATCTGTTTATATGTAAGTAGATAAATATAGGAGAGGATCAACATGCTTTTGGCTAGACATTTACTATATCTACTCTTGGAAGAGGAAAAGAAAAAGCATAAAAAAGAAATAGCTAGTTCAAAATACAAAGTCTGATTTTATAGATGTGGAATGTTCAGCTTGCTGCAAGATCACCATGGTTTCCAGCCATGCTCATCCATCTTTGTGCCGGATGTCCAAGCCAGAGACTCAAGAAAGGATGTTCATTTAGAAGAAAGCAGCACTAGTCACCTACACACCCTCCTGACTTTCCATTTTGTCACACCGAGACTTATCCATTTAGTATTTCCAGTTACTCTAACCAGATAAATGTAATTAGGCTTTACTTTAGAAAGTATGCATCAGTGATCTCCTATTTTGGTGTCAGTTTTTCAATAAAGTTTTGATTATTGTGGGTGAGGGGGACTTGTGCTATTCTCTTCTCCTTATAGATAAGATTTATTGAGATACCAGTCATAAAATCGCCCTGCTTTCTGACAGCATGCAGTCTAGAGGAGACCCCCTTATTCCTTAGACCCGCCGTCGAAACATCCACCCAAAAATCAAAGCCTATAACAGATCCTTTCTGACACCCTCCTACTGAAGCACCCACAGCTCCCTATGGTGTACATTCTCCTAACCAGAGGAAGTAATAAACCCAATTCATTTAACTACAGGTGTGTTCTTAGTGGTCTTTGATTGAAGGACATTCACAGCATCATGAATGATAATTCATGTATCCTTGATATAATGAGATGAGAATGGTGCTTAACCTCTGTGGTCTTCCTTCCAAAACCCCATAGGCCTAGTCTAATCATAAGAAGAGGCTCAGACAAACCAAAACTGAGGGACACACGACAAAATTCCTCACTAGTCCTCCTCAACACTGTCAAGGGCAACATAAACAAGGGAAGTCTGAGAAACTGTCACAGCCCAGAGAGGTCTAAAAAAATGTAATGGCTAAATGGAATGAAGTATTCAAGATGGGATCCTGGAACAGAAAAGGGACATCAGGGGAAAATGAATGAAATTGGAATAGAAAATGGAGTTTAGTTAACAATAACAAAAATTTTTAAGGGATAGAGGGTATCATTAGCTTCAGGGTATCATTAAAATGGTATTAATAATGTGTCTTTCTCAGTCTGTCATTTCCCTGTGTTAGCCATTTCTCAGGCAGACTTTTCTTACGTGGTGCAATGAGACTGCTGCAGCTCAGGATTTCGTGGTTCTGTCAGCTTGAGAACTCAGGAAATGGGTTCTCCAACTGACCCGACCTCATCCTATGCATTGAGTAGCCAACCTGGGTCATGTATTCCTTCTTGGACTAGGATTCAGGAGTCAGCTCCACTCAAACTCCATAGACCCAGAAAGATTATTAGGGATTGAGGGAGAGTCGGCTTCCCAGAAGAAGGGACACTTGGCAGGTAAAAACATGTAGCCTGTAAGCCAACCCTACCTTCTGACTCAGCAAGAGTGCTTTGACAAACGTCCCATTATGATACAAGTCAACCCTAATCCAGTGATGAGAGGCATGAAGGGCAGCTACACATGTGGCCTTGGAGAAGCTGTATTAGTACCACCATCCTCACCCCCTCATTTGTGCACTAGGAGGGCATCTAGCCACACAGGACCAATGGAAAGATCACATGAGATATCATTAGTCCCAGTGCCTAGGACACAGTAGTGCTCAGTGAATGTTAAATTTAATCTGAGCCTGTCCTAGTCAAAGAATTAACCTGAGTAATCCTACCTCTGTGTGAGGAGTTAAGCTATTATAAGAAGGCCACACTAGTGCATTTATAGAACTGCATTTCTGCTGTAACAGTGAAAAACCTTTTATGCTATTAACCTGTGTAAATTTTAGATTTTTCAAAAATAGTAAGTTATATAGGTCACTGCATTATACCTGTAACTAACTGCAACATTAGCTCTCAGATTCTCATTGTTGGCTAATTTATCTTCAAAGACTCAGGAATGCAATTTGAGTAATTACTACCTGTGCCATATTTCATTTATGGCCTCTGTGAGTCATGAATCTTCTTTCTATAACTGAAAACACTGAATGCAATTAATTCAAGAGGTCTGCCACATATGTTGTATAACCAGACTTAATGCAAATTGCATAAATGTGTGTTGTATTTTATGATCATGTCCTGAAATTCTCACACAGAATATGACGTCTCCTAGTAACACTGGTTGAGGGGGTGGGGTGAGAACAGAGAGGAGCTGTATTCTTTTTCCTTCATATTAACTAAAGTTTCATTAATTTCTTTTTCTTAAACTGGAGATGGAAACCCTTGAAATATTTTTGCAATGTATACTCAGTTTTTTTTTGAACTACTGAATTACATAAACACACCTTGCTTCTATTTGATTTTGATTGCTTTCTTGGCCTAGTTTCCCTGCAAACATTTGGTATGATTGAATAATTTTTGGTTGTGTTTTCTCACCGTGCCTATGCTAATCCACTAACGGTTGGTTATTGAAGCACTGCTACAATGCACTGTCTTTATCTTTTGCTGGATCTTTAAAGGGGTATTTTATTTCCTGTCATCACCATTCACAGTAGCTTCTGGCCACTATCAGCCCAGCTTGTATCTCAGTGTGCCCCTCACTGGGCCCCCTGTTCTGAGAATCTCGGCACCTCCCACAAAAGCTACATCATTATTCCTCCAGCAGCTCTGCTGTTTGGCACACTTTTGATTTTTCATTTTAGATGAATTGTTAAAGTTTCAGTATAAGAGATAATGCCATTTAAGATGAGGATAAACTCCTTGATGCCTGTGATGATTTAATTTACATAGCATATTCCCAAGCCTGCATAGCTGATAATGTGATGTCCTACGTATGGCGACTATCATGGCACTTGAGAAATTCCCTAGTAATAGGATCTTGGTGCTGAGGGACCAATCCTACCTCCTAATCTGTCAAAGGGGGCGACTTGGACACGACCAAACAGATGAGCACAGTCACCAGATTCAGGCAGCACACCCACCTTCACCTTAATCAGAGGGGCTTTGATATCCAAAAGATACAGGCAGAAACCTTACATTCAGATGAGTTCTACAAACATTTGTTGACCACCTATTATACACCAAATGCCAACTACAGAGTTGGCTGCAGCACAGAAATAAGAAAAGGCCCCTGTGTGGCCAACAGGCACATGAAAAGATGTCCCACATCCCTAATCATCAGAGAAATGCAAATTAAAACCACAATGAGATATCACCTCACACCAGTTAAGATGGCCAACATCCAAAAGACAAACGACAACAAATGTTGGCGAGGATGTGGAGAAAGGGGAACCCTCCTACACTGCTGGTGGGAATTAAAATAGTTCAACCATTGTGGAAAGCAGTATGGAGGTTCCTCAAAAAACTCAAAATAGAAATACCATTTGACCCAGGAATTCCACTCCTAGGAATTTACCCTAAGAATGCAGGAGCCCAGTTTGGAAAAGACATATGCACCCCTATGTTTATCGCAGCACTATTTATAATAGCCAAGAAATGGAAGCAACCTAAGCGTCCATCAGTAGATGAATGGAAAAAGAAGAGGTGGTACATATACACAATGGAATATTATTCAACCATAAGAAGAAAACAAATCCTACCATTTGCAACAACGTGGACGGCGCTTGAGGGTATTATGCTCAGTGAAATAAGCCAGGTGGAGAAAGACCAGTACCAAATGATTTCACTCATCTGTGGAGTATAAGAACAAAGAAAAAGCTCAAGGAATAAAACAGCAGCAGACTCACAGAACCCAAGAATGGACTAACAGTTACCAAAGGGAAAGGGATTGGGGAGGATGGGTGGGAAGGGAGGGATAAGGGGGAAAAAGGGGCATTACGATTAGCATGCATAATGAATGGGGGGACATGGGGAAGGCAGTATAACACAGAGAAGACAAGCTGTGATTCTATAGCATCTTACTACACTGATGGACAGTGACTGTAAAGGGGTATGTGGTGGGGACTTGATAATGGGGGGAGTGTAGTAACCATAATGTTCATGTAATTGTACATTTATGGTAGCAAAATAAAAATAAATAAAAAGAAAGAAAAGAAGGAAGGAAGGAGAAAGGGAGGGAGGGAAGGAGAAAGGAAGGGAGGGAAGGAAGGAAGAAAAAAAGAAAAGGCCCCCGTCATCAAGGAAATGACATCCTACTCTATTTGCTTGAAAGTTGGCATTTCTGTCCTCATTCATTTATTTATTCATTCAAGAAACATTCGGCAGACTTCCGGGAAGATGGCCGTGTGAGCAGGGCGGCAGAAATCTCCTCCCAACACTATATTTATCTACGAAAACACAGAAAATACATCTATTCTTAAAAGAGAGACGAGAATACACAGGAAAGCACACAGCATGCAGCTACACCCGAGAGGACTCAGCACCCCAAGAGGCGGGTAAGATACGGAGCCGCGACCCGGCGGGACCTGAGCACTCCCCCACCCCAGCGCACCGGCGGGAGGAGAGGATTCAGAGCCGGGAGGGAGTGGAAGTACACCCCGCGAAGTAGCCAGCCCCGGTGATCTGCGCGGGGAGCGCTGACCCACATCGCGCAGTGCAGCGGAGATTGGGGAGACAGAGCGGCAGGATCTGAGCGGGAACTCGCCAGGGTGCTTGCAGCTGGCTCCCGGGTAGGAAAAAAAAAAAGCGCGCGCTTTCTTCAGCTGTCTTAAAGAGACAGGAGCCCAGTGGAGGAGCCGGATCGCCCCAGCACACTCAGCCCAGCAGGCTAGGAGTCCTGGGGAGATTCAGACGCCTTAGCTGGCGACTGGGGAAGCGTACCCATACTTACACTTCTCACTGAGATCAGCAGCCTCCTATTCGTTCCCACCCCTGCCAGAGCGATAAAGGGCCCTGCAGAGCAGCGCAGCCACAGCTGTGGAATAGTGGGGCAATAGCGCCACCTACAGCATTCCCACAGAATCTATGTCCGGTGGGCATTTTTTTTGGTTTTGTTTTGTTTTTGTTTTTTCTTTTCTTTCTTTTTTCTTTTTTTCTTTCTTTCTATCTTCTGTTTTTTCTTTTTTTTCTCTTTTTTTTTCTTCTTCTCTTTTTAAAGTCTTAAAGAGCCCAGCTGACATATGTGGCAGCTATCAGTGACCAATTCTATAGCCATGAAAAGACAGAGGAATATGGTTCAGACCAAAATCAACCAGACAACCCCAGAAAGGGAGTCTGAAGGGATGGAAATGCACAGTCTTCCTGAAAAAGAATTCAGAATAAAAGTCATAACCATGCTGATGGACCTAAGGAGAAATGTGCAAAAGCTGAGGGAGGAAGTGAGGGAAATGAGGAAAGACAATGCAGAAATCAGACAAGCGATCGACGGGCTTAACAGCAGAATGGATGAGATGCAAGAGACTGTTAATGGAATAGAAATCAGAGAACAGGAGTACAGAGCAGCTGAGGTAGAGAGAGATAAAAGGATTTCTAGGAATGAAAGCATATTAAGAGAACTGTGTGACCAATCCAAACGGAACAATATTCGCATTATAGGAGTACCAGAGGAAGAAGAGAGAGAAAAAGGGATAGAAAGTGTCTTTGAAGAAATAATTGCTGAAAACTTTCCCTCGCTGGGGAAGGAAGTAGTCTCGCAGTCCACTGAAGCTCATAGATCTCCCAACACAAGGGACCCAAGGAAGACAACACCAAGACACATAATAATTAAGATGGCAAAGATCAAAGATAAAGACAGGGTATTAAAGGCAGCTAGAGAGAGAAAAAAGATCACCTACAAAGGAAAACCCATCAGATTATCATCAGACTTCTCAACAGAAACCTTACAGGCCAGAAGAGAATGGCATGATATATTTAACGTTATGAAACAGAAGGGCCTCGAACCAAGAATATTGTATCCAGCACGATTATCATTTAAATATGATGGAGGGATTAAACAATTTCCAGACAAACGAAAGTTGAGAGAGTTTGCCTCTCATAAACCACCACTACAGGATATCTTAAATGGACTGCTCTAGATGGAAGCACACCTAAGGCTAAAAAGATGTCACCAGAGAAAATAAAATCATAGCAAAGAAAGCAGACCATCCAAATACTAACTAAAGGCAAAGAATAAAACACCTATTATAGAAAGAATGGAGGAGGAGGAATAAGAAGGGAGAGAAATAAAGAAACATCAGACTGTGTTTACAATAACTTAACAAGAAAGTTAAGTTAGATTGTTAGATAGTAAAGAAGCAACCCTTGAACCCTTGGTAACCACGAATCTAAAGCCAGCAATGGCAATAAGTACATATCTATCAATAATCACCCTAAATGTAAATGGACTGAATGCACCAATCAAAAGACACAGAGTAACAGAATGAATAAAAAAGCAAGACCCATCTATATGCTGCTTACAAGAAACTCACCTCAAATCCAAAGATATATACAGACAAAAAGTGAAGGGATGGAAAAAGATATTTCAGGCAAACAACAAAGAGAAAAAAGCAGGTGTTGCAGTACTTGTCTCAGACAAAATAGACTTCAAAACGAAGAAAGTAGCAAAAGATAAAGAAGGACATTACATAATGATAAAGGGGTCAGTCCAACAAGAAGATGTAACCATTATAAATATATATGCACCCAGCACAGGAGCGCCAGCATATGTGAGACAAATACTAACAGAATTAAAGGAGGAAATAGACAGCAATGCATTCATCTTAGGAGACTTCAACACACCACTCACTCCAGAGGACAGATCAACCAGACAGAAAATAAGTAAAGACACAGAGGCACTGAACAACACACTAGAACAGATGGACCTAACAGACATCTACAGAACTCTACACCCAAAAGCAACAGGATACACATTCTTCTCAAGTGCACATGGAACATTTTCCAGAATAGACCACATACTAGGCCACAAAAAGAACCTCAGTAATTTCAAAAATATTGAAATCCTACCAACCAACTTCTCAGATCACCAAGGTATAAAACTAGAAATAAATTTTAGAAAGAAATCAAAAAGGCTCACAAATACATGGAGACTTAACAACACTCTCCTAATTAATCAATGGGTTAATGACCAAATCAAAACTGAAATCAAAGAATATATGGAGACTAATGACAACAACAACACAAAGCCACAACTTCTGTGGGATGGAGCAAAGACAGTTCTAAGAGGAAAGTATATTGCAATCCAGGCCTATTTAAAGAAGGAAGAACATTCCCAAATGAATAGTCTAAAGACACAATTACTGAAATTGGAAAAAGAAGAACAAATGAGGCCCAAAGTCACCAGAAGGAGGGACATAATAAAGATCAGAGAAGAAATAAATAAAATTGAGAAGAATAAAACAATAGAAAAAATCAATAAAACCAAGAGCTGGTTCTTTGAAAAAATAAACAAAATAGATAAACCCCTAGCCAGACTCATTAAGAGAAAAAGAGAATCTACACACATAAACACAATCAGAAATGAGAAAGGAAAAATCACGACGGACCCCACAGAAATACAAAGAATCATAAGAGAATATTATGAGAATCTATATGCTAACAAGCTGGAAAACATAGAAGAAATGGACAGCTTCTTAGAAAAATACAACCTTCCAAGACTGACCAAGCAAGAAACAGAAAAACTAAACAGACTAATCACCAGCAATGAAATCGAATTGGTAATCAAAAAACTACCCAGGAACAAAACCCCTGGGCCTGATGGATTCACCTCTGAATTCTACCAGACATATAGAGAAGAAATAACACTGACTCTCATTAAAGTTTTCCAAAAAATAGAAGAGGAGGGAATACTTCCAAACTCATTCTATGAAGCCAGCATCACTCTTATACCAAAACCGGGCAAAGATCTCACCAAAAAAGAAAATTACAGACCAATATCCCTGATGAACGTAGATGCAAAAATACTCAACAAAATATTAGCAAACCGAATTCAAAAATACATCAAGAGGATCATACACCATGATCAAGTGAGATTCATCCCAGGGATGCAAGGATGGTACAACATTCGAAAATCCATCAACATCATCCACCACATCAACAAAAAGAAGAACAAAAACCACATGATCATCTCCATAGATGCTGAAAAAGCATTTGACAAAATTCAGCACCCATTCATGATTAAAACTCTCAACAAAATGGGTATAGACGGCAAGTACCTCAACATCATAAAGGCTATATATGACAAGCCCACAGCTAACATCATACTTAACGGCGAGACGCTGAAAGCTTTTCATCTAAGATCGGGAACAAGACAGGGATGCCCACTCTCTCCACTGTTATTCAACATAGTACTGGAGGTCCTAGCCACAGCAATCAGACAAAACAAAGACATACAAGGCATCCAGATTGGTAAAGAAGAAGTCAAATTGTCACTGTTTGCAGATGACATGATACTGTACATAAAAAACCCTAAAGATTCCATTCCAAAACTACTAGAACTAATATCTGAATTCAGCAAAGTTGCAGGATACAAAATTAACACACAGGAATCTGTTGCTTTCCGATACACTAATGATTAACTAACAGAAAGAGAAATCAGAAAAACAATTCCATTCACAATTGCATCAAAAAGAATAAAATACCTAGGAATAAACCTAGCAAAGGAAGTGAAAGACCTGTACTCTGAAAACTACAAGACACTCCTAAGAGAAATTAAAGAGGACACTAACAAATGGAAATGCATCCCATGCTCTTGGCTAGGAAGAATAAATATTGTCAAAATGGGCATACTACCTAAAGCAATCTACAGATTCAATGCAATCCCTATCAAACTACCAACAGCTTTCTTCAATGAACTGGAACAAATAATTCTAAAATTCATATGGAACCACAAAAGACCCCGAATAGCCAAAGCAATCCTGAGAAGGAGGAATAAAACAGGGGGAATTACACTCCCTGACTTCAAGCTCTACTACAAAGCCACAGTAATCAAGACAATTTGGTATTGGCACAAAAACAGACCCACAGACCAGTGGAACAGAATAGAAAATCCAAACATTAGCCCAAACATATACAGTCAATTAATATTTGATAAAAGTGCCTTGGACATACAATGCGGAGATGACAGCCTCTTCAGCAGCTGGTGTTGGAAAAACTGGACAGCTACATGTAAGAGAATGAAACTGGACTACTGTCTAGCCCCATACACAAAGGTAAACTCAAGGTGGATCAAAGACCTGAATGTAAGTCATGAAACCATAAAACTCTTAGAAAAAAACATAGGCAAAAATCTCTTGGACATAAACATGAGCAACTTCTTCATGAACATATCTCCCCGGGCAAGGGAAACAAAAGCAAAAATGAACAAGTGGGACTATATCAAGCTGAAAAGCTTCTGTACAGCAAAGGACACCATCAGTAGAACAAAAGACATCCTACAGTATGGGAGAATATATTCATAAAAAACGTATCTGATAAAGGGTTGACATCCAAAATATATAAAGAACTCATGCACCTTAACAAACAAAAAGCAAATAATCCAATTAAGAAATGGGCAGAGGACATGAATAGACACTTCTCTAAAGAAGAAATTCAGGTGGCCAGCAGGCACATGAAAAGATGCTCCACATCACTAATCATCAGAGAAATGCAGATTAAAACCACAATGAGATATCACCTCACACCAGTGAGGATGGCCAACATCCAAAACACAAACAACAACAAATGTTGGCGAGGATGTGGAGAAAAGGGAACCCTCCTACACTGCTGGTGGGACTGCAAATTAGTTCAACCATTGTGGAAAGCAGTATGGAGGTTCCTCAAAAAACTCAAAATAGAAATACCATTTGACCCAGGAATTCCACTCCTAGGAATTTACCCTAAGAATGCAGCAGCCCAATTTGAAAAGACAGATGCACCCCTATGTTTATCGCAGCACTATTTACAATAGCCAAGAAATGGAAGCAACCTAAGTGTCCATCAGTAGATGAATGGATAAAGAAGATGTGGTACATATACACAATGGAATATTATTCAGCCATAAGAAGAAAACAAATCCTACCATTTGCAACAACATGGATGGAGCTAGAGGGTATTATGCTCAGTGAAATAAGCCAAGCCGAAAAAGACAAGTATCAAATGATTTCACTCATATGTGGAGTATAAGAACAAAGAAAAAATACTGAAGGAACAAAACAGCAGCAGACTCACAGAACCCAAGAACGGACTAATAGTTACCAAAGGGAAAGGGACTGGGAAAAATGGGCGGGAAGGGAGGGATAAGAGGGAAAAAGGGGCATTACGATTAGCAGATGTAATGTTGGGGGGCACAGGGAGGACAGTACAACTCAGAGAAGACAAGTAGTGATTCTATAGCATCTCACTATGGTGATGGACAGTGACTGTAATGGGGTTGGTGGGGGGAACCTGATGAAGGGGTAGTTTAATAATCGTAATATTGCACATGTAATTGTAGATTAATGATAATAAAATAAATTATATTAAAAAATAAATAAATAAAAACCACCAAAAAAAAAAAAAAGAAACATTCGTTGAGGGCTTGCTCTAGGCCAAGCACTGAGCTACGTGTAATGGATACCGTGGTAAAGCAAGGCACGCAAACATTGTCCCTGCCCTTACGGAGCTAATAATCTAGCCCTATTTCTAGATTAGGAAAAGACATGGTGGAAACTAGTTTAACTTACAGCAATAACCATGCAGCCAGCATGCAACATTAAAGAGTAACTTGCTAGGGAAAAATCAAAATACTCCTTCATACCTTTGATACCGTAATGACCATGAGTCTATTTCTACTGTTTCAGTGTCTCATAGTCAAGCAAACCTCTCTCTCACTGACAAAACATACCTGCTTTCTTCTTATATCTTATCAGGTGGAGGAAGTGTCGAACCACTGTTTTGCTGCTGTATCCTACAAAGGTGCCTGTCTGTGGTTTTATTTTGTGACAAAAAAAGTATTCCTCACTACAGGAATGAGTAGGAGAAACACTTGGTTTAAGATAGATTGAGAGACACACCAGCGAGGGATTTTCTAAAATTCTTGTAATTTGGTTATTTTAAATGACTATTAGGTTAGGTGTGCTGTAGAACTAAAACTGTCTCTAGGTCAAAATAATTTTGACCAAAATTAGCGCTTTATTATAATTAACGCACATTAAAGGGTGAAGCGCATATGATCACGCGGGGAAAGAATTCACGGGAGTCGCTGATCCTGGTGCCCACCTTTAAGGTGGCGGTTCTCCAATGAGGGCAGTTTTCCCCCGGGGGGACTTCGGCAATGTCTGGAGTCATTTTTGGTTGTCACAACTGAGAGCAGGCGCCACTGGCATCTACTGGATAGAGGCCAGGGATGCTGTGAGACATCCTGTGATGCCCAGGTCAGCCCCCGCCACAAAGAATGATCTGGCCCCCAGGTCACTAGTTCCAAAGTTGAGAAACCCTCTTTTACGATAATCCAACTGTGCGGACAACACTCTGTGGGCTGTGCAGGTTAAGTTGCCAAAACCAGAGGCATTTTGTGAAAGCGAATCCGGCTTTCTCCTCCGGCTCTCTGATTATCGTCTTTGTCTATTTACCCATCATTTAATTCCCTTGTGCCGCAAAGCTTTTTGTGTTTTTTTATGGACTCAATACTTAACTATATGAGCTTTTCATTACCCATTCTAAAATCGTGACTGGCTGTAATGTAAATTGTATAACACATCTTTCTGCAGCTTCAGATTTTGCAACTTAAACCTCCTAGGCTGCTTATCTGTCTTCCACCACCTACCTGCGTTTTATGCACTGCACTTGGCATTCTTGACTGTTCCTTTCATATTAGTTTCAATGGTGCCCGGAGGGTACCTCTCACCACATAATAGGTTGCTTTGTGAACAATTCCAGTAAGAGAACCATTCTGCCCAAACAGTGAGATACTCTGGAATGTAAAAAAGATACCCCTCAGAGTATCATTTATATTTCCAGTGTACCACAGTATTCTGCAATTGTATTGAAATTAAAATGAAGATGAATTATTTGTTTCCCCTCTCACTTTAAAAGTGCCCCCACAGTTCCAGGTAATATACTCCCAGCCATACAGAATGGTTACAACTTGAAAGTTATCAGTTGGACATGGATGAATATTCATTTTGTATTTAAATTTGCAAATCATTAAGTTTATCCCTTGTCCTGAGATCATTATTTTCATCATAATAGACTTCTGTTACATTCAAGTTGTTCCAGCTTTTGATTGACCATTTGGAATACGCAGTTGTGTGTCGCATTTCATTCGGCTGCAGCTTCCCTTAGTTCATTTGCGATGGTCCCTCGAGCATAGTTTGCTTTATGTGATGTCTAAAGAAGCCTGCCACTGTCTTTCAGAAATCTTTGTCCTGATGGGAAAACTAATGACTTTCTGAAAATTATGATTTTTTTTTTAACGCAATGCCTTTAGTTGGCAGGGAAAGTGGGACATTTCAGATTTTCAGAGATGCTGGATTTGAGCTGCTCACTTGAAAATCAAGTCTGTTCTAGCACAAGAACTGGTTGGCACGACTGTTCTCCTATATCAGTGGATTAAGAAAAGGTGCAGGGAAAAACTAGTTTACAATAAACAGTCTGATGTTTTTATGTTGGGTTTTTCTTTGTGGAAAAGTTCCTGAGTTTATTAAGCCTTTACAGTGAATTTTAATACTGGTGGCATCGTGGACCCCTCACTCCCCGCGCTGCCCAACATCCCACCAAATGTCCAGGTGCTGCAGAGTCTTCCTCTGAATTGCATTGCTACCTTCGGGTTCCCACTCTGGGTCCAGCATGCCCCCCCCCGCCCCCCACTGCCACTGCTGGGCTGGCTCTGGCCTGTTCTTCTTCCATCTTGTGAGATAGAGCCGGGAAATGGGACAAGGGTCATGGCACTGTAAAATCTACTTAGCCTGTGAAAAAGTTATTCTTTAACCTAATCTATATGTGATTCTTCCTCTTCTTCAAGCCCCTTAATCAATTAAATAACTTTGTAATCAGGATGAGAGACAGACCTCTGGAGTGTAAATGAGACTACCTGGGTAAAGAATGCCAAGATCTGGATCAAAACAGTCATTGAAAAACCCTATTCTTAAGACAAAACTTCAAAAGAATTATTAATTACCTGTATACATCATGTCTTATACCAACCCCTACCCAAAAGGCCCTATAAAACCCCAAACCCTAAACCCTTAAAGCACACCTCCTCTCTGAGTTTGCCAGCACTCCTGTCTGAGTGTGTACTGTCTTATCAAATTAAACTTTCTTTTTGCATAAGCATATTGTACTTCATCTCTGAGCTCTCTTCCGTGATAAAGATAACTCACTGACCTCCACCTCCGGTGTCTGGCACTTTGCTGTTTCATTCAGCTTTCTAGTCTTAATGCAACCCTTTTTTTCTCTCTCTCTGTTTTATTTCAGAACAGTGGGGAAGTGGAAGTTCTCAGAACATAATCTCACTCCATCCAGTGCTCTGCAGCTCCCTCAAATTTTGGGTTGGTAGGGATATACTTCCTGTGCCATGCAGATCAAGTGGACACTGGACACAAAAGTGACCCTGGCTTTTGGAGTTGGCAAGGGATTTGCCCTGTGCCAAGCACTTTCCTTTTCTCCCTGTCCTCCCTTGCTCTCTTCTGCCTGCATGGCTACTGACATTCACTACTACTCTTGATTTGACGAATACTTTTCTTGCTGGCATTTGTTCAGGCTGATAGTGAATTCTTTCTGGATCAGAGTCAAGAGCCCTCACCCATCCAGGCTGAGGTTTTGCCTAGTGCACAGAGAGAGACCTCCCCAGATGCAGCTGCCCAGCAACACTTGTGCCATGCTTCTAGTATACGTAGAAACTTGAATGACATCCTAAAACTTTGATTGCCTTACTTCCTGTACCTTAATTCCAGCAAAACAAAGACTAAACTCTTGAGCCTGTCTGTTCAGGACTTCTACAGTCAGGCCCCACATTCTCTTCCTCCTTATTTCATTTACTCCCTTTCTGAATACCCTGCTGTAGGCAAGCATCTCTATTTTCTGTCCTGCAAAAATGCCTTTCCCTTTCTAATCATTGTCCCCCAGCAGCAGTGGATCGTTCTTTATGAAATCCTGTGGAAATTAAAATGTAAACTTCTTCATGAACCTTCTCTGACCACTCTAGTTGTAAGGAAAACCTCACCCTTTGAAACGTTTAGGTCACATGTGTTTACGACTTGCTTCATTGAATTCAGGTCTCCAGTGGCCCTGCCTCAGAAAGTCTTTCCCTTTGAAAATAGCACCCCAGTAATAGTCTGTCCCTGTACCCTGTTTAATCTTCCTTCATTGCTCTTACTTCCTAAAATTACAGTTATTTATCTGTTTATTGTCTGTTTTCCCACTAAAATATAAGCTTCGTGAAAGGAAAGATTGTGTCTGTCTGGTTCACCACTCTGCTTCCCAGGAACTAGAAAAGGCTCTTAATATATATTTGTTGAATAAATGTTTCTGGATTTCTAACACTTCTGTGTAGTGTTAGTTATCTTTACTCTGATCTGCGAATATATCTTATTTTCTCAACTAGCTTTGAGCTCCTTAAGGGGGTTGTCATGTCTTATGCATTTTGCATTCTACCTCCTTCTCTTCCCTACTGCCCCACATCAAAAACATACAAAGCAAAACAAAACAAAAACAAAAAACCAAATGGAATGATCACATAGTAGGCATGCAGTGGATGTTGAATAAAGAGTTGTAAGGGCCTTTTCAAAATATTAATCAGACTTCTGCTTTGGCCAAGATAAAGTAATAGGTTGTACATATTTACTGTTCCACCATAGAGAACTAACGAGCAAGACAAACTACATGCGACAAGGGCTTTTCAGACACTGGACATGGAGCCGTGAAAGGAAGAGATTCCTGAAAGAAGGGGAACTAATGAGGTGAGTCCTATAATTCCTCCAGGTTTCTGCCTAGAGAGAGTTTCTAGGAAGGAGAAATTTGGGCAGAGACCCATGGACTTCTTGAATTGAGGGGATAGAGCAGGGAGCCCTGAGATTCCGAGACAGCTACCATTATTATTTTAATCCCTTTAAAAGATGATCTACTATTTATTTAAGTCAAAAAATATTACGGCGCTTATATGCATATAAGTGAAATGTATGGCAATAAGCACAAAGGCCAGGAGGAGAGAAATGGAAGTGTATTCTTGTAAGGTTCCTATGACCTTTGTGATATGGTACAATATCACTTGAAGGTAGACTGTGATGAGTTGAATATGTATACTATAAATCCTAATTTGATATGACAAACACTAAAATAATACAATAAAGAATAATAGCTAATAAACTCAACAAAGCAGATAAAATGTAACTTTGAAACACAATGAATTAATCCAAAATATGGCATACATAAAAAGAACAAAATGAGAACCAAGAACTGATAAGACAAATTAAAAAAAACAACAGCTTGGTGGTAGCTTAAATCTTCTGTTGAGTGAGGGTCTCAGCATATCCTCTCCCCAAAAGGCAACATAAAACTAGACAAAGTGGCCAAAAGCAATCATTCTGAGAGTCTAGAAATTGACCAAAGGCAGACAACAGATTGAGAAATTGTTATTCAAAAAACTACCAAACCTTGAAAGGAACAATGGGGGGCCTGTGGAATCGTAGCCCGGGGCCGCTGTTGTCCCGTCCCCCCACCGGCCCCTGGCGTGTGCTTCTCCCGGGTATGGCAGAGAAGCTGACCTTATTTGAAGCAGAGTGCAGAAAAATCTAGCTCAAGAAATATTAACATTCCACAGGCTTAAGGGAAAGGACAACAGGCCATAACTCAAATCGACACAAAGGAATAAAGAGGACCAGTAAAGATAATTACATAGGTAATTATGAAAGTACAAATATATATTTTCTTCTGGTAATTGATTTAAGACAATTGTATAAACAATTATAAAACTACTGTTGAGCTTATAACATAAAATTATGTAACATAGATGACAATTATAGCACAATGGAGGGTATAGGGAAGGGAGGTATATTGGAGCAAAGAAATGTTTCTAAATGGTAACTCTACTCTTTGAAAAAATGGAGAGTATGTAGGTGATAAATATGTAGATTAATATAAAAGAGTCTACACACATAGTTTTCTTCTTCTCAAGTTCTTTAAAAGACATAAGACTGTAAGAAGCAATACATACAAAACTGTATTGTTGAACCTGTAACATATATGGATGAAATGTATGTGTCAATATTAGCACAAAGAAGGGAGGAGGAATGGTGTTCAATTGGAGAAAAATTTCTCTATTTTCATGAAATTAGGTTAGTATTAATCTGAAGTGGCTTATGATAATTAAGATGTTAAATTAAGATAAATCCTCAGAGCAACCAGTAAGAAAATAACTCAAAAACAGTTAAATAACAAATGAATTAATATGGCATACTAGGAAATATCTGTTAACACAAAGGAATGCTAAAGAGAAGGAACAGAGGAACAAAAAGATGAGACATTTAGAAAACAAATAGCAAAATGGAGATAAAAATTGAACCACATCAATAATTACATCAAATGTCAATGGAGTAAACATTCCAATCAAAAGGCAGAGATTATTTGACTGGATTAAAAAGCAGAAAAACAAGATCCTACTATATGTGTCTCTCTGCTCTTCAAATGATACTAGTAATAGAATAATAAGATGAACTACAGAGTTGGAAAAAATATCAAATCACACATGGCTAAAATTATAAAAACTGACCATAAGAAGTGTTGGAGAGAATGAGAAACAACTAGAACTCTACTCTCACTGCTGGTGGAATTGCAACATATCAGTCAGTTTGGAAACAGTTCAGCAGGTTCTTAGAAAGTTAAACATACATCTGTTATATGCTTCAGCCATTATACTGCTATGTATTTATCTAAGAGAAATGAAAACTAAAATCTATACAAAGACTTGTACACAAATGTTCACAGCTTTGTAATAGGTCAAAACTGGAAACAACACAAATATCTATCAACAAGTGAATGGAAAAATAAATCATGGCATATCTTCACCATGGACTACTACTCAGAAATAAAAAGGATAAATTATTGATACATGTAACAATATGAATGAACCTTAAAATAATTATACTGAGTTAAAGAAGCCAAGACCAAAAAACAAAGTACATGCCATGTAATTCTAAGTATATGAAATTCACAAAATACACACTGAATTATAGTGGCAGAAATAGATCAGTGGTTGCTTAGGGAATTGGTGGTGGCAGGCGTGGGAGTGGTGTTGGGGATGTTGAGAGGGTTGAGAGAGAGGGATTACAAAGAGGCATGGTTTGGCGGATGGTGGATATGTTTATCTTAATTGTGATGATGACTTCTCAGGTATATTTAGATGTCAAAATTTATCAAATTTTACACTTTAAACATTTGCAGTTTATTATATGCCAATTATACTTCAATACATTTTTAAAGGGGTACTAATCAACGGAGTATACTACCTCCATCTTACCTATACCTTACCTCCTTCCCCAAAACAATTAACCTAAAGGTACCGAGTAGCTATGCCATAAATGCTTCTTGAACTTGTGGGTGAATTAAAGAAAGAATAAATGAATCCAGTTATCAACCTGTTATATGTTCTAACATAAATTCCCCAATATTTTTATTTCCCTCTGAAAAATGGGAATGTACAGTTTATTCTTTGGGACAGTTTTCTCGGGTGGTTGGACATTGATCCCAATTTCAGAACACTTTAAAAATATGGATTACTAAGTAGCTTTAAAATTTATGGCTCTAAAATTTGTAGCAAACACAAAGTGGGTGTCACACTCAGTAATTAGAGCTATTCATTTTGCTGTATGAAAGTATCTAAGAATTGCTTCTGTCTCCTCTCCAAACCTATTTCTGAAATCAATATATTGATACCTTTTAGACTACAGTTCACATAAAATTAATCCAGACAATTTGTGCTTTTATAATGTTGCTGGAGTTACCTATCAGAAGTCAAGTTTCTCTTCCAGATATTCTCTTAAAAATAACTGATTATAATGGTTATTATAACAGGACAAATAACTTTTGAGCCTATGAAATATTTATAAACCACCTTTATTGGGGATCTTTCCAACTGGATTCTAACATGCATGGCGCTATCATTTGTTCAGCTTCTTCCAGATACTGGTGCATGCTCTTTAAAGAGTAATAGATGATTTGTGTGCAGCATGATTTATGCAGCAGCTATTAAGTAATCAATAGGATTTCACTTTCTCAAACAGTTCCTTAGCTCACTTAGTTTCATAATGCATCACTTTCATAGTATGAAAGCAGCATCTTCCTTGAGAAAGATCCAGATCAGAATTAAATTGCATTGGGGTTTTCCCTTGTTAATGCCCTGATGATGGTTAAGTTGAGGCCAAGGAGTCTGATGAGAATCAGTGTGCCTTTGGAAAAGAACATGAGGCTTGAACCCATGGGCCTGGGTTCAAATTCTGGCTCCTCTACTTGTTACCCTGTGCAGATTCCTATCTGGTTTCCTCACTGGTATAGAAAAATGGATTTAGATGATAAATACCTTGCAAAGTCCTTGTAAAAACAAAATAAGGTAATAATTTTTAAAAAGCACCAGCACAATGCTTAGCACATAGTAGGTACTCAATAAATGTTAGCTTATTTACTTATGTCCACTTATGTCCATAGGCTCTTCAATTATCATTTAGAGTAGCTGAGTCCAAATCTTAGCTCTGCCACTTGCCAGCTGTGACCTTGGGGATAAACTGGGCTTCAGCTTCAGCATCTGAAAAATGGGAATAGATTTCTTGTTTTAGGATTTTTGTTACAATTATCTTCAATTTATATTAAAGAGTTTTGTCAAATACAACATATATATAAATATAAGATGGTCTTTACCTCTCAAAGCTTAGCCAGGCATGGTAGTTATTGGACATGACTGAGGATTATAACTCAGTGGCTCCATGGTGTAGGATAATGTGTTGAGTGGATAGACCTAAATAGAAGTTTTCACCAAAAATATATGAATCACTTGGCTTGGGTCTGGGTCTATGTGAGGCCCTTGGATCCAGTGCTGGACCTCAGGTAACCAAGAGCTGGCAGGGGACCAGCCACATCTCGGCCCGAGTTACCTGTAGGTACCACTTTTACATTACTCCTCAGTCCATTCAGTTCTTTCATCTCCACTCACCACCCTAGGAAAACTGCCGTCACTAGATCTTTGCTACTATTTATATACATGGCATTTGTCATTCATTTCTAAATAGTATTTACAAATAACATAGAGTGAATTAAAGGATGTATAAAAATTTTACCCCCGTTCCCAAAAGTTTTTTTCTTTTCTTCCCTTATAGTAATAACTTTTAGATTTTAATGCAGTTTTTCAGCAGAGGTGGTCTATAAGATTTCTGCTTTGTGGAATTTGTTGAGATTTCACTTTCAGTGTGATTCATATTTAGTTTTTGTGAATGCTTTATGGATGTTTGAAGAGAATGTTATTTTCTACTTTGGTTTAGAAAATTCTATATAGCTATCAGATCAAGCTTATAAATTGTGCTATTCCAGTATTCCATGGCCTCATTGTATTTTTGTCTACTTGATCTGTAGATTTCTGAGAAGCATCTCCTGTGGCCATGACTTCCTCCATTTTCATAAATCCTATCCCATCTGCTTTTCTAAATCCAGGGAACCAGTAATATTTCCTTTCATTCTCAATGTTATAGAGCTAATATATTTTTTAAAGATGTCTAGGGCTTGGAGGCTGGAGGAAAAATAAATACCTATACCCAATTAGCCTACCTTTGTATTATTACTATGTACGTCTGGAAATTCATATTACAGAAGGGGTCGGCAGGTGAGGAGGTCTGCACAAGAAGTCCGGGCGTGCTACTTCACTGCAGGTGTGCCATGTGCACACATGATGTGTAGAAGGCAAACCAGGGAAAAGAACACAGTCCTTATCCTAAGTCTGCATTTACCAGCTGTGTCATTTTAGTAAGGTATTTAATGTCCTTGCTCAGTTTCGTGATCTGTAAAATGGAGATAATAGGAATGGCCTTATAGGACTGTTGAAGGATGAAATGAAGTAATAGGCATAAAGTACTTAAAAGAGGTCTGACACAGTGTAACCCCACAGCAAGTATTCCACAGAGACAGTCATGGTTCCTGGGAGCATTTTCAGGGAGTGCATGTTATCTCTGAGACTGTAGGAATGAGTGACAAGGTTAAACTCTGAAATTTCCTCTTATTTGCCTAGCTTAGCATTTGATACTATTAGGCATTTAGTAGATATGTTTGATTATTAGGTTGAGAGGAAATATGGTTCTTACACTGGAGAATTGTCACTCTAATGGGGAAAAGTGAACAAAAACCCAAATTCCCAAGAACACCAATTAGATTGACATAAATAGGCACAACTATATTTCACCAATTGCAAGCTGAGGAGTTACTAGAATAATCAGAATCATCCAAACAAAAGGGGGCTGGCTCCCCCCATAAAGTAGGCTCCAACTAGAATCAGCTGTAGGTTCCTTTAAAGTATAAAGACGAGAGAAGGCCTACACCTGGAATGTAATTTAATATGTAAACATATTCACAATTTTCTTTCATGAGAGACAAGTAGTGATTTGATAAAGATACCAAAAGGTGTCAATAAATATATTAGAATTAATTCATCACGAACCAGACTCATTGAACCTTGCCTGAAGGCATGCTTTATTCAGCCAATATTCCTTAAAAAGTTTTTCTCATTATCTTACACCAGGTTACTTCTCACATTCGTACACCCTTCCTGGGAACTTGGAATCTGGAATCTATGGCCCCTTCAGAATATTCTAATAATGCCTCTATTTTTAGAACTTGTAGAACCATTCTATTAAATGTATTCAATTTATCTAACTTAGAGGATATGTTCGACTTTTTTTTAAACCAGAGATCTCTCAAATCAACTGTGATGAATAAAACAAGGGTGATCGGGATGGGTAATTCATCTCATTCTGGGATCAAAATGAAATGTGAATATAATGTAATAGCAAGAGCTCCTGCTCACCGTAAGCCAAGTACATACATTAGTCAAAGCATCATCAACTATCTATCTACTAATTTAATTAAATGCTTATGAAAGAGCTATGTAAGTAGTAATAATTGGAACAGAAGCTACATGACACAGATTCTGTGCTCTTGTCTACTGTACCACGTGGCCATTTGTAAGTAATTAGACTGGTGTTCTTGGGTGACTCATAAACCGATCTGAGTGTGTGACAGCATTGGGATTCTCAACAGCAGATACCATAAAACAGATACACCAACTGATTGCTTTAGATTAGTGGAAATTTGAGATGGAGATTTATACTGACATTTTAAGTGCATCACAAACTAGGTTTCAAGATTACTGGGCTTCATTCTGCTTTCTAGAAGTGGTTTCCTTTGGAAAAAAATTGTTTGGCTTTCTCCTGTTTATTTCTAAGAGGCAACTAGCATCTGCCCACTCCCTATTTTATGATGATGTGAGGAATAATTACACGTTGTGTGCTTGGCTTTGAAGAGCACTATGTTAGAGACATGATATTCATTAATTATGTATTGGCTTTTATTGCATGCTTTATGCTCCTTCTGAGACTGTTCTTGACTTCTTTCACTGATGTTGTAACAAATACAGTGAAATTAGTTTTCTTTGATCATTGCCTGTAGTGATCAGATAAAATTCTTCCTTGAAATATTTCTCAAGAGATGTTTGTCAGAGATGGGGCAGCATACCAGATTGGCTGGAGACCTCCTTCTTCCCACAGTGAGATGGAAGCCAGGTCAGAGGAGCCCAGTCACCACTGGGTGGGAGGGAGCTTTGTAGGAGCATGTACAAACAGCCAGGTTCCTGAGGGGGCAGCCATTCCAGCTCATCCTAGATTCTGGAATCTTTGGGTATCCAACCGGGATGGGATGCGGAAGCTGGTGGGCAGCAGTCATTGTCCGAGACAGATCCAACCCTGAGCTCCAGGCTAGAATCCGGGCAGGGTGCATTGCCTTGTGGAAGGAGTTTAGCAAGAGATAGATGATGCAGATATGCTGGGGTTCTACCCTGGAATGAAGATCTGGGCTATGGAACAGGACAACCAACTGTCACTAAGTAGGGAAACTGAGTCAGAAGCCTGGTCAGAGAGCCCTGAGCCAACCAGTGACGGGGGAAAGAGTGCCATGGCTTAGGGGCTCCATGAACACAGAGTTTAGCTCTGGTGCAGAGGGCCCTGGGGCTGCATGCTACAAAGGACCCTTGTACATTTGGGGTCAGTGGAGATGAAGAGTTACAAGACCAGGTCCCAGAGGCCTTGCCTCTGAGGGGATTGGTGTGGAGAGTGGGGTGTGCTACCACACTGCACACCCCTGGGGCCCTGTTCTCACTGCAGTCTGTGTGAACTTTGTCCACCTCTCCCCCACCCCTCCTGCCATTGTGCAGTGCACAGCCTTCACGGCTTGAGGCAGCATGCCTGGACCATGGTTCTTGCTGGGGGAAGCCATCTGCAGACCTAACTTCCAGGAACTGGGGGAGCCAGCCAGGAGCCAGTGCCATCCACCCATCCACAGGCAGCATGCAGTGCCAAGTTATCAGATACCGTACTCACTAACCTTCCACTTTGGCCATAGGGTGAGGAAGGAAGAACTACATAATGAGGAGGAGGAGTGGATATTTGGGGCATGAAAAAGAAGGCATCAAAAGATTCCATGCCTGCTGACGTGGTTTTCTGGCAGACTGAGTTAGCAGGTCTGTTAGCTTTCTGCTACACATTCTTTGTTTTGCTGTTTCTGACACAGAGATATAACAGAGGTATATAACACCTATGTAACAGAGGTATAAAGGATACCTTATCATGGTTCCATTTAGTCTGTATTTAGGCCTTCATTTTATTTTTTAAAATAAGTCCTTGAACATGAATGGTCATGGAAAATTTACTGCTGTATAATTGCATATAATCCCCAAACTTCATCCAAAAACAATTCCTGGGTAGCAGCGAACTGTCACATTCAATTGTGTTTCTTTGTAGCAGCAACCTTTGGTGAGGAAAGGAAGCAGTTTTCATTTGCTTCATTTTCATACTGAGTAGAAGTTCAATTGTGCTTTTGTAATTAAGTCCTCTCACATCAAGAGACAAGAATATGTCTGAAATGTGCGTTGAACCCAGATTGAAAAGTTAATTCAAAATAAAAGGCAATGATTATTTCGTGTTTATTAATGAGATAAATATTTAATAATATATCTCTGTTTTCATCTGTCTACTAAAAAAGTGGCAATTTAAAAGCATTTTTTGGACATAATAGCACATTAAGGATTTGAGTTACTAATTGGATTAAGTATTCTGAACTTCTCTACAAAGTGCCCGTTGGCCATGTCTTCGCAGACACAGTGTGGGAGTTTAAATGACAACAACCTCATCAAAGCTGCTTTGCTCCTGACTTAGGATCAGTCTTTATCTGAACGTTAGAGCCCTAAGGCAGAGGCTTTGCAGGTCACTCTGGAGAGCAGAGGGTATCGTGATGTCAGATTTCATCAACTTGTAATTCTGAGTTTTAAAGCATTAAAGGATTTGACAAGATTTTTGTAACCATTAGCACCCCTCTCAGAAATCATCCTCTCTTTGATACCATCAGTCCTTAACAGGCCCAGGGACTCTCATGTCAGGGACTCGATCTGTGTATCAGGTCCCGAGAAGGACTTAGCAAGATGGATTCACTCCTTGTTTGAGCCTGTACACATCTTTATATCTCTCTTGCTCATGTGTCCATTTCTTCCTTTGTATCTGGGAAGCACCATGGCCCAGTGGAAAGAATATAGGCTCTGAAGTCCTAGAAACCAGAGTTTAAATGCTATGTTCCTTCAGATGGGGTAGGCCAGCAAGCTGGAGACCCAGGGAAAAGTTGTAGTTTGAATCCAAAGGAGACGGGTCTGCTGGCAGAATTCCCTTTCTGGATCAGGGGAGGTCAGTGTTTGTTTTTTTAAGGCCTTCAATTGATTGGATGAGGCCCACCACATTATGGAGGAAAACACACTTGCAAAAACATCCAGAATAATGTTCGATGATGAAATATCTGGGACTGTGGCCCAGCCAACTTGTCATGTGCAGGTAACTATCACAGAGGTGAGAGTCAAACATCTAAAGGCTGCGATGTCACGGGCATCCCAAGACAGAAGTGGACTGGAGCCCAAACCAACCAGCATAGAGGGGTCGGTGCTTGTCTCTCCTGTTTCCTCTGTGACCCTGGGCAAGTCACTCAACCTCTGTGAGCCCCAGTTTCCTCACCTGCAAAGTGGGAATAACAGTCCACTTCCAGAGTCATTGAGAGCTTTTGTAAAATATCTGGCTCAGAGCTGAAATATATCTGAGCTCCTTTCCAGGGCACAGAGTATGTGTTTTACCTTCCACATGTTGTAGTTAAACTTAAGCTATAATTGTTACAGTTATCTAGATTTCTGCTGAATTCATTTGTTATTAAACACATAGTTTTGAGCATATACTATGTGCCAGGCACTGTTGTGGGTGGAGGACCTAGTTGTGAATAAACAGAGTAGATCTCCACTCTGCAACATGTGCTCTGGTGGGGCAGGGGAGAGCAGACAAGATAAACAACAAACAAATGAAATTAATTAATGATGTCAGGTCTGGTGATGATAAGTGCCATAAAGTTAAGTGTCATATGGGTGGTAGCACAGAGGCAGGAACAGGTGAGCTGGTCAGGGAGGGCCTCAGAGAAGAGATGCTGTGTGATCTGTCCTCTGAACAGCAGGAAGGAGGCAGCCTTGAGATGCCCCAGGGGCTAAGCATTCCCATCAGGGGGAACTGCAGGTAGAGAGGCCCTAAGACATCAAGGAGCTCCATGCATCTGAGAAGAGAATGCAGACCAAGGTGAAAGATAGAATATGGTCAGCAAGGGAGAGAAAACTGGTAGCTGAAGTCAGTGACAGGGGAGAGGGGGTGGGCAGCAGCTCAGGTAGGGCCTTGTGAGTCAGACTGAATGGTTGGAATTTTATTCCCAGTGCCCTAGGACTTAGTTTGGTGGAGGGTTTAACACATGGCAGTGATGCAGAAAGATTTTTAAAAGAGCGCTCCAGCTGCTGTTTCATACGGTACTGCAAGGGGCAAGTGTGGACCCAGGAAATGTTATCCCAAACTAGGTCAGACATGATAACATGAACTGTTATCCCAAACTAGGGCAACTTGGATGAGGTGGGAGCAGTGAGATGGAGAGATGTGCATGAGTTGGGGATGCAGTTTGAAGGTGGGGCTGTCTGTGTGAGAGAGGCTGGCAAAAGAAGACTAGAGAAAGGGTGAGTTGGGTTTAGCTTTAGTAAGTGGTAGATGGTAGAGCCATTCCCTGGAGTAGTAAAGGCTGGAGAAGTGGCACATGTTTCTTCCCTCGTATGTGATTGGGTTTGTGGTGTGAGGAAAGGCAGGTGTGAAATCAAGAGTCTCGTTTGGCCGTGTGACGTTTGAAGGGTCTGGAAATGCCAAGTAAACAGCTTGATGCGTGAGCCCAAGAAATGGGTCAGGACTGGACACAAACTTGGTATCTCATCAGCCCATGGGTAGCGTTGAAAGTCATGGAACCAGATGAAACTAGCAAGAGGGGGACTCAGATAAAGAAGTCTGTGTGCTGAGACTGGGGCCTACCCACAGACATAGAGACTCTAGTTGAGGTGGAGGAACCAGTCAAGGAGACTGGGAAGAAACCATTGGTGAGTGAGGTGACCTTGAAGCCAGGAGGACATGGAGCTGGGGAAAAGGTGAGTTGGGAGCAGACTGGAGAGTTGCTCAAGGCAGGGAAAGCAAGCAGGTGGACCTGTAGAAGCCGTAGCAAGCTACTCAACCAGCTGCCAGACCCCAGTTGATGGAAGTATAGGAAGGGAAAGCTTCGTATGGGTGGGGGACCTAGTCGTGAAGCAGATCTCCATTCTGAAGCATGTGGTCTGGTGGGGCAGGGGAGGGCAGACCAGATAACCAACAAACAAATGAAATTAATTAATGATGTCAGGTCAGGCGATGATAAGTGCCATAAAGTTAAGTGTTATATGGGTGGTAGTTGAGGTCAAAGACATGGAGGGCAGCAGATATTGAATAATGCATAGCTAATAGTGAACAGGGATGAGTACTGAGGAGATGAGAAAAGAGGAGGAGTGTGAAATGGCTATTTTAGAGATGAGGAAAGGTGAAATGCTGAGGAAGGTTAGAAGGATCATGACATAGTGTTGTGTGCTGATTCTGAGGATGGAACTCCATTGAGCTGCTTGGCTGTTGGCCTGGGGTGAAGAGACAGCCAAGTTTTACCAGAGTTTGTGGCTGGCCAGCCAGGTGAGAAGGCAGGGGGGCTGGGGTAAGTGAGTAATCGGAATGGACCGTGAATCTAAGTGGAGTGAGAGGTGTATCAGCTGCAGGAGCAAACAGATAAAAATACTCAGAGGGGTGAAGTGGAGGACAGTTTAGTGGAGGTACTCGTTGCAGAGATGGGATGGTCAAAGCGATAACTAACAAGGAACAGTGGGGCACCCAGACGAGCCTCAGTCAAAACCATTCCCACCCCTAGAGCTGACTGGACAAAGGGAGGGAGTGGTGCCACCAGGGCCCAGCAGGAGCTTGGGAGAGAGACCCCCCCACAGCAGCTGCCCACCACAGAAGGGAGTGGGGTGAGACCTCGCCTTCCTCTAAACTCCTGTCCATATGGTCCATGGATCCAATTGGAAATCAGAGGGCAAGGAACCCAGGAAGCACCGTTCCCAGCAGTTGGACCCTTGGACAGCAGAGCATGCAAAGAACAGCAAAGAACGGATCAGGAGGTGGGGGAAGGCACCAGGAAAGAACCAGCCTAGGAGGAGGAATGGGCATGAGGAAGGAACGGTGTGGAAATGTTCTACTGACAACCCAGCTGATAGGGTCTGTGCTGCTTAAGGCCAAGGACTGTGTCATCAACTCTTTTGCTTCCACAAAGTTTAAGGCCCTGTGTGTAGAGACCCTGCAAATGCTGGATCCAATCAGGTGGTTGATGTGATTAACTGCTTCTGGCTGCCCCAACTTCCTATAGTTAGTGATTTATGAGAAAAACATCCTCTAAATACACCCCAAGTCTCAAGAGCCCTGAAATCTTACTTTTAAACCTAATAATGTCATATCTGATACTTGAACCAAGCAAAGAATTTAAAATACACATTTAAAGCCTTTTCTGCACAGGTAAGTTCTGTGTTAAGTTTTAATGGGAAAAAAAATAGCAAACGACCTAAGTCTAAAGCAATAAAAGAATGGTCATCTAAACAGTGGAACAGCCACTAGATGGAATGTTTGGAAATGTATGAAATGGTATTTATGAAAGACATAGCAAGAGTAGAAGTATATCTTGCAGTGTTAGTTGAAAACACAAACTTTCATACACAATTAAGTCTAAATTATGAAGGAGAGAAAAACTAGGAAAAGGAATGGGGATTATGTGACTATTTTTCCTTTTTTTTTCTATTTTACTATGTATTTCAAACCTTCAGTAATGAGTGGTTTATTTCATAATGAAGGAAATACTAAATTTTATTCTAAAAATATATCCTTAAGGAACAAATGGGAGCCTGACACTAATGACACCTTTTGCAAGACAGCCTCCACAGAACTTGGGAAATGGAACTCTTCTGGCATTTTCTCTCTCCATTTGCTGGTGTATATACCTTGTCTTTTTGTACCTAGGACTTCAATTCAGAAAAGCTACCTTATACTTTATATACTTATATATTAGAACTTGGTTGAAATAGTATTTAAGACTGGGGATTCCAATATTTTGTATCTCTAAACATGTACACCCCAATATGGAAACATGTAGTGAAAAATCTTGAAGAGCTTAGTTGGCCATTAAAGGAGGTGATATCCATATTCGTGAGTTCCAGTGGGTAGTGCCACTGGATATTTTAATTATAACTGAACACGGGATTAAACAGGGATGGGATATTTGGCTGGCTTGTTTTTAAAACTACCTCTGTTGGGGCTTGATTCTGGAAGAGACTGTGTAAGTAGTTCAGGCTGCTGTAACAGAGTATCGCAGGCGGGGTGGCTTATAAACAGCAGACATTCACTTCTCACAGCTGCTGAGGCTGGAAGTCCGAGATCAAGGCCCCGGCTGATTTGGTGTCTGGTGAGAATTTGCTTCCTGTTTCATAGGTGGCATCTTCTCACTGTGTCCTCACCAAAGGGATGAGGGAGCTCTCAGGGGTCCCTTTTATAAGTTCACTAGTCCCATTAGTGATTAGGTAGCCTAATCACCTCCCAAAGGCCCGATTTCCTAATACCACCACACTAAGGATTAGATTTCAGCATGTGAATTTGGGGTGGGGGGGACACAGACATTCATTCCATAACAGAGACTTTCTTCCATGAAGCACTGAGTCACTCACCTGTCAAACAGCAAGAAGCAGACTCCTTCTTAACACATCAGCTTTTTATGGGCTAAGAAACATACCAAATCCAGGCAGTCCGACACAGTTTACTGTGTAGGTTCCAACAAGCCAAGCCTGCAAGTGATTCGAACTTCTTTTCACTTTGGGTGAAATAGAAACTTCTTTTGACCAACTTTTTTTACTTTGGGGGAGAATTTGCACCTGCGTCAGCTTATACGAAGCTCTCATAAAGTGTTCCATGCCATGGATGCTAAAGTGGATGTAACTTTTTATTAATACAGACACTTATCTGAAGTCACATAATACCATCTGGAAGGGTTTTTCCAGGCAATAGTAATTGATCATTCAGGAATTCAACCATTAAAAAAAAAGACATTCTTTTTATTTAGCTCTTTGTTTCTCATACATGACAAGATCCCACCTCATTCTGCCTATTTTGTGCCTCTTTCCTGTATTTGTCTTAGAGAATAAGTCTTTTGGGGTGAAGAGTGCTTAGACTTCCACAAAATTCCATTTGTATAGTCTCCAAGCTAACACATGGAAAAATTCTGAACTTTATTGTGTATAGCCTTATTTCAGAGTTACAGTAAGTCCACCATGACATCCCTCATAACTATAACTTACTGAGCATCGCTTCCTTGCTGTGAGCCACGGGCTAAACCCTTCAGATGAGTTACAGCATTTGCCTCATTAACAACTCCATGGGGAAGGTGGTATCCCCATTTTATGGATGGGGAGGCTGACATTTAGAGAGGTTAAATAACTCACCAGAAGCTCCCCAGCAGGTGCCAGAATTGGGCCCAGGTCTGACTAACCTCAAACCCTGCATGCCATCCCGCCTCCTCAGCATTCATCCCCTGAGTTTGTGGGTGCCACCAGCCCTAGGCCAGCAAGGACACATCTCTTGTCAACAAAATCAGGCCTCGGTCTTCAGCATGATGCAGGAAGGGAGGGTGTCTCCCCAAGGAACTTTGGGAATATCTCAACACGGGGAGATGAGTTTATGCTGGATAATTCTAAAGAGGGATTAGGGAAAGAAGTCTTTTCTGAGCTGAAATGTGCTCATGGATAGAAACATCACTGATGAGATATTATCCTGACCAGTTGAAAACATTGCATATATTTTGTTGGGAACATCTTAGTCTGCTCAGCAGCAGGACTGAGAGCTTCACATTCTTAAGTAAAAACTATATGACTGATCCTATACTAGGTATTGTGGATATGGCAGAGAACATGACATGCCCCTCTCAAGAGGCTCAAAGTCTAGTGAGACAGAGGGCCAGGGAAGTGGGGTCTGTTACCGAAGGTAACTCGTCCCCACCTCATAACCAGGTTTTAGTCCTGTTTGTTAAAATCTGCTGTGTCCCTTCCTACCATTGGAGACACTGGCAATGGAATTATAAAAACAGGTATGTCAACTCCAGCCCCATGGCCACTGTCCTGGTTATTAACTGAAATGCCCTCCCAGTAGGCCTGATGGAACAGCCCAGCCCTCTCCACCTCCTTATCACCATCAGGGGAGCTTTCTAATAATACAAATCCTTCTGCCAGATTGAATCCTCCATCACTTCCTGTCTTCAGGTTCTGCTCTCCTTCGCACATGTTTCCCTGCCTGCTCAGCCTTAGTTCCCACCCTCCTGAGTGACCTCCCATCCCCACAGTGCCTCAGGCTCACATCCTTCCCCTCTGCCCGGAGTGCGCTGCCTGGACGTCCTCCTGCAAAGTAACCAACTATTCATCCTACAGACTCAGCGTTGCCTCCTGCTTGCATCCAGCCCCTGGACCTTTTCCTGCCAGCCCTGGGCAGTCCTTCCTGTCTGCTCCTGCCATACCCTGTCTATAGAGGAAATGATTGGTAAACAGAAGTTCATTATTATTTTTTTATTATGTGGAGCCTTCTCCCAGGTCTCCTTGCGTTCCCTCTCCTCGCCTACCCACTCCCCCTAGACACACAGAAGAGGGAGGCATCTTAAAAATGCAAATCTGACCATACCACTCAGCGGCCTAAAACTCCCTTGCTCCTAGAACAAGGCTCAGAATCCTTAAGCTGGTCCCTGTGGCCGCATCCTCTGTGGTCCCTGCCCAGAACCCCGTACAGAACCTGAGCAAGACTTTCAGAAGCTCAAGCACCAGAGAGATGATGGTGCCTGTCTGCAAAGTGGAATGAAACAAAAAGGCCATTGTAAGCCACACAATAAATGTACAGCCATTCAATAAAGTTCTGATTTTTCACACAATGACTACTTTGATGCTTTTTTCAACTAATTCTTAAAAACATTTTTTTTCTTTGGTGGCCCTGTTTTGCTGGCATTTGTGTCACTTCCTTCTGAAGCATCCCCTGGCTCCTTGTGCCAGAATCGGCACCCTATTCCATGGGCTCAAAGCACTGGCCACAGTCATCATTAAATAACTGTGCAATCATTCGTTTCATGTCTGTGTCCCATGAATGACGCCTGTGTCCCATGAAGCCCGAGATGATCCACCTTCTCCCCACCACGGTCTCCCAGTGCCCAGCATGACAGGGACATTGACTAAGTTTCAGTATCACTTACTTCTTGTAAATGAATGTTTTTCTGAATACATGCTCATCTCCCCACATGTGCCCCTTAAGAAGAAGGACCATGTTTTTTTATCTTTACGTCTAGAAATTAGGACATGTCATATAGTGGGTACTCAGTAGCTGTTTCCTGTAAAATGAATGAATGAATGAATGAGTGTTTTTCCTTTGATCACATAGCAAGTCATTTTTGAATCATGAAAAGGGAATAAAAAATCCTGTATTCTTTTAGTTGACTTGAATAGAAAATTTTAATCTCTCCAGAATTTGATCATTTTCAAGTCTCAGTAGGCATATGAAATTTTTGGAAGAGCTACACTTTGAGTCTTCATCACAGCTCAAATCACTATGCTACATGTAAAATGGATTTGTATTTCTTGATCTATGAGGCTTTAGGCTCTCAAAAGAAAAACTTAGCATTTCTCACTGAAGACACTAACTCAACATCTGAGTGGAACCACTTCCCTCTTCTCTGAAGGAAGACTTCGAAAAGAAGTCATTGAAATCATTTGACCTAGCACACAGACAGAGCTACCCTAGACGTGACCTTCATTACAAGGAACCTGAAGCCTGCCCGCCCTATTGTCTGGAAGCCTCAGGGGACGTAAGTGCCCTTCTGGCTCTGAGCCCTCCAGAGAGCAGGCCCTGCAGCTGTAAAACTGTGCTCTCTGCCCACTGTCTCCAGCATAAAATGCAGCCTCTGGGACATCTTGAACAAGTAAATTACTGGGGAACTTGAGTATGTTCTTTAACAACTACTTGCTTGACAGAGGCTGACAGTTGTAAACTGGTGCACTTCCAAGTGACCGCCTCAGCTCTTCCAGCATGATATGGGATGAAGATGTAAGTGGCCCCGAGTCCCAGGAGCTCACAGAGAACGGGAAGGAATACCTAGGCATTCACATGGACTTGACATAAACACGAAAGGAGCCCCACAGGAGTGGAAAATTACTGTTCTGAAGATTTTTCTTTTAGGTTCTGCGATTTTGTAGGACCTTAGCTTTCCCTTATCTGGGAAGTTAGTATCGCTCATAGTCAGAAGTTATAACGAAGTGATAAGGTGAGCTTTTTAAAAAATGATTCTTTCATTCCATTGCTGCTTTTCTCTGCTTTTCATGTGCTGTTTGAACAATGTGGGGCTTGATGTTAAAGATGACAACTGGGAAAGCAGAAGCAACGAAAGAATAGAGGGCATTTTCCCACTTCTCCTGGGAAGGCTCTAACCTTGTTTCTGGTTTTAAAAAGAAAAATCTTCAGATATTACCTGTCTCAGTAAAGTGGAGAAACCCAAAACGTCTCATCCTGGCCTAACAACCAAAACACCTTCACTTATTCCCATTCAGACTTAGCATTCGCAACCAAAAGAAATGGACCAGATTTACAACAAGGGCAAGATGGACTAGTCACTAATCAAGGCTTCCTTGTCTTTTCCTTGGGGTCTGAGATTAAACTACAAATCTGCCATGCTGGTGGTTATTAGGGTCTCTGTAACTGAGACCCAGCAGAGGGGCACAATCAGAGAGAAATTAGCACATCGCCAAATTGAAGAGGTGATGCCAAGAAACTACATACATGTGGCTGTGTGTCTTCAAGGCTGTAACATTTTTTTAAAACTTTTTTTATTGAGGTACATACAATAAAATGCACAAGTCTTAGCGTACATACAGCTCATCAGATTTTGACATATGGAAGACACTCCTGTAACCATCACCCAGATCAAGATATCAAACATTCTCACCATATTTTTTCACATTCACCCATCCCCCATCCCCACCCCATGCCCCATGGCAACCACCAGCCTGTTCTCTGGGTCTCTGAGTCTATTTGTTTTGGTTTTTTGTTTGCTTGTTTTGTGTTTTAGATTCCACATATAAGTGAAATCATATGGTATTTGTCTTTGTCTGACTTATATTACTTAGCATAGTGCCCCCTAGGTCCATCCATGTTGTCACAAATGGCAAGATTGCTTTTTTTATGGCTGAGTAATATTCCCTTATAGATATGTGACACACCTTTTTTATCCATTTTTCTATGGGTGGACATTTAGGTTGCTTCCATATCTTGGCTATTGTACATAATGTGGCTATAATCATAGGAGTACATATATCTTTTTGAATTAGCAATTTTGTTTTCTTTGGGTATATTCTCAAAAGTAGAATTGCTGGGTCAAATGGTATTTCCATATTTAGTTTTTTGAGAAACCTCCATACTGCTTCCCATAGTGGCCACACCAGTCTGCAATCCCACCCAGAGTGTAGGAGGGCTCCCTTTTCTCCACATTCTTGCCAACACTTGTTATTTCTTGCCTTTTGGATAGTAGCCACTCTGGTGTGAGGTGATATTTCATTGCGGTTTTGATTTCCATTTCCTTGATAATCAGTGATGTTGAGTATCTTTTCATGTGTCTGTTGGCCATCTATATGTCTTCTTTGGGAAAATGTCTATTCAGGTCCTCTGCCCATTTTTCACTGGGTTATTTGTTTTTTTGGTGTTGACTTGTATGAGTTCTTTATATATTTTTTATATTAGTCCCTTATCAGATATATTATTTGTAAATATAGCCTTCCATACAGTAGGTTGCCTTTTTGTTTTGTTGATGGTGTCCTTTGCTGTGCAGACACTTTTTAATTTGATGTAGTCCCATTTGTTTATTTTTGCTTTTGTTTCCCTTGCCTGGGGAGAAATATCCAGAAAAATTTACTTATGCTGATGTTTAAGAGTGTACTGCCTATGTTTTCTTCCAGTTTTATGGTTTCAGGTCTTATATTTAGGTCTTCAATTCATTTTGCATTTATTTTTGTGTAAGGTGTAAGACAGTGGTCCGGTTTCATTCTTTTGCATGTAGATGTCTAGTTTTCCTGACACCATTTATTGAAGAGACTGTCTTTTCCCCATGGTATATTCTTGCCTCCTTTGTCATATATTGACTGACCATCTAGGCATGGGTTTATTTCTGGGCTCTCTATTCTCTTCCATTGATGTAATATCTGTCCTTGTGTCCATGGCTGTGACTATTAGTCCAAACAATCTGGGCTATTTGGACAGTTCTTAGTTTGATAACGCTTTTTATTTTGCAAGATCAGTTCCTCCTGCCATTTCACTGCTGAGTAGAGGGACACAAGAGCAGTTCTGTATCATTGCTTTCAAGTCACCCAAATATGTTTATGGATTTCCGTTACAGCTCTTCTAGAACACTCTAATGGTTAAGGGCAATTTTAAAATAAATTATTGTTCACCCAGTCTTACTTTTAGAGATGTGTGCTCTAGCAGGGAGAGGGGAGTGGTATTGATTAGCACATTTCAATGCTGTAGAATCTCATGGCATCATAGCTTGCTGCAAGGCTGAGGCTGGCCACGGAATAGACATCCAATAAGTACTTGTGGAATTGGCACTGATTAGGTAGGTAGCAGGTCACAGCCTGTCCCGTCATACCTGAAATGTACAGAACAAGCATCAAATACAGCTCTCCAAGGAGGTGGGGCCTGAAGGTAACCCAGCAGGGTTAAGGCCTGTTTGGTCTCTCATGCTAAAGTTTTGCTAGCAAATATTCCATTCCCCACCTACTGGAGCTATGTAAATTAAGAATTTCAAATACAAATGTAATAATTATATTATACTTGAATAATGGACAGAGTAATCAAGTAACTCATCCCAATAACCATTTTCAATCAAAATCTTAAGCATTATTCTCATTTACTAAAAAAATATCAAAAACCACAGAATCCATGTTGCATCCTACCATTTTATGGGACACAATAAAGGGTTGTATTTTCATTAACGTGAGTGATCTTACACACTGTTTGAGAAAGTTGGTCTCCTGTCCAGGATGCATAAAATTAATAGACCTTAAGGGAAAAGGTCATTAGTATCTAACACAGATGATGCAAGAAACATCACTGGTTGAATGGAACGTCCAAAAATCATACGTTAGTTAAAAACAAAATATAAAAAACATACTTCTAACATTCAGGTGTCAAACAAAATAATATACAGTGGTTGTGTTTTCATTTATCTTGTGTGGAGATGAGTTTAATACTAAATGGAGCGGGAGCAGAGAGAGCAGTTAAAGAAAATCAACATATTAAAAAATACCTACAATGAGTATATTAAAATGCATTATTCAGGCGATATTTGCGTCTGAAGTTCTTGCCATCATCAGGAAGGAATTCTTTCTCCCCTAATCTATTTTGTGCTGCCTGACTTTCCCGGAGCAGTTTTGACTTTTGCTCCTGATCAAACAGGCCACGCAAGATAATTATCGATGCATGGATGCTTTGGAGTAAAAGACATCTCAGCAGTAGTTTAACTTTCTTATTTTTAAAAAACAAAAGGGGCAAAAGGAGGGAAGAGGAGCAGCAGTGCTTAATACGCAACTAATGAAATGTTAATGGGCACAAATGGATTCTGAAAGAACTCAAATATTGCTTTGAAATTAATTATACCTCTCCCATTGTCTTAAAAAATGGAAGATTGAAACCTATACTGCATGTTTACTATGTTTAATTTTCAATTGTTTCTTTGATGTTGCAGATAGAAAGGTTTGCACCTGCAAGGGAAAAAGGCTCTGAACAGATTGCAAACACTCTGCAAACACTTCATCAGGAATGTTAGTTGTCAGCCTACCCCCAGCACAAGGGAGCCTTGATGATATCTTGTGTGCCTTTGACTCCTTTTGATTAATAAATGCAAACAGTTTTTCTCAGTAACCTCTGTTGCAATCTATGCATAACAATTAGGGACAACCTCTGGTGAAGGGATGCACTGAAGTCTGTTTTCGCTTCCTCTGCTGCAAAGTAAATAGTTGATGTATAATGCTTTTTGACAATTAGAGAATGAAATCTCTGCAGCTATGCAATTTCAGCAACTGTTTATTATTTCTGTTCCCTGCAATGAAGGATCAATGTTTGTGACAATTTTAACTCTACGCTGGATGGACAATTTGATTATTTCTTTCCCTGAGTTTCATGTCCTATTATTGAATTCTTGGGTACAAATATCATTGGCTTTTCACAAAGTGAATTTGCGATGTTTCCATCAAAACAATGTATTGAATGGGCATTATAAAGAAGCCAAGTGTGACTCTCAGGGAATATTCAGTCATTACTTTCCAGGGCAGAGACAGCTGCTGAAACTTGTGGGAAGAGTCAAGTTTGGTTCTGCTCTAAGCTCTGCAGCCTTGCATGACGACTGGCTGGGAGGAGGTATCAGGGCACAGGGGCATGTCCAGCCTTCTGGAATTGGTTGCCCTTGCAGAATGTGGAGGTGGTAAAGGGAGGACAGAGCTGCAGCACTTCCCAGCTCCAGGAGACCCCAGCCCACAGCATCCAGGATGGATGGAGGCCTGAGGCTGGGCAGCATGCTCAGAGCCCCAATGTATTCATGTACAGTCCAAGAGGCCACAGTGTGCTGAGGAGGCCAGGGTGCAGAGAAAAAGGCCCACACCATAGAGACTGACAGCTTGGGTTTGGATCCAGGGGTATGATCTTGAGTATCTGATGTGCCCTTCCAGGCAGAGCCTGTGGCTTCTGCCAGTCATCCATTCATCTTTCCATCGCTTAGTAACTCTTCAGTTATCCAATACCTGCTCACTGGGCCCTCCCAATAACAAGTCACCTGGGGCAACTGTGGAGAGCTGGTGGCCCCGAGGAAAGGAGGAAGGGCTGGCAGGTGTCTTAGTCAGCCCAGCTGCTGTACTAGAACACCACAGACTAGGCAGAAATTTACTTCTCTGTTCTGGAGGCTGAAGTCCAGGATCTCACAGTTCTGGTGGCTGAAGTCCAAGATTAGATGGTGAGGCCTTCTTCTGGGGTGCAGACTACCACATTCTCACTGTGTCCTTACGTGACGGACGGGATGAAGGAGCTCTCTGGGGTTGCTTTCATAAGGGCACTGATCTCATTTATGAGGGTTCTACCCTCATGACCCAATCACCTCCCAAAAGCCCCTCCTCCTAATGTCATCACATAGGGGCTTAGTGATTTAACATATGAATTAGGGACAGTGACACATTATCAGTCCATAAGAGTAGGCTATGGCCTGGAAATGAGGCCTGCTTGGAGCAATGGGGGTCCACAAGAGTGCTGGGAGTGAACACTGCTCAGTGAGAGGGGAGGGAGGGGCTGGACAGAAGGGCCCTGTGGCCAGAGGAAGTAATGCCAGCTTCTTGGAGCAGGCCAAGTCAGGAATGTGGCAGATGGGAACGTTGCAAGGCTAGATGAGTAGGCTGGAGATAAGCAAGGGATTGGAAGGGATGGGTTAGCTGCAAAGAACAGGCAGAGGAAGGGAGCAAGTCCAAGAGAAAAAGTCTGGATAGAGAGATTTCCAGGGATGTGGAAGGCAGGGAAGCTGCAGGGTAGAGTTTTGTGTGGCTCATATAAGCCAATCCCCCAGGCAGACAGAGTGTCCCTGGGGTCTGCAGAAGTTGGGGCATTGGGCAAATTACCATAAGCACTGGACTGTCACTCCATCTAGAAACCAGGGAAAATAATACCTACCCTCAGGCTGGTTGGAAGGTTTTATTGAAATAGTGTATATGAAGCACCTGGAACAGAGTATGTGCTAACAAATGGCAGATGAAATGCTGCTACTGTTATAATTAATCACTGCTGGACGTAGCACTTTTGTGAGATCTCACTTGGCTGAATACCATTATGTTCCTCTCCATATCTACAGTCTCTAATTTTTTTTACTTGTCTAAATGATCTTGGCATCTGTATATTTGTTACTGTAAGTCACCTCAAATAATTTTTAGAAATGAATGGGGACACATTATAAGCAAATACAGTTATCTGGGATAGTAAGTAGGCTTCATGTCCTACTGATAAAGTTAATCCATTCATCTTACTTTCAAGGTGATTTGTATTCAGAAAAGAATAAAATATCTAGGAGAAAAATAAGATGGAAGAGAGAAGAATCTCAACTTTAGATTATTATCTTTAGTTGGATGAATTGAGAGATAAAAGTTCCCAAATTTTATGCAAAATGAGATTTATGTGATATGAATGTGCTGCTGTCATTACATAGAGCCATATTATTTTCCAGCCGGTAATCAGTATGGCAGGAGTTCAATGTGAAGAATGATTGCAGATAATAAATACTCCATCCTTCATACACAGATACACAGAGCTGATGTTCTGGCCTCTCTGACACTCTGCTCTGATCCATGGTATAGGAACTCCAGGGGTCCCTGGGAAGTTGGGAGCCAGTGTGTAGGAATTCATGAAGTATCGGGGGGGCCCAAGGGATGGAGTCGTCTCCCAGGTGGCAGACCGGGGAGGTTGTGTGTGATAGTGGGAGTCAGGCAAGCCTAAGCTTGGATCCCTTCTGCCACTTGCTTTCTAGCTGCAAAAGACTTTAGCATCTCTCAGCCTCAGTTTCCTTATTTATAAAATGAAACTAATGCCCACCTTACAGGGTTTTTACAAGTTAAGATTACTTGCTGAGCACCTTTCCCTTAGTCTGGTATACAGTTAAAATGCAATTTTTTAAAAAATTTAAAGAAAGATGGTGGTAATAACACTCACATTTGGTCTGGTTGATACCGGATTTCTACTGATATTATAAGTCATGGAGATGTTCTTAGAGAATAAACGTTCATCAAATTTGGATTACTGAAGTGGCAGAAGTCATCTTGGATCTGAATTAGTGAGTAAACACCTGCACTTCCTGCCGCGGAGGAGACGTCCTCAGGGCCAGCTGCCTTCAGTGGTGCGGGTCCCTCTTGGGCCTGGGCGGCAGCAGGGGTAGGTATTTCATTTTGGCTGGGCCATTCTTGCTTGAGACTGAGGCAATTAGCGTCCTGACAAGGGCCGTGTCCTACGCAACATGCCCTCAGGGAGAGAAACGCTCATGGAACCCAGGTAGGAAGATGGGTGCCCCAGGTGCTTACCCAGGGCGCCTCCTCCTATCCTCAGGGTAACCCCCAAGGGAGGAACTACGATGACTCCCTTTTCACAGAAGTGGGAAACAGGCTCAGAGGCTCAAGGTCACAAAACAGGTAGTGGGAGGTGGTTCCACAGCGTTTGACCCCAGAGGCAGAATGCTCTTAGCCATTGTCACTCCGCACCTGGGTACCGAGCCTATGTGTGCCAGGAAGATACAGACAGATGTAGCATACTGATGAAGACATGCCGAAGAGGTGAGCTACATCACCGATTTTATTTCATATTTATGAACGCCAATATAGACAGAAATAATATTAAACGCGCGGCAATGGATTAAAATGCCTTTTGAGAAGAGATGTAATTAAGAAGCAAGGGTGGAAAAGTCTGCGTTATTTAAAAGAGAAATTGTCGGTGTGAAAGGAGATACCCTCAGAGCAGCCCACAGGAGGGTCCGGAAAGCCAGCTGTTTGGGCAGGAGGAGCATGTGCAGCCTTCTGGGAGCGCTGATTTGGGACACGCCAGTAATGGGAGAGTCTGCGTCAGTATGGATTGAGCCCGCCGTCGGCTCCTAGCGTGAACTTGTTATCGGAGTATTTTATAGTCCACCTGACCGAAAAGAACAACTGGACTGTGAAATGATAGAGCAAATAAAAAAAGCCGTAAAAGAGCCAGAGTGATAGTAATGGGAGATTTTAAGTACCTGAGCACAGAGCAGAGTGCATTAAGTGGATGAAATAAAGCTTGAAGTGTGTGTGGAAGAGGCTTTGGGGATGGGAGAGTGGGAGGTGGGGAGGAGGGTGGCAGGAGGGAGGGGAGTCCCTCCAGAGAGACTGTTTAACTCAACATCTAATGTATTAGTTATTTAACACCGAAGGTATAATTAGAATGAGAATCTGTATTAGTACCCTTGTTCCTGGGCCCAGTCAGCCTAATTCTTTCTCTTGGCCTCTGCGTCCAAGGAAAGTGTCCCTTAACCAGACTTCTGCATCCTTACAAGATTCCCGTACAACTTCTAATTTATGCATCCCACAATCCAGGGATTTTGAGGAGGGAACTGGAATTCTAAGATGAACATCAGCATCGAATCCTAAATCGACCACACTGTAGCCTTGTTCGAATTGCAGTGTTTAGTGTATTTACTTAAAATTTAAATTGCGTTTCTGGGTTATGGTTTTAAAACATATTTCTGAATAAGTCCCAGAATAAATTAATGTACCAGTAAATTAATAAATGTATTGCTTGTGACTGCCAAGCCAGGGTTGCTTCAGGTCCGTGATGTGTCAAGCCCTCAGGTCCTGTGCTGAGGGGCTAAGGCTGCAGGACAGGACGCCGGGCACTCACACGCTCCTAGGGCAAAGGCAGGCCCAGGAAGCCCAGCAATAAATGTATAGCGATTGACAAAACCACAAGCATGGGGCATGTTGATACCGATTCGATGCAGACGGCGAGAGAACTTTGGCAAGCAGAAAGGCCCTGTCGTTGCCTCGTTTTCAGAGTGGTGTAGGAACCGAGCTGCCCCTGGCCCTGGGGCAAGGCTGATCTAGACTTTTAGTCTGGGCACAGAGGAACTGGGTTGCAAACCACTTGCCAGCCCAAGGTCCAGAAAATGGGATGGTGTGGGCAGAGTGCAGAGCCCAGCTGTAATAAAGAGGGCAGCGCATTAAACGAGTTTATTACTGGAGGGGTAACCGAGAGGTGCCAGATTCTGATCTTGCAGATGCAAGAGGCACAACAGATGGGGAGCAGCCCAGGGTCCAGACCACCACCCCGGAACACCCAGGCAAGGGGCGTGAGGCTGGGGTCTGCTCTGAGAACAGGTCTCGCATCTGCACCTGTCTATGTTCCCTCCCTCCCAAGGGCATGATGAACGGATGCCGTGGTTGGGGGAAGAAGGAAGTCTCCCACTCTCCCACCCACCTCAGTTCAGTTTCCTTTGTTCCTAAAGCACTTTCGTTCTAGCACACCGAACTCCCAAAGAAAAAAGAGAGAGCAACTGCTCAGTGTTCCCCTTTGACAACACAAACATAAAACCCTGGCAAATTATTTTAGCTATTTGTTCTCAGATTATGCTTTCCATTTTCAGGATGTTAATAATGGACTCTGGGGGGATTTTTCCTAGGCCCAATAGCAATGCTATAAAATTAAACATCCATGTGAGTGAGGGAAATTGAAGTAATTATCCAGCAGAGGGAGGAAAGCCTCTCCTGTTGCAGAGCACCCTCAGCTTGAGTGCAGCAGGGGAACCCCTCTTTAGTGTAAGGCATCCACCAGCATTTTGGTGCTTCCTCCTTCTAAATTATGCCCCCCGTAAGCACTCTGCCTTTCTTGGTGGCCCTTTGGAGTCTTGTGAGGCAGAGGAAAAGCAGCATAAGGGTTTATGTGATGGACACCCACATCCCTGCAGGGGTCATCTCTGCTCCTCCCGCCTGCCTGGAGCTCACAGTTTCCCATACAGTTTGATGACCGGTGTGGCTGAAGACAGAGACCGAACTGAGATTTGGGGAAGGGAGCTTTTCTTGTCTCATTCGTGCCAATCTCTAAAAATGAGCTAAATAACAACACTTGGAAATGTTCAGGCTAGAGACCAAACCAAGCCCCCGAACCAGGAGAACTGGACCCAAGGTTAGCTGTTGCCAGTGGTGTACCTTTGATGCTGGTCCACACGGAGGGCTTCATTCCTGATGGGTTGATTCATTCATTCAGGAGTGTCCTAGTTCTGCTGTTCACTGACTGTGAAATCTTAGGCAACTTAACTAAATTTCTCTATTCCTCCATTTCTCTTTGAAAGTTTCAGGGAATTGTCCCTTCCTCACATGGCTGGGAGAATTAGACGGATTCACGTAAAACCCTTGGAACCCTGTTTGGCATGTAATAGACACTCAGGAAACGTTGACCGTGACGATGGTGATGGTGATGACAGTGGCTGTATCAGCAGGGCTCCAGGCAGGGAAACAGAAGCTACACCAGTTATTTTAACCGAGAGAATTTAGTGCGAAAACTGGTTAAACAACATTGGAGAACAGAAGTGAAGGGACAACCTGGATAGTAACTGCAGAAAACAGACACCACCCAGGGAGGGCTAAGGGAACACTGAGAATTATGTATTATATATTGTATATTGCATATTATATATTATATAACCTGGGCCATTGGCAGAGAGACCCTGCAGAGCTGAGACTGAATCTCAGGAATTGAGTGCCTACAGGGTCATGAAAAGAATCTGTGGAAGTGTGGGAAGAAAAAAAAGCTGACTCATAGGGGATGCTGAAGTATTTACTGAATGAATGAATGAATGAATCCTGACCCTAAGAACAGGCATGCTAACGTGGAGTAAAGCAAAGCATTCCATCTCAAACTGTCCTTCTGAGCAGAACTATGACAAAAACCAATTCACATGAAGCAAATAAATATAGGGGTCTAGGGGTGAACTGTCACAGGCACTTGTTTTCTGGCAGGAAGAGTGGGCAAAGGGAGAGGGGCAGATCCCTCCTCCTACCATCTGCCCAGGCTCCCTCCGGCGCCCCTGACTGGGTCAAGGAGAGTTGGCGTTTGCAGAGACTCAGCTTCTGCCTGGCTCTCCCTTGGCCCCTAGGCCAGCCATAGAGCTTCTAGGAGCACCGGTTTCCCATCTTTACAGCAAAGGACAAGGTCTGCCCCACCCTTCATCCAGAGATAACATGTGTGCTTAGGAAATAATGGATAGAAGTACTTTTTCAAAGCACATACAAATGCAAAAAAGCGTTACCATTGTCTGGAGCCCAGATCAATCTGGCGTTCTATCACAGCACTAGGGGTCACTTTGGAAAATTATGTTAGTGTAGTCTTATTGTCTAGAAGATTTCAGCTTGGATTTTAGCCCAGCTATAATAATAGTAAGCTATACAACAAGCACATATTAAATGGCCCCATTTAGTGACTAAAGGATTGTTTACACTGACGGCTCTCAGTTTCCACACTCTTTCATCTTTGTGCATAAAACAAGTGCCTGTGACAGTTCGACCCCTAGACCCCTATATTTATTTGCTTCATGTGAACTGGTTTTTGTCATAGTTCTGCTCAGAAGGACAGTTTTGAGTATTAAGATGGAATGCTTTGCTTTACTCCATGTTAGCATGTCTGTTCTTAGGGTCAAGATTCATTCATTCATTCATTCAGTACTTCAGCATCCCTTATGAGTCAGCACAAATTCTGAACTACGATTCTCTCTTCATCTTATAGTGTTTATATTTCAAAATATTTTCTTAGATTCATATTTACAAAACTCCACACATCCGTTTATCAAGGAAAATCTGGGCAGCAGTTGCTAGTGTTCAGTCTCAGCCCCCTTGACAGGTCTGTTGGATCATTTCCGGCAAGTCATTCGGAACAGCCTCTGTGTTCAGGGGTGTGCCGCTCATTGTTCAGCCACATTTGTCTCCGTACTGGGCAAGCCGTGCTTGGCAGTGTCTTGTGAGGGCTTCTGTCCCTGGGGAGCATATCCAGTGGCCAAGGGTCTGAGTGGTGCCAGTGGATTTTAGTTGCCAGACATCCAGTGAGTTTTGAGCCCAGAAGGACAGGTTAGGTTGGGTGTGGAGGGCAGGTTAACTTGGGAAAGCCATTTGCTACATTCCACCAAGAGGAGCTGAAACTAGAGGACATTGTCAAGTGACCCCATTCTCAGGGTGCAGAAAGGGGAGGAGTCCCATTGCAGCATTCAGCACGGTGGGGGTGGGGGGAGTGGGGGGGGGTTAAAAGTGGGGGTGTTAGAGCCAAATACATGGCGCCTGCTCGCCATCCTTGGGACATAAGTTAATGAGGGGTGTTTATTTTATTTACTGCTATGTCCTGAGCCTTTTATGGCCGCCCCATGCATATCTTAATGTGCCAGCAGTCCCTGCCTGAGTACCTCCTGACATTTAATGCATCTTTGTGACATTTTTCCTGGCAGCCACCAGATCCTGAGATGTTTTAATGAACCATTCCATTTTCCCCACCACGCTGCTGCTTCACCTGAGCTGTACTCCAGATGCAGCCTTAGCTCATCGTCTTGGCTTGGTGGGGACGAGTCAGCACCATGCTGCTCTTTGTTTTCCTGCATCCGTGGTTGGGGCATCTGCAGATTAGCTAATGGAGGGTGCCCCATCTCGCCAAATGCTAATGGTGTAAAATGTGATCATTTTGCTGACAAATGAAAACAGGTTTCATTCTGACTTGCAGTAGAAATAATCCCTCAATTTTGCAGCCTGGGAACAATAGATTTTGTTGATGTTGATTACTCCATTTCTAGCTTTTTCCAGGGATACAGTGATTCTTTCAATTGCAGCTTTCAGGTGACATGTATGTGATGTTTTCTCGTTAGCACCGTAATGATAGATACGCCAAATTCCATGTCTGCATCACACCATCTTACAACCACAAGTGAATTTGTTAGAGCAGTTGCTGCAAACACATTTACCATCTCACTTGCCTGCTTTGAGGAGTTTCTTTTCCCTCTCCCAAAGTCGTGAAAAGCTCAGAGGTCTCTGAGATGGCGCCCTGCCTTCATGCCTTACTTTACTGTTCACTGCAGCTCACCCAGAAAATGACTTTTAATTTTAACCTTGGGTTAATGTTAATAGCCTGGGAATTTTTCCAGAGAATGTCATTTTACACACATCTCCACGTCTGTGAAGATGAGTAAGCCTGGGAATTTTTCCAGAGAATGTCATTTTACACACATCTCCATGTCTGTGAAGATAAGTGAAATGTACCCCCATGTGGCTCTCACTGTATTGCTCCCCAAGTCTTAGTAAAAGAACTGTTTAAAATTACACAGGAATTTGGCATTGAGTTCCATACTTCAGTTGCCCACTGGTAGGACTCTGGCTTGGTGGCCTCTCAATTAATAATGAGGAGTTCATTAATTTATATTGCATTTCTACAGCCCTAGAAAGATAAGAGTGAGCAAAAATCGTCCTGAGGAAACCTATGAGCGGGTGAGAGATAAATTGCTACAACTACAGGAACTAGGGTGTCCCAAACCGTGGTAAGGAGTTCCAAGAATGTGTGAGCAGGCCCCTGAGGTCACCTTGAGTGTCAGGGAGGGAATCCCATGTGAGCCAACTTCTGAAGGATGCAAGGACAAAAAGGGGATGAGGACCCTCCCAGGCAGAAGATGTGCAAAGGCCTGGGGGCGTGGGGGAGCAGAAGGGACAGAGGAAGACTGTATAGGAACAAGAGGGATCTGGTTGGTGAGATCATGCACCCCACTGGTGCTGGTGAGAACTCGGGTCTCCATCCTAGAAGGAAGGGAAAGACAGAAAGGGCACCGAAAGTGGAGACATGACCAGGCTTCTAGTGGGAAAATGATCGTCTTGACTTTTGGCTGGAAAATGGGTGGGGGGAGTTAAAAATGGGATATGAATAGGCAGTTAGAAGGCTTTCTTAGGCTTCCAGGAAAGAAATCATAGTTGCTGAGGTTGCGGGTTTGGTGGGAAGAGGGAAAGATGCTCATGGATTGGGAGGACATTTAGGGGATAAGATGGGTAGGAACTGGTAGTGGATGTATGTATGGAGAGAGGAAATGTTAAGGATGGCGCCAGTGTGCTTGGCTGGTGGGGCAACAATCCGCTGACCTAGGCCACACTGAAAGAGGACCAGGGTGTAGGGAAGGACCATGAGTTTGAGGTGCCTTCAGCTATTTCAGTGCATCCTTTGGTTTTTTTAAATAATTTTTGGACTCTTAAATTAGTCCCAGTAGTATACACATACATATCTGTACCTGATGCGTAGCAATGGACCCCTGCAGTCAAGATTCTTGGACCCAGGGTTGGAAGGAGCAGGCAAGAATTTCCAGTATAGAAAGAGTTTATACAGAGGGGTGAACCCTATGTCCCCACTCACCTGGGAGAGGACAGCGTGGAGCATGGACGGTAATGGTGGGTCACTTCATTGCAGGTCCACCTCTCCCCTTGTCAAGTTCGCCGAGAGAAGTCACTTCCCTGTGGCGGGCAGAGATGGGGCGGGAGGATGGGAGGTGTGGCATGCTGGTGAGTTGAGAGAGGGACTGAGCAGGCTCATGCAGCCCCTCCACTTCTTTCTTATTCTCAGAGCTCTTCTGCTCACCTGTGTGGGGTGAGACCTGGGCAGATCCCAACCCTGCAGAAGAGGCCAGCAGTTTGAAGAGGCCGGGTTCTTTGTAGGGAGGGCTGCCTTAGGGAGCCAGCCTTTTGCCGAGGGTCAAGCTATGCTCTCCAGGTTTTTATCAGCCATCAGGCTGGTATCTTGATCTACTTCCGTCTGAATCCAGCGTTTTCTGCCTTCACACTTCAGTAACATTCAACTGCACTTGGTTCCAGGGTTTTTTTGAATGGTTTCTGCCTCCACTCTTTAGCTTGTTTTCCCCTCTGCCTGGAATACCCTGCTTGCTCCCCACTCACTGCCCATGCTCCTCACCCCTAAGACCCACCCAAGCACCACTTCCTTTAGGGACCCTCGGAGGTCTACCCTTCCACCTCCTTGGTCATGCACCTGCCCCTTGGGCCCATGCCTCTCACAGTGGTTTGTGAGGCTCTGTTCACTAGGGTTTATCACATGGAAGTGATAAACATGCTACCAGGGTCCTGGGGAGTGCCTCTGTGTCCACTAGACCTGTGTCTGGCTCACAGTGTCATCACGTGACTGAAGGTGGTTGTAGGGGGCACAGAAACAGGAAGTGCAGATGTAAATCAAATTGTGCGCCCAAGGAATCAAATAGTGGGGATGGGAAGAGGAATGTGGGCGCAGACTAGGGCAGGAACTGCAAGGGAGCTCTGCTCAGCACGATTTCTCCTCCAGGTTCCCAGGTGGCTCAGTGACAGCCAAAGGTAGAAATAAGAAAACATGGAAAGACTTGCTATTTGTTGTAGGATTCTAATAAAAATATTTACTGAGAACCTTACTACATTCTAAACACTAAGCATTTTACAGGCATGGTCTCTTTTAATCCTCACAACAGCTCTTGGAGATGTAGAAGCTATTATTATCCCCACCGTCCAGATGAGGCACAGAGAGTAACTTGCTCAAGGGTTGCACAGCTAGAGAGTAGAAGAGCTGGACTCAAACTCATGCTGCCTGGTGCCAGAGCCTGTGCGCTGGTGTGACTTTAGCAGGAAGAACAGTGGCTAAGACATGTTTCAAAATGGGAAAAGGCCTCCCTCCAAGACTGGAAGCCCCTGCGTTATTCAAATCAGATTATAACAATGCAGAGGCCCTTCATTATAAAGGCTGACATGGTTCCCAAAGCAGGCAAGCAAAGGCAGGCAGGCCACAGGTGTCCTTTCCTGGAGAGACACCGAAGGTAGAGCAGACGTGAAAGAAGAGTTAAGCCCTTTGGTGAGCTGGGATCAGGGTGGGGATTAGACAGGACCAGGCAAGCTTTCTTTGGATGGGACAGTAGAAAAGGACGAGGGCATCCAGGCTGAGAAGAACTGTGAGGAGTCTCTGAATATGAGGAGCATGCCAGATCCGAAGCGGGGAGACTGGAAAGGAAGGGTGTGCTTGTTCCCAGTGTGAGTGCAAGGAGGGAAAGCCCAGCCAGCCAGGTGGACGCCCGAAGAAGAGCTGGTCAGAAGAAAGAGAGCCGGGGCTGGAGTCCCCTGGGCAGGTGTGGAGCCGCCGGGCTTTGCCTGTCTTCATCCTCCTGCCTGCCTCCACTCATGCTCAACTCTGCCAGCCGGGCAAGGTGTGGGCCCCGGGACAAGGTGGGGAAGGCAAGGTCCTGCCTGAGTAGAGTGCACAGTTCAGACACTGAATGATTGTCGACTGCCAACAAGGGCTGCAGAGCCAAGCTGTCTGTGGATGTTAGCTCATCAACTTGCACGGTGGGTTAGATAGGGTAGAGACCTTTCGTGTTGCAGACAAGGAAACAGAGGCTCACAGAGGTCCAGTTACCTGCCCAAGTTCACAGAGCTAACTAACAGCAGCCCAGCAAGTGGCAGACATAGGGTTCAAACCCCCACCTCTGTCTCACAGCCACGTGTTGAACTGTGGCACTGAGGTGCCTCCCTGCCCAGCACTCAGGAGCCTCCACCGTCCCATGAAGGCTGCCAGAGACCAGAGCCAATAAAAGGCAAGGCAGAGACTGAAATCATCTCATGGAACACTCAGGCTAGCATGATTGAATGTCAAGGTGGTGAAAAGACAGTGAATTTAGCTCAGCAATAGAAAAGAACCATCATGAAATTCAGAGGTTTTCTTTGGAATCAGATGTTTTTCATGCTACAATATCAGTTGGAAAAGAAATATAAAATACATTCTTAAGTTTCCAATTTCCTCTTTAGAAGCATTATGGGAAGGGTCAGCACCAGCAAAGGGAGATTTAAATGAACTTGAGAAGAGGCGGGATGGGAGGCAACAGAAGGCGAGGAGAGAAGCTACCCCTGCTGCACACACATGCTGTGGTGGGTTCCACCCAAGCGAGCCCTGTGCAGAGAGCACTGTGTCCCAGGGCAGAGGCAGAAGGGGAAAAAGCATACCGAGGAATGAGAACAGGCTCCACTACTGCTGGTGAATAGAGACCAACTGTGGAAGACGTCTTGGTTGAGGAAGACAGGGCCTTCTGGTGGGAGAGGAGAGGATGGTAACACAGCCCAGATGTGGGACGGTAGTGAGTTAGAAGTTTCCTGGGAGAAGACCGGCAGGTCTGAGATTGGCTGAATGCCTGGTGCTGGTGAAGGGTATGTCTGAGTTGGTGCAGGAGACATTAACTGAGAGGTTTTAAGAGTCAGTACAAGTGAAGGTGAGAAAGGACAGGGGCTAAATTAATACATAACCAGAGAGTGCAAAACGTGTTGCTCGAGCTGTGAAAGAAAGCAAAGTGCAGAAACACACAACAAAACAAAGTAACCACCATCCCAACAAAAGCAATCCCCACAAAAACAAAAGTAAAATGAGCCCTTTTTAAGAAGGTACAGAATAGGATACAGACAATGCTGTGGAATGGGATATATCCCAATATATATATATACTTGAAACCATGGGTATGCCTTAAAGTAGGAGCTACCACAGCTGAGGGAGAGCATTTCCCACCTTAGGGGAGAGAATGAAGTTATAAGACCAGGGTCACACCCTAGTAAGTTCGTTTGTCAGCCAGTTTCTACTGGGCCTTTTGAGGTGGGTAAGATATTTCTAAGACTGATAGCTAAATCAAAGTAGGTAAATCAGGGGAAAAAAGCATAGGAAATTTTTTTTATTGTGTTATGTAAAATATACATAATTTAAAATGTACCCTTTTAACCATTTTTAAGTGTATGGTTCAGTGGCACTAAGTACATTCACATTATTGTGCACCCATCACCAGTAGCCGTCTCCAGAAAACTGTTTCATTTTCCCAGACTGAAACTCTGTACCCATTCAATAATCCTCCTCTTTCCCCAGTCCTTGCTAGCCGCCATTCTACTTTCTGTCTCCATGAATTTGGCTGTTTCAGGAAACTCCTGTAAGGGGAATCTCAATATTTGTCCTTTTGTGACATGCTGTTTCACTTAGCATAATGTTCTCAAGGCTCATCCATTTGTCAGAACTTCCTTACTTCTTAAGGCTAAGTGGATAAACCACATTTTGTTTATCCATTCATTCACCAATGGACACGGGGTTGTTTCCACCTTTTGGCTATTATGAATAATGTTGCTATGATCATTGGTTTACAACTTTCTGTTCAAGTCCTTGCTTTTTGGGGTATATACCCAGAACTGGAATTGCTGGATCATATGGTAATTCTATGTTTAATTTTTTTTTAAGGAACGGCCAGACTGTTTTCCACAGTGGCTGCACCATTTTCTTCCCACAAGCAATGCACAGTGTTCCAATTTCTCCATATACTCATCAAAACGTGTTGTTTTCTGGGTTTAAAAATATTTTACAATAGTCACCCTTGTGAGTATGAAGTAGAAACTCATTTTTTAAAAAGCATGGAATTTATGTCTTCTAAAATCTTTAGAGAAATTTTGTATTCAGATCGCACCGAATTCAGTTCCAGTCTGAGAGTCTGGATATCCATGTTAGCATAAAATCTAGAAGCAATAACTAGCCTTGGGCAGAATTTCACAGTTGACAAAACACTTTCAAATGCATGATTTGTGTGCCCAGAAAATAGAATAAGGTGTAAGATTGGAGGGATGGTTGAAATTATTATTACTGTGTTGGTATCATTCTCCTTTTAAAGATGAGGCAACAGAGACAGTGAGTGTACACAGTAATTTCCCAGCATCACATAGCTAGTAAGTATCAGAGCCAGGATTTGCTCTCGGGGCTGTTCTACTAGATATCATATTCTTTCCCCTATACCATACTGTAGGTAAATCCCAACAGCTAAGCAAATCCTAGAAATATGGTTTGTACATATGGCACTATGTAAATATTTATGTATTACTTATCTGTGCACGTGAGTACACACACACACATGCACACTTGCCTATACTGGGCCCTGTGTAAGCTTTTAGATATAGGATAACCAATAACCAATCCTTCTCTCCCCAAACTGGTCAAGCTATTCCATTAAATAAGTAAATGTAAACCAATTCTGAAACAAACTTGGATAGACAATCTGTGATGGTAAGTGTGAGGGAGCCTATATGTAAAGCATGTTTACGGTTTATCAAAGGCACCTATAAGATCATGTAAATTAAGGCATGTATGGACACCATACAGTACTACTCTTCTATCAAGTCACCAAATTACAGATAGCACCAGGCCACGAGTGGGAAACAGGGATGGGTAAACGAAACGTCGCTGCAGTACAAAGTCCCAGTTGGATTGCTCGATCAAGAGCTACTTCTCATCCACTACTTTAGCATTTTTCATCCCCCCAACCCCCCACCACTCCTCCCTGCCCCTCCCCAGAAAGAGTAGGTACCCACTGATGGACAGACAACACATTAGGAAGCCAGTAACAAAACTAAAAGACAAGAAAGGGAATAAAAGGAAAGCAGAGTAGTTCCTGTCATTTTGCAGGCACTGTCTCAAGCACTGTGGTTTCCAAAGGGCAGCAGAACCTTGGTGGCTTCTTGGTTCTTTCGTCTTCTTAGTTCATGCTGGGTCTCACACATGGGGGTCCCTGCTGACTTCAGCAGTGTTGGCTGAATACTGGGGGTTAATTTAGCTGCAGATCAACAGCACCAATGGCACTGGAGCCTGCCAGTTGAGGAAGAATTGTCTTCAGTTCCCTGTGCCTAATTTATTTAAAGGCTCTACTTTGCTTCCAGGAGTATAATAAATATTAATTAATTTGCAGTAATCTTACTAAACAGTTTTATAGTAGCTTCATAAAGCATAATTAAGATAACAGACCAAAGACTTATCAATACTAGGTATTATTATCTTGCTTCATTAATTTTCAAAAATACAGTGTCTAAGCAATATCTTAATCACCGAGATCAGTAGAGTTCAGTCATAGCACCTGCCAAGGGACACTTCCAAGGGCCAAGGGGAGTTAGCAGGTTTCTGGATTGGGGAACAAGGGTAGAGGAGGCGAATTAGTGAGCATCTGCTCATCATCAGTATTCGTCATAGATATTATGATGCCCAATAGCCAGATGAAGAGACTGAGGCTCAGAGAAGACATTTAGCCCAAGGTTACACAATGCGTAAGTAGCAGAACCCATCCCCCACTTCCTGGAAGGCAATATTCTGAGCTCCTGGAAAGTGACACCTTTTTCCACTGTGCGTGCTCGACCAGAAGCCCAGGAAGCCTTCCTCTGGGGAGAAATATAGGGAAGTATTAAAAGCACTAACATGAGGAGTATTTATCTCCGAGTGCAAGGATGGAGTATGATTGAATGAGTCTCCTCAAGGGTATGAAAGGTTATTTTACAGAAGATGGTTATAAGCTTTGCTTCATTGGCTTTCAGGGAGAAAAGGAAGGAAGGAAGAGAAAGTGCAAGCATTAGGGATTTGGAGTAGATAGGGGGAATTGGCAGTGGAACTGGGTACCAGGGAAGCTCAAATACCCCGTGGTAAGCTGCCAAAATAATATTCTCCCTGTGCTGCTTCTGCCTGAAGGTACCCTAGCCAGGAGGGAACAGATGCAACTGTACAACTCATTCTAAGCTAAGGTTTCTGAGGTTGAAGCTATGGAGGAGGGAGGGGAAAAACAGCCCCCATGGCTGCTCGGAGGGGTGGGAGATCCACAGGAAAGGCTCTCTGATATGCCATATAACGGTGGGAATAACAGACTGACCAGTGTCTCTGGATCTTAAGCAAGAATCAGCTTATTGGTCCCTAGGTGATTGATTGTGTTTACATAACAACAGGGGACAACATGTCATTTTTTTGGCAAATGACTTATTTAAAGTCCTTATTTGCGCAGAAATTATTCTTGCTTTTTTGGACATATTTGGGGAGTATAATTTACAGACAGTAAAATTCACTCACATTAAATGTACAGTAATCTTTAAATTTAAAACATAACCTCCACCACAATTCCCACATAGAACATTTTCATCACTTTTAAGTTCCCTTTTGCTCTGCTGCAGGTAGTGCCATACCTCCAGCCCTGGCCCCTGGCTACCTACTTTGTGTAGCTCTAGTTTCCCATTTTCTAGAATTTCATATAAATGGAACTGAGCAGCCTGTACTCTTCTGGCTGGCTTCTTCCACTTGGCATGATGTTTTTGAGATTTATCTGTGTTAGCAGTTTATCCTGTGTTGTTTATCAGAAACTTGTTCCTTTTTATTGCCAAGTAATATTCCATTTAATGGACTGTTTATCATTAAAAAACACATTATGTGTTTATCCATTAACCATCTGATGGGCATCTGGGCTGTTTCTAGTTTGATGCTGTTCTGGGTAATGCTGTGATGGACACTGAGGTACAAGTCTTTGTGTAGACATGCCTCATTTCTCGAGAAGATCTACAAATGGTATTGGTAGAGTCATTTGGTAAGTACATAATTAACTTTAATATAACTGCCAAACTGTTTTCCAAACCATTCTTTATTTTCACCCACAATATATTATAAATTCCTCTTGTTCTGTGTCCCCGCTAGTACTTGATATCACTAGCCATGCAAATGGTTGATTAGTAGTATTTCACTATGGTTTTCATTTGTGTCCATGAGCATCTTTTCATTTGATTTTTGCCATTTGTAGATCTTTTCTGAAATGTCAGTTCAACTCTTTTGCTCTTTCTTTAAAAAAATTTAGTTTTTTCTCTTTTAATTTTTTTATTGAGTTGTTAGAGTTCTTCATATAGTTTTTAACACCAGCCCTTTGTCAGATACACATTTTACAAATATGTTCTTCCAGCCTGTGGTTTACCTTTTCATTTCTTAACTTTGATGAAGGACAAGAACATTTCTTTCTTTCTTTCTTTCTTTTTTTGCTGTTTAAGAAATGTATTTTTAACCAAAGGTCAGAAATGTTTTTTCTGATGTTGACTTACAGAATTTTGTAGTTTTAAGCTCCTACAGTTAGGCTTATGGTCTATTTTACATTAATTTTATTTATGGTGAGAGATAAAGGTTGTGCATTTTTTCTATATGGCTAGCCAGTTGTTCTAGAACAAATTATTGAAAAGACCCCCAAAGTTCACTTTGAATTACTTTGGTTCCTTTATGCAAAAACAATTAACCATATAAATAAGAGTCTTGGTCTATATGTCTATTCTTATGCCAATACTATGCTGTCTTGAATACTGTGACTTTATACTAAACCTTAAGATCAGGTAATCTTACACTCCATCTTTGTAGTCTTTTAAATAATTTGGCTTTTCTAGTTCCTATAAATTTCCATAAAGATTTTAGAATCAGCTTGTCAGTTTCTGCAAAAAGACCTGCTAAGAGTTTGGTCAGAATTCTGAAGCTATAGATTTTGGGAACACAGACATCTTCACACTTTGGATCTTCTTGTTCATGCACATATCTTGCCTTTTCTTTACGTTTTTAAATTTATCTTGTTACTCTTTTGTAGTGTACATGTCTTGCACATATTTTGTTAAATTTATTACTAAATACTTCATATTTTAATATTTCAATTTCTTTGAAGCTGTTAGTATATAAAAACGTCATCAATTCTTATACTGACTTATATTTTTGGATCTTACTAAAAATGACCTTTTTGGAGATTCCTTAGGAATCATTGTTTTTGTATACAATCACATGTTCTGAGAATAAAAAATGACTTTACTTCCTCCTTTCTAATGTGTATGTGTGTGTATGTGTGTACCCTATGGCACTTGCTAGGATTTCCAACATAATGCTGAATAGAGCAATGAGAGTGGACATCCTTTGACCATTCCTGATCTCAGGCAGTAAAGTACACACAATTTCATCATTAAGAATGACATTAGCTGTAGGTGTTTGATAAGTTATCTTTATTAGTTGGAGGAAGTTTCATTCTATTGCTGATTTGCAGAGAGCTTTCAGGAATGGGTCCTGAATTTTGTCAAATGCTTCTTCTTCTGCTTCTACTGAGATATTATATGTTCCTCTTATTTTGTTAATACAGTGATTTACAGTGATCAATTTTCTAACAATAAACCAACCTTGCATTCCTGATAAGTTTTTTTTTTACCGGATTGGTTTTCTAGTATTTGTTAAGAATTGTTGCTTCTATGTTCATGCATGATACTGGTTCACAGATTCTTCTTTTCTTCTAATGTCTTTGTCTGTGTTGGGTTCAGGGTAATTCTGGCCTCATAATGTAAGTTGGAAGTGGTTGCTATTTGCTCTTGTATTTTCTGAAAGCCTTTCTATAGGTTTGGTATTATTTACTCTTTAAATATCTGATAGAACAACCAATAAAGACATGAGTGTCTAGAATCTTCTTTGCAGATGTGATTTTAATTGATAATTCAACTTCTTTATTCCTGTTTTTATTTCTTCCTGAGTTTGTTTTGGTAATCTGTGTCTTTTAAAGAATTTGTACATTTCATCTAAATAGTCACATTCATTGGCATAAAGTTGTTCATAAAAATTCCTTATTTTTTTAATACATGCAGATTCTTCAGTGATGTCCTTTCATCATTCATCATGATATTGGTATATTTTTTCTTTTTCTTTTTTTTAATTTTTAATTTTGCTATCATTAATGTACAATTACATGAACATTATGGTTACTAGACACCCCCTATTATCAAGTCCCCACCACATACCCCTTTACAGTCACTGTCCATCAGCAATAGTAAGATGCTATAGAATCACTACTTGTCTTCTCTGTGTTGTACTGCCTTCCCTGTGTCCCCCCCTTCATTATTTGTGTTAATCGTAATGCCCCTTTTCCCCGCTTATCCCTCCCTTCCCACCCATCCTCCCCAATCCCTCCCCCTTTGGTAACTGTAAGTCCATTCTTGGGTTCTGTGAGTCTTCTGCTGTTTTATTCCTTGAGCTTTTTCTTTGTTCTTACACTCCACAGATGAGTGAAATCATTTGATACTTATCTTTCTCCACCTGGCTTATTTCACTGAGCATAACACCCTCTAGCTCCATCCATGTTGTTGCAAATGGTAGGATTTGTTTTCTTCTTATGGCTGAATAATATTCTATTGTGTATATGTACCACATCTTCTTTATCCATTCCTCTACTGATGGACACTTAGGTTGTTTCAGTTCTTGGCTGTTGTAAATAGTGCTGTGATAAACATAGGGATGCATATGTCTTCTTCAAACTGGGCTGCTGCATTCTTAGGGGAAATTCCTAGGAGTGGAATTACTGGGTCAAATGGTATTTCTATTTTGAGTTTTTTGAGGAACCTCCATACTGCTTTCCACAATAGTTGAAATATTTTACATTCCCACCAGCAGTGTAGGAGGATTTGCCTTTCTCCACATCCTCGCCAACATTTGTTGTTGTTTGTCTCTGGGATGGGGGCCATCCTAACTGGTGTAAGGTGATATCTCATTGTGGTTTTAATCTGCATTTCTCTGATGATTAGCAATGGGGAGCATCTTCTCATGTGCCTGTTGGGCATCTGAATTTCTTCTTTGGAGAAGTGTCTGTTCAGCTCCTCTGCCCATTTCTTAATTGGCTTATTTGCTTATTGTTTGTTGAGGTGCATGAGCTCTTTATATAATTTGGATGTCAACCTCTTATCGGATATGTCATTTATGAATATATTCTCCCATACTGTAAGATGTCATTTTTTCTACTGATGGTGTCCTTTGCTGTACAGAAGCTTTTTAGTTTGATTAGTCCCACTTGTTCATTTTGCTTTTGTTTCCCTTGCCTGGGGAGATATGTTCATGAAGAAGTCACTCATGTTTATGTCTAAGAGATTTTTGCCTATGTTTTTTTCTAAGAGTTTTATGGTTTCATGACTTACATTCAGGTCTTTGATCCACCTTGAGTTTACCTTTGTGTATGGGGCTAGACAGTAGTCCAGTTTCATTCTCTTACATGTAGCTGTCCAGTTTTTCCAACACCAGCTGCTGAAGAGGCTGTCATCTCCCCATTGTATATCCAAAGCTCTTTTATCAAATATTAATTGACTGTATATGTTTGGGTTAATGTTTGGATTTTCTATTCTGTTCCACTGGTCTGTGGGTCTGTTTTTGTGCCAATACCAAATTGTCTTGATTACTGTGGCTTTGTAGTAGAGCTTGAAGTCAGGGAGTGTAATTCCCCCTGTTTTATTCCTCCTTCTCAGGATTGCTTTGGCTATTCGGGGTCTTTTGTGGTTCCATATGAATTTTAGAATTATTTGTTCCAGTTCATTGAAGAAAGCTGGTGGTAGTTTGATAGGGATTGCATTGAATCTGTAGACTGCTTTAGGTAGTACAGCCATTTTGACAATATTTATTCTTCCTAGCCAAGAGCATGGGATGCATTTCCATTTGTTAGTGTCCTCTTTAATTTCTCTTAGGAGTGTCTTGTAGTTTTCAGAGTATAGGTCTTTCACTTCCTTCGTTAGGTTTATTCCTAGGTATTTTATTCTTTTTGAGGCAATTGTGAATGGAATTGTTTACCTGATTTCTCTTTCTGTTAGTTCATCATTAGTGTATAGGAAAGGAACAGATTTCTGTGTGTTAATTTTGTATCCTGCAACTTTGCTGAATTCAGATATTAGTTCTAGTAGTTTTTGAGTGGAGTCTTTAGGGTTTTTTATGTACAGTATCATGTCATCTGCAAATAGTGACAATTTGACTTCTTCTTTACCAATCTGGATGCCTTGTATTTCTTCGTTTTGTCTGATTGCTGTGGCTAGGGCCTCCAGTACTATGCTGAATAACAGTGGAGAGAGTGGGAATCCCTGTCTTGTTCCCGACCTTAGATGAAAAGCTTTCAGCTTCTCTCTGTTAAGTATGATGTTAGCTGTGGGTTTGTCATATATGGCCTTTATGATGTTGCGGTACTTGCCCTCTATACCCATTTTGTTGAGAGTTTTAATCAGGAATGGATGCTGAATTTTGTCAAATGCTTTTTCAGCATCTATGGAGATGATCATGTGGTTTTTGTTCTTCTTTTTGTTGATGTGGTGGATGATGTTGATGGATTTTCGAGTGTTGTACCATCCTTGCATCCCTGGGATGAATCCCACTTGATCATGGTGTATGATCCTCTTGATGTATTTTTGAATTCGGTTTGCTAATATTTTGTTGAGTATTTTTGCATCTACGTTCATCAGGGATATTGGTCTTTCATTTTCTTTTTTGGTGAGGTCTTTGCCAGGTTTTGGTATTAGAGTGATGCTGGCTTCATAGAATGAGTTTGGAAGTATTCCCTCCTCTTCTATTTTTTGGAAAACTTTAAGGAGAATGGGTATTATTTCTCCTCTATATGTCTGGTAGAATTCAGAGGTGAATCCATCAGGTCCGGGGGTTTTGTTCTTGGGTAGTTTTTTGATTACCGATCTAATTTCATCACTGGTGATTGGTCTGTTTAGTTTTTCTGTTTCTTGCTTGGTCAGTCTTGGGAGGTTGTATTTTTCTAAGAAGTTGTCCATTTCTTCTAGGTTTTCCAGCTTGTTAGCATATAGATTCTCATAATAGTCTCTTATGATTCTTTGTATTTCTGTGGGGTCTGTCGTGATTTTTCCTTTCTCATTTCTGATTCTGTTTATTTGTTTAGATTCTCTTTTTCTCTTAATGAGTCTGGCTAGGGGTTTATCTATTTTGTTTATTTTTTCAAAGAACCAGCTCTTGGTTTCATTGATTTTTTCTATTGTTTTATTCTTCTCAATTTTATTTATTTCTCCTCTGATCTTTATTATGTCCCTCCTTCTGGTGACTTTGGGCCTCATTTGTTCTTCTTTTTCCAATTTCAGTAATTGTGTCTTTAGACTATTCATTTGGGAATGTTCTTCCTTCTTTAAATAGGCCTGGATTGCAATATACTTTCCTCTTAGAACTGCCTTTGCTGCGTCCCACAGAAGTTGTGGCTTTGTGTTGTTGTTGTCATTAGTCTCCATATATTCTTTGATTTCTGTTTTGATTTGGTCGTTAACCCACTGATTAATTAGGAGAGTGTTGTTAAGTCTCCATGTATTTGTGAGCCTTTTTGATTTCTTTTCTAAAATTTATTTCTAGTTTTATACCTTTGTGATCTGAGAAGTTGGTTGGTAGGATTTCAATATTTTTGAAATTACTGAGGTTCTTTTTGTGGCCTAGTATATGGTCTATTCTGGAAAATGTTCCATGTGCACTTGAGAAATGTGTATCCTGTTGCTTTTGGGTGCAGAGTTCTGTAGATGTCTGCTAGGTCCATCTGTTCTTGTATGTTGTTCAGTGTCTCTGTGTCTTTACTTATTTTCTGTCTGGTTGATGTGTCCTTTGGAGTGAGTGGTGTGTTGAAGTCTCCTAAAATGAATGCATTGCTGTCTATTTCCTCCTTTAATTCTGTTAGTATTTGTTTCACATATTCTGGCGCTCCTGTGTTGGGTACATATATATTTATAATGGTTATATCTTCTTGTTGGACTGACCCCTTTATCATTATGTAATGTCCTTTTTTATCTTTGCTACTTTCTTCGTTTTGAAGTTTATTTTGTCTGATACAAGTACTGCAACACCTGCTTTTTTCTCTTTGTTGTTTGCATGAAATATCTTTTTCCATCCTTTATTTTTAGTCGGTGTATATCTTTGGGTTTGAGGTGAGTCTCTTGTAAGCAGCATATAGATGGGTCTTGCTTTTTTATCTATTCTGTTACTCTGTGTCTTTTGATTGGTGCATTCAGTCCTTTTACATTTAGGGTGATTATTGATTAATATGTACTTATTGCCATTGCTGGCTTTAGATTCGTGGTTACCAAAGGTTCAAGGGTAATTCCCTTACTATCTAACAGTCTAATTTAACTCACTTCATATGCTATTACAAACACAACCTAAAGGTTCCTTTTTTTTTTTTTTACTGCTTTTCCTTCCATTCTTTGTATGTTATGAATCATATTCTGTACTCTTTGTCTAGCCCTTGGGTGACATATATTTAGCCTTAGGAATACTTCCATCTATAGGAGTCCCTCTGAAATGCACTGTAGAGGTGGTTTGTGGGAGGTAAATTATCTCAGCTTTTGCTTATCTCAAAATTGTTTAATTCCTCCTTCAAATTTAAATGATAACCTTGCTGGGTAGAGTATTCTTGGTTCGAGGCCCTTCTGCTTCATTGCACTAAATATATCATGCCACTTCCTTCTGGCCAGTAAGGTTTCTGTTGAGAAATCTGATGATAGCCTGATGGGTTTTCCTTTGTATGTGATTTTTTTCTCTCTCTCTAGCTGCTTTTAAAAGTCTGTCTTTATCCTTGATCTTTTTAATTACTATATGTCTTGGTGTTGTCTTCCTTGGGTCCCTTGTTTTGGGAGATCTGTGCACCTCCATGGCCTGAGAGACTATCTCGTTCCCCAGATTGGGAAGTTTTCAGCAATTACCTCCTCAATGACACTTTCTATCCCTTTTTCTCTCTCTTCTTCTTCTGGTACCCCTATAATGCGAATATTATTCCCTTTGGATTGGTCACAGAGTTCTCTCAATATTCTTTCATTCTTAGAGATTCTTTTTTCTCTCTGTGCCTCAGCTTCTTTTATTCCTCTTCTCTGATTTCTATTCCATTTACCATCTCTTTACTACATCTAATCTGCTTTTAAATCCCTCCATTGTATGTTTCATTTCAGATATGGAATTTCTTAATGATTGAATCTCCATCTTAAATTCGTTCCTGAGTTCTTGAATATTTTTCTGTACCTCCATAGGCATGTTTATTATTTTTATTTTGAACTCTCTCTCAGGAAGATTAGTGAGTTCAGTTTCATTTGGTCCTTTTTCTGGGGTTTATGAGATTTTGGTCTGAACCAGGTTCTTTTGATGTTTCATATTACTATGTGGTGCCCTGTAGTGGCCAGAAGCTCCAATCTCTGGAGCTTCTCAGCCCCTAGAGTGAGGTTGGGGGTCTTTGGGGAGCTGAGCTGGTGCCTGGGGGGAGGAAAGATCTGTTTTCTGATTCCCGTCTGCGGTGCCTGTCTCCAGTATCACAGCCAGTGGCCAAGCACACAGGTGTAAGCCTCTGTGCTCAGGTGTCTCTAGCTGTTGTAGGCAGGGCTTCCCTCTGGGTGGCCAGAAGGCAGCCCAGTGACTGCCGGTTTGCTAGCCTGTGCTGTCAGGCCAGGAAGAGGGCTGGGCAGACTGCCTGTCATAGTGGGGGCCCTGGGAACTGAGTAGCCTGTCAGGGGGATGGAGAGCCTGAAGCTCCCCAAAGTTCCCAACCTGCTGGGCAGAGCACACCCAGACAACCTTGTGCAGCTCTCCCTTCTCCTGCACAGCAAGCTCCATGCAAACCCCACCCCTTCAGCAGCCCTCTCCCAGCTAGGAAGCCTCTCAGATCGCCTGCCTTTCCCCTGTCCCAGAGCAGACAGATATGGATCCTGTCCTCCACAAACAGCCAGAATGTCAGTCTCTCAGGCACTCCACCTGTCCCAGCTCCCCAACCTCCAGAACACCACACACAGTAGGTTACTGCTCGCAAAGCAGACCTCCAGGGCTGGGTGTTCACCAGTCCCAGGCTTCCACCCGCTCCCCGCTCCATTTCTCTTCCTCCCACAGCTGAGCTGGGGTGGGGGAAGGGCCTGGGTCCCGCCAGATCAAGGCTCCGGTACATTACACTGTATTGTGAGGTCTGATCTGTTCCTGATGTCTGTATGCAGTCTGGTGCAGCCATCTTTCTTGTTCCTGTTTTAGGGTTAGTTGTATTAATTAACTATATTTTCATACTGTTTGTGGTTTGGGGAAGAGTTCTCTGTCTCGCCTCTCATGCCGCCATCTTGAATCACTTTTCTTTCTTGAGCGGTCTAGGTAGTGTTTCATTAAATTTATTGATTTTTCAGAAAGCAAGCTCTGGGTTTCAGTTATATTGTCTTATATGTTTTTTGTTTTCTGTTTTGTTGATTTCCAGTCTTCACTATTCCCTGCTTTCTACTTACTTTGGGTTTAATTAGCTCATCTATTTCTAGCTTTTTAAAGTGGAAGCTTAGATTGCTGATTTGAGAACATTTTTCTTTTCTAATTCAAGCATTTAAAGGTATTTATTTTTCTTTAAGCACTTCTTTAGCTGCATCTCACTAATTTTGATTAGTTGTGTTTTTCTTTTCATTCAGTTCAAAATACTTTCTGATTTATTTTGAAATTTCTTCCATGACCTATAGGGTTATTTAGATGTGTTTATTTAATTTCCAAATATCTGGGGATATTTCAGAGATCATGCTATTATTGATGGCTAGTTTAATTCTCCTGTGATTAGAGAGCATAATATATATAGTTTCAACCTTTTAAAATTTATTGAGACTTAGTTTATGGCCCAGCATAGGGTTTATCTTAATAAATGTTCCATGTGTCCTTGAAAAAAAATGTTCATTCTGCTTTTATTGAATGGAAAAAACATCAGCTAGGTCCACTTGACAGATCATGGTGATTAAGTCTTCTGTATCTTTGCTGGGTTTTTTTCCTATCAATACTAAAATAGGAGTATTGAAATCTCCAACTATGTGGATTAGTCTATTTCTCCTTATAGTTATGCCCATTTTTCTTCATATCTTTGTAACTCTTTTATTACATGGACCCACATTTATACCATTCCTGCTGTAATAACCCTTTTGCCATTATAAATTATCCATCTTGGTCTCTAGCAATCTCTCTAACTAAAGTTTATCTCATCTTATATTAATATAGTCACTCCAGCTTTCTTACTCTTTCTGTTTGAATGGTGTATCAATCAGTATGATTTTAAAACAACAAGAACTACTAGGAATGATAGAGAATATGCAATTTATCTAAGGGATTTGCCTTTGTATAATTATGGGAGCTCATTAGACAGTTTATGTCTGTTTGCTGCTTCTGCATGTTATAATGGGCTTGGATCAGGAATCAGAGAAACCGAAGGGCCCTGTAGGAGCTGACACATTGCAAGTCTGGCTGCCGCCCCGTCAGCTGATGAGCTGGTAAGTCAGCAGTGGCAGTGCTGACCGTCTGCACACCTTGTGTGTCCTGCACCTGCCTTGAAAATGCAAAAAAAAAAAAAAAAAACGCCAGCATAGTTCAGCCACCTGCCAAGGACTTATACAGCATTTGTACTCAGGTTTGAGACCCCTCCTCTTCATGGTACCCTAAACTACCAGTTTCTCTGCCAAGTTCAAGTTCTGCCCTCTGCTGAATCCTAAACCTGCCTCATGAGATCTCACATCAAGCCTTATTTCTACCTCTGAGCAGCCTAGTGACTTGCGGAGTCCCTGCTACACTGGCATTGGGCTGGGACCAGGTGGCCCCCAAAAGTCCTTCCAGTTCTATAAACACCCTAAATAAACTAAATAAACGTGTATGTCCTTGAGATATATAATGATCTCATTTTATCACTTGGTGTCTTAAAGACAGCCTGACCCTGCACAGTCTTATTTTTGATGGAAAGATTCTAACTTGTGGTCACTTCATTTTCAGACCACCCATAGTCCAAATGCATGTTGCTGAAATCACCCATGTAGATAAAGAAAACCACTGAAGAGAGAGGAAGAGGTTGCCTGAGCGGTCCTTTAGGTGTGACCATGTAATCCAAATTCCTTGGATATTTACTAGTCCGACTGATCGTGCTCTGTAGATTTGGTCAGTTAATCTGCTGTCTTTGGTCTCTGATTCTCAGTAACACCCACATATCGTCCACAAAAGAAGTTCAGTCCTGAAATTCTGTATGCTACTGTTTTTCTCATGGCCACAGGTTGGCTGACTTTATAAATGAACTGAGAGTAGTATGTCCTTATCATAAACAATACAAATTCCAGGAACTGTATTAAGAGAAACATATCGTTGTGGTACACGGAGCTTTTGTTATTTTTTTATATGCTGCAAGGACTTCTTTATCCCACCAAACTTTACTGTTGTATCCAATAGAATAGAGCAAAAATATCTTTCTATAGTTGTACTGAATCTAATTGCTCATAAACAAATATACATACCTGGGGGCGAACAATTCTGAGCACTTCTTGCTTGTTTGATTTATTTATAGCATTTGTTTATGTCAGGGACTCCTAACTCAAAAATTCCCAAACAATTCTGAAGGCCATCCACCAACTCTTCTCAAATGTGTTGAAATGACCTTTTCCATAGCACACTGAAGGCAGAATTATACCTCGGTTTCTTTGGGCTGAGAATGAGTGGAAAAGAGGTTGGAAGGGAGAACTGGGGTACATAAGGCTTGCCCCCCCTTTAACAGACTCTCTGGGGAAGAGGATTTCTTGTTCCAAGCTTTTGTAAACTTTGTTGATAGAAGTAAAAATATCACAGTAATCTCCAACAGGTAGTACAAGGGCTTAAAATGTCCAGAATTGGGAGAGAAGAAAAGGCTTTATTTTCCATTGCAAAGCATCTTTTGCAAGAGACAATGCATTTTGACACTTTTTTGACCCAGCCAAGGGTTTAGGCCCATAGCACCTTACTGGGGATATAGTTTCTTCAAAATAATTTATTAGCACTAGTCATGAACATGTTACTTTACATTGCAAAAGTTTGTGTAGTATTACGAGAGCAGAACAGTGCATCCATATAATGGAAATACTATACAGATGGTTGAAAGAATAAAGAAGAGCTATATGTACCACCCAGGTAAGGACATATTTTTAAGGGATAAAAACTGTGTACAGAACAGTACATATAGCATAATCCCATTTTATATTTTTTAAGTATATGTGTCTGTATATTTCTACCCTTTCAGAAAAATAGGATATGCTTCAAACTAATGTCTCTCAAGGATGAAATTAAAGGGTCTGGAAGGACGAGAATAATCACTTTTACTTCATGTACTAGTGTATAGTCGTGACTTTCTTTCCAGTGTATGTCTTTATGTATTTTTCAAAGTTAAAAAAATTACCAACAGTAGGAAAACAATGGGAAGGGACAAAGGAGTCCTGAACGCAAAGAATTTGCCCCACCTGTGTTTGAGACTCAGCATCATGGCATGTGCAGCTGCCCAGATGTTTGCACATGTCTCTTTTCACCTGGTGGTTCAACTGCCTAAATAAGTACACACTATACACAGAGCCCACACCAATCCCCTGGGCACGCCTAGTCATGCACTGCTTCAAGCCTTCTTTAAGTGTCTGTTACATGCTCAACACCCCTGTTGGATTTTGGGGCCTTTTGAAGTTAGTCTTGGCTTTCCAGGAGCTTCTAGTATCCAGGTTGCACAGGGAGATGGACAATCCATGTTTATGCCTGGAACAGAAGGGGAACTGGGTTGTGACAGGCGGAGAGACCAGCTGACTCTGCCCAGGTCAGATGAGGCAGGTTCCACAGCGGAAGTGACATTTGAACTGTGCCTTTAGCATTAATTGGAACTTGTCAGGTGAAAGAGAAGAACATTCTAGGCCCAAGAAATAGCATGTGTGGAGGCACAAAAAGGTCTTGGCATCTCTAGGGTACAGTAAGAGGCTTATCACTCCAGGAGTCCAGAGTGTATGGTGTGATGTGATCATGTGATGTCCTCAAGCCAGAGGTATTGAAATTGGGAGGAGCTAAATGATCAGACGTATATATACTATAGCGAGGTAGCTCTGACCGTGACATGGTGTACAGTCAGGAGTGGATGAAGGCCCGCAGCGGGAGGCCTGAGGAAGTCCTCAGCTGAGGCAACAGGGCAAAGGGGCTGTAGGGGCCAGGAATGCACCTGCACAGCCTAGGTGTGAGAGGCACACGTGGAGAGGAAGGTTCTTGCTTGGGAGGCAGAGGAAGTAGGGACACTTTTAGTCAAGGTGTAGCCAGGGTTTCTCAGCTTCAGCACTGTTGGCTTTTGATTCTGGCCTGGGCACTGTAGGGTGTTTAGCCGTAACCCCCAGGTGACAGTAGTGCCCCCAACCCCAGCTGGGATTACCAAAATAATCTCTAGACACTGGTCCCTGGGAGGCAGAATTGCCCCCCATTAAAAATGACTGTTATAGACAATAAGAAGTATGGGACAGGAGCCAGGGAGAGAATTTAAGGGCTGGACTTGGAGATTGGGGTGTCATCAGCACGCAGATCTCTGGAGATTGATAAGATCACTCAGGATAAAACAACAGGAGGGCAAAGGAGGGCCCCAGAAGCCTGCACATTTAAGAAGCAAATTAAAAAGTTGTAATACTGAATAAGCTAAGGAAGAAATATGAGGGAGTCAAGCACAGAAGCATAAGAACCTGGTGCTTGGAAGCCAAGTGGAAAATGGTGCACGTGGAGTGGTCGATATAGGCAGGATGGTGTTTTGGACAGAACTGTGTCTCCCCCAAAATTCCTATGTTCAAGCCCTAACCCTCAATGTGAGTGTATTTGGAGATAGGGCCTTTAAGGAGGAATTAAGGTTACATGAGGTCATAATGGCGAGGCCCTTATCCTATAGGACTGGTGTCCTTATAAGAAGAGGAAGAGACACCAGGAGTGCCCAGGGACAGAGGAACGGCCACGTGAGGGCGCAGGGAGAAGGTAGCCATCTGCACCCAAGAAGAGAGCCCTCAGAAGACACCAGCTCTGCCAGTACCTTGACCTTGAACTTCCGGACTCTAGAAGTGTGAGAAAATTAAAGTCTTTCTTAGGCTACCCAGGCTGTGTTACTCAGTTACGGCAGCCCAACTTCACTAAGACAGATTAGGATTCAAATATCAGAAGGTCATTAATGGTGTAAAAGTGAACACTGTCCGTGGAGCTGAGAAATAGAAGTCAGATTATCATGACAAAGGAATGGAGGTGCACAGAAAACTTGAGAAGGCCGAATGTGAATGGAAGAGGAAAGCAAGAGTCTGCAGTCGTCGGGGGAGGTGGAGTGAACAGAAGCTGTTTAGAATCAGGAAGGCCGATCTTTGTACTTTGCTGCAGCTCAAAGAGCATTCTCAAGCCGGGCTCTTCGCCTATTGCTGATGTGTACTTGTAACCCAGTATCTCCTATTTCCTATTGTTCCGAATGGCTTCAAAAGTGCTTTCTGATTATAAATGTGATATATATACATATATTTATATCACATTGTATGTGTGATATATACACATATGTGTATATATATGATATATAGGTAATCATATGTGAATATAAAGATACTCATTTGCAAAAGGTTTGTAAGGAAACTATAAAGAAGAAAGTAAAATATACCACCAATCTCACCACCCAGCAGTGAAGACACGCTTTCCCTTTCATTGTTATCATTTCGGAAGATTTCCTTCCAGTCTTTTCTCTGTATATTTTTGCACATATTCTCTGTATATTGGGATCATACACCCAGTCTCTATTGGGATATAGAGTTTTGAACTCTCCTTGTATAACCTGAGCTTCAAGTTGCAGGTGTTCGTCTATCCTAAACTATTTTTCAATTATGATTTTTAATAACTACATTGAAGTCCAGCATGTGCAAGTGACCTGACTTAACCATTCGCCTGTTTTAGAAAAGTCCCATTGTTTCCCAGTTTTCTGCACTATGATACATGATGGGAAACCTTCCCCACACCATTAATTCTGTCCTTCTGTTTTCAGCCTGGTCATGAACCAGATGATCTGAGGAGGCATCACTACACATTTCTTTTTTGCAGTTTCATCTTAAAAATGATTCTCAATCCTTTATGCTGCAAATCCTCAGATTGCCTATCAGAGAGAAACCCTGCCATTTTAAAAGAAAAACACTGTAGTCCCATGAACAGCACCTTTACTGATTTATGCCCTGAATTTCCTTTTCATGGCTTTTAATTAAATTTGCAACATGGGTTTGAATTAGAATCCATCTAGAAAATCAAGGCTTCTCAAAGAATGTTTAGGGCATCTGAAGCACCTTGGTGGATGTCTGATCAACCAGAGAAAGAACCTTTGCAGGATTTGTTCCTTTTTGCAGTCAAATGCGGTCGGATAGTGTTCTCTGTCCCTGTCCTAAGGAATACTGCCCCACAGACACATCACCTGATACAGCCTAGTGCCCGCTGGAGGGGTTGTTTGCTCTTAGAATACCAGACAGGGAAGGAGAGGAAAGGCACTGGCTGGGTGGCCAGAGGAGTTACACACACACACACACACACACACACACACACACGCACACGCACACGCTCACACCCTGGTATGAGTTCTAAGGATGCAGAAGTTGGTGAGATGCGGGGTGGTTCCAAGGAGCGAGGCTGGCTCAGTGTGCACCAGCAGGGCTTTGGCGGGTTCGTTGTGTTTTGCTTTTGTCTTTTTGGCCTTTCCCATTTGCCTCTTCCCTGCAAGGCTCAGCGGAGTCCTGCCGAGTTTGAGAGAAAGTAAAGGAATTCTTTCTTCTCCCCCACCTTTTTATACTCAGGTGTCCACTGCAGGCAGGGGGAATTTACACAGTCTCACCATGTGCTTTGATTTAAGGGACAGTTTTACACTCGGGGTCCCCCTGGTCCCTGAGCCCGAGTCAGCAGCAGAAGCGCAGCCTCCGCGGGAGGGTACAGAGGCCACGCCTGGGGGCCCTATGTCTTGGTCTGGGCAGCTTCCAGGACTCATAGGCTCTCATCCCCGCAGAGCACCTGACCTTTCATGTCCTTTTCCCTGCATGGTTCCTAAACTGAGCTTGGTCTGAAGAACTCAGACCTATTCCAGACCCTTCTATGCACACACACAGTCTTCACACACATGCACACAAATGTCCCTATACACGTTCCACCCACATGCACACAGGGGGATGCATCATTTTATTGACACTGGACGTCCAGGAACCTGACCTTTTCTACCTTAAGGAAACCTTGGCAACAGCCCCACTTCTAAGAGGCTTTGTGACAAAGGGGCAAGCCGGGGATTTTTGTCCTAAGCAAGCACCAGTTCTTCACCTGATCAAGCCCAGGAGCAGACCTACCCGCCTCCACCCTAACCATCATTCTCCTCATTAGTTACTTTTGTTTTGGGGGACCAAGTTAAAAATCGTTATGAGTAACAGCTAACATTTGGCAAGGACTTCTGTGTCCCAGATACTGGGCCGATCATTTTAAGTGTACTGCTGATTGAATTTTTACCAAAAATAAAAAACCATTTATGATCTAGACATTATCACTATCCTCATCTGACAGCTGAGGGTGCTGAGGTCCTTGGAGGTTAAGTAAGGTCACACAGCAGAAGGGTGGGAGTGTGAAGAGGATGAAAGCTCAGAGAAGACCTTGCAAACTCAGCCCCTGGGCTTTGTCTCCTAGGGATCAGTTGGTTTGTGTGTGTCATCCATTCACTCTTTCCTCAGTAACCTCCCCCAGTTTCCTTCTGGGGGACACCAGGCCGTGTGCTTCTGGTACTGTTGGCTGCATCCCTAGCTCTGGGGTGAGCACATGGCCTAGAGATCAACAAGCAGCTCATCCCTTTCCCTGGTCCATTATGCTCTGGAGATGGACATGCATCCCAGTCAGAGCCAAAAGGATACATGAGGGTTTCCTCTGGGCTGCCATGTCCCCACTGGACTTGAATGGACAAGTACCAAACCCTAGGAGCTGCTAGTGGCCATCTCAGGACCCTGGGGGAAGAGCTGGCCTGAGAAGTTGTGGGGGGATGCTAAGAGGAAGAGAGAACCAAAGTCTGGTCACGTATCTGGGCCCCAAATCAAAACCAGCCTGAAGTGAGTTTTACTCCTGATGTATTTAGTAACATGCTCCAGTAAATTCCCTTTCGTGCTCAGCTGGGTTGCACTGAGTTTCCTGCCCCTTACAGTTGGAGTCACGAGCCCTTGGTGGGGCCTCCCAGAAGTCCCGTGAACCACCTGTGCGACACCACTTGGGAAGTTACCTGCTTTCCCCAAAGCCGGTTTCCTCCCGCCACAGCAGGGTGAAAGCACACCCTACCCTGCTGTCTGCTGCGAGACGGGGGTGTGGGGGAGAGAACAAGGGTGTGTTTCTTCCCACCAGAGCAAAATCTTATGACTGCCTCAGGTTGACCTTAATTATTTTTATTATAATATTACTCAAATATGTGCAAACATAAATTAGGTATAATTTCCTTATGTTCATAGCTTTTATACATCTATAAAAGCCAAAACAAATTTAAAGATTAAATACAAACAAAACCATAAAACCTATAAAAGTCCAATTAAAAGCATGGATTTAATGTGACAGATGATACTGTGCAAGGACTAAATCGCTTCCCACAAAGTGACTCTCTCCGTGGCTGCTCCCGTGCTGGGTTGGGGGAGCCCCGAGAGCCACCACTCCTGAGCGTCCCATCACGGTGCACCCTCGCCTTCCTGCCTCAGGCGCTTTTCTCTGGGCGGCTCTGGGAATCCTGTGTTTGTCCCATGCCATGACGTCATTTGGGCCTCGCAGTGAGATGCATTCTTTCCTTATGCATCTCTGCCTGTTGTGGGCCCTGACCCCATTGTGTTCCCAACCGCAGGTAAAAGGGTAGGCACTCAGGCAAAGCTTGGTACCCAGCAAGCTTCCATAACACGCTGACACAGATTTTTAGAAGAGTATTGTCAGAAGAAAAGAGAAAAATGTTTACGTTATTATGGAGACTTTGAGGAGTCTCAAGAACATGACCTTGAGCCCTAGTTTGAGAAACACGGAGATAGTGGTAAAGATCATGGAAGCTTGAGACTGGTGTTTGGACACAGCTCCTTAAAGCTGTTGATTTTGGACAAGTTATTTACCTTTCCAAGTCTGCTTCTCTGTCTGTAAATTGAGATTTGATGAAAGTATCGTCCACATATGATTGGTGAGTCATGTGAAATGGGTTCATAAATTAGAGTTCTAGGCTGGGCTGACTGATGTCCCCCCAAAATTCAGGCCCACCCAGAACCTGTGAACATGACCTTGTTTGAGAATAGGGTCTTTGCAGACATAATTGAGTTAAGACGACTGAATTAGGGCCTAATGCCTGGTGTCTTTATAAGAATGGGAAATCTGGACACAGAGCCAGAAACACAGACACACACACTCACACGCACGCACACACGCAGGGAGAACAGCTGTGCTGACAGAGGCAAAGATGTTAGTGAGACTCCGTAGTCCACCTAACACTGAGGATTGTTGGCGACCACTGGAAGCTAGGAGAGATACATGGAACAAACTCTCCCGAAGGGCCTCTGAAAGGCATCCAAGACTGCTGACACTTCATTTTGGACTTCCGGACTCCAAAACTGTGAGATGATAAATCTGTGTTGCTTTAAGCCACCCAGTTTATGTCACTTTGTTACCGTAGCCCTAGGTACTAATATATGCACTTAACACACTGCTTGATACATACAGTAAACAATATACAGGAGATTTTTATTAGCAGATGACACTTTCAGGCACTTGCAGGAAGGACAAGATGGTGTACAGATGCAAGTTCCCTTTACTGTCTTCCCTTTCAATTTCCTCTCATGGGTCCAACCTCAATGTGAAGTTTGTATCATCATCATTGTCATCCGATATAGTGTAGCACTTTACAGTTTGCAGAGCTTTTTCCTACAGATGATTTCAGCTAATTCTCACAGTGACTTCCTGAGGTAGAAAGAATTAACAATGTTTGCACTTGTCCAAGGAATCTTTTTAGAGCTAATTGGCTAAATGCAATGTGGTAATCTAATCCCAGATTAGACCCTAGAAGAAACAAAGGGTGTTAGTGGTTCCTTCTGTCTTCATCTCAGCCTCATGGCTGAGTCCTCTTCTGTGTCAGACCTCGGAATCCAGCCCTGCTTTCCTTTCCAGCCTCCTCTCCCCACCGTCCCCCAGCCTGCTGCCCTTCTGTCCGCTCCTCAAAGGGGCCACCCTTGTTCCCACGTCTCTGTATGGGCTCTTTCCTGTCCCTGGAGCACTCTTCCCACTGATATTCTCATGGCTTAAATATCACTTCCTCCAGGAGCCTTGTCCTCCTGGCTCCAATCCCTCCTCCTCCTCCTCTCTGTGCAGCTGCACCACGGCCTGGCAGTCCCCTTGCTTTTTCATCCCCGTCATTCCCAGCCTGCCTTCTGAGGGTTTGTCCCGCCAGAGCTTGGAGCTGGCTTGCTGCTCACTGCTCTGCTTCCCATAAAGAATGCCTGCTGCACGGCAGCTGCTCACGAGATATTTGTAGAATTAGTGGTGAATGTACAACTTTATACTCAGTTTTTTTCCTGACTAGATGTGATACTGAAGCTCTTCCATGCTGCCAGGTTTCTTTTCCAATGGCTGAACTGTAGTCTCTGTATTTCAGACACTAACATTTATTTACCCATTTTCCTAGTTCGGACATTTACATTAATTTCCACTTTTCCCTATTATAAGTAATTCATCAGTGAACATCTTTACATATAAATCTTTTTATGTATTTCAGATTGTGTCCCTAGAATAAAGTTCCAGAAATGAAAATATTAATCAAGAGGATCTTTTGTCCTTTAGAAGATGGCTGTGCTATAGGGAAAAAACACTTTGTATTTTGTATAGATTCTATAACTGTTCATTATCAAATAGTGCCCCCAGAAAATATGTAAATATACAGTGTTATAACTATGGAGTCCTTTCTGCCCAACACTGTGGAAAGTGCTGTGGGTACAAATAAGGAAAGAAAAATCTAATCTGTAAGAAAAACATGATGGGGGAGTGCAGGAGACCATGACCGTGGCCTGACTTGAACACAGAGCGGGTGGAGAGGCCCTTAGGGACGAGCAGCGGCAGCCGTGAGTCTGACGGGAGCCGAAAGCCTGTTGAGTTCTTAGAGGGAGTCCTGTGCCTCCTCTGGTCTCTCTGTAACACTTTTGTTTTGCATGTTATAGTTTATAAATCAACTTCACCACATTATCTTGGGTGACCACCCAAGAGATCCACCCAAAGAGACGTTCAGGGGTTGGGTGTCAGTGTTCTCGCTTGCGGACAGAGGCTCAGGCTGATTGGCCCAGAGTTACCCGGCTGGGCCTGAGCTCAGAAGGTCCCACAAGCCCTCTGCCATGCACCTTCCTCCGGACCTCTCCGACCCCCTGCACTGAGTTGGTGCTCAAGTACGCTCTCCATGTCACCACGTCACACAGAAATGGCTGAAACGATTGTCCCTGATACAGAGGGCAACTTAGAGATGGGCTCACCTAATGTAGCCCACAGAAGTTCACAGGAAGGGACCTCGAACACAGGCCACACCTGACAGGAAGGCGAGGCTGAGTTCTGACCAGGGCCTTGTGTAGATGTAGGCTGCGGTGAGTCCACAGACACCAGCAGGGGCTTGGGTCAGGTCCGAAGGCCCAAGGAGGCTTCCCACGGCAGTGTTTGTGTCAGGACGTCATACCAGCCGCTCTGTGCTTCAGCCTGCAGATGGGGGCTCTGGCTGGGGGCTGGTAAAAAGAATGTGAATTCATATAATATTAAAGCTGGGAGGTGCAGAGATCCTCTGTCCTACCCATTCAGTGTAGAGATAAGGAAACCAAGGCACAGAGAAGTGAACTTCCCAAGGTCACACAGCAAGTTAGTAAGGGAGCCCAGACAGTATTTTTCTCCATTATAACATGATGCCTCTCATCCGTAGAATATTATTGAAGAAATACAACTTTATTATTTCCATGGACTTAGAGTTATACTGAAAAAAATATCACCTGTCCAAAGCTCTTCAGGAAAAACTTTAATGAACAGATAACTTATGCTCTATAGACAAACAGACATCTTTTTCCCAAGGGCAATTGAAAGTAATCTCCATATATCTTCAGATACCTTTTTTTTCCCCTGTGGATTTTCTTAGCGCACTCTCCTTAGGAATGAACAAAGGTGAGATGTGTCCCAGTTATTGTTGAGACTATCACAAACCCCAGATGCAGGGGCCTGGCAGATAAGGATCTGCTGCCCCTGTGAACTAACTGGATGTCACTGCTCAGGGTATGATACGTGACTACACAGGGAAATGCACAACACTCTCAGGTGACCAGACCCCTGAGCGGGGCAAGGCTGGGGAGACAGGATGGACTGATGCAAGGGGCATAAGGTTTTAAATATTTATCTGTGCCAGTAGAACTGCCACTGAAATTGTTTTTACCCCATCTGCACATTCCGTCCATGGCATGGAGTGCAGAGGGGTGTAGGCCTCAGCAGTGAGCACCAGCCCTCCTGCCTGCAGGGGAACATTCCGGAAGGTGTGGTACAGAGACAGCGCCAAGACCTCTTCCTCTTCCCTGTCGTTCAGTGGCTTTGCCCCTTCAGACCTGATCCCGTGTCTTGAGCAGACCATCAGGATGGAGGCTATGTAACTCTTCGTTAATAATTCCCATAACAGTCTTTTTAAAATATTTGCACTGATGTCACAAGAATTGATTCCTCCAAGAATTATATACCATGATTAGATGATCTTTTAAGTTACATTAAAGCAATCTTTTTAACAATAAATAAGATCTCTATCTCATCAACCTTCTTGTGATAAAAAGGTCTTAGAGCAACTTTAACATATCTTTTAACATATCTTCTCAAAAAAAGAGACAGGGTGCTTGAAGGAAAAGAGTTCATTTTAGATTTCCCTTCTCCACTCCCAAACGTGCCTGCTCCTAAGGGTGGGGAGTTTGGTGCCAAAATTATTAAAATCATAATGAGATGAGTTGTGAGCTAACATTCCAAGTTTTGGGCCTGGTTGGTAGGGTTTTGGTAATACAAAAAAAATTTTTTTTTGTCTTCCTTCTTTTCATTCAATCCAAAATGACAGCCTTGCAAATTCCTCTGTGGTGTTCGGCATGCTCTGCAACATGACAGCAACCATAATTCAAATTTACAGCTGGGTTTGTGTGTGTGTGTCTGTGTGTGTGCTTTTCTTTTTCTTTTTAAAACTAGTAATGAAGTTGTAAATGCAGCATTTCTTTCATTACCTGTTCATTAAAGATATGACATGAAAACACAGTTTCCATGGAAATAGCTTTGAGGATTCTGAGTACATAATAAGAATTTCATTGTTTGCACTACAGCACAGATAACTGGCGGGTGTCACTGTGGCTAGTAAAGTCTCACTGAGCACCATGAGTGCGTGTAAGGGCAGAGGGTGGCACGGTGGGTCCTCACCGCATGCCTGTGTGCGAGCAGAAGCTTTGCACTAGCCAACACACACACACACTTCAAGATGGAGAGCTACGACCTTTCCAACACACTTAAATATTGAAACATTCCAAATAAAAAGAGCCCAAATAGTTGCATTCGGTGTTTAACACGAGTCCTTTTAACATAAAGATTTTCCTCTGCTCATGTTTGGGCAATGCTATGAGACTTCCTGGGTTCAAACCGTGGCTCTTCTGCTCATTAGAGCTCAGGGTGACTTAGCCTCTCTCTAAGCCTTCGTCTTCTCGTCTGGGAAATGGGGCCATATACGTAATTGGTGCATTACGTATCATATTTATGTACTGGAATCTTGTGAGGATTAGAGGAGAAATGCCATGACATGCTTAGCAGATTCCTGTTTCCTATAAAGTGCTCTGAACCTTTGATGTGGTGGTTTTATCATTGCTGATTGTGCCATTAACAGGTTGATAAAAACTGATGGGTACTAAGCTTCAGGCCCAGCTCAAAGGCCCTTCATCCGGAAGGTAAACATGACTCCTCCTTGCCCTGAGGGGCCACAAGAGGCCCCTGCCTCTTTCTGCACCTTCCAGCTCCCTCCACGTTCAGTGATTTATGGGTTTCTCCCTCTCTCCCAGAGGCCATGCTCTCCTGGAGGTCAGCGACCACACCAGCCTTTCCCATCATGGCCCGGGGCCTGGCACAAACTCAGTATCTTTTCCTCAGAAGAAAGGTTTGATTTATGAAAAGTTAAATTTATTAAAACCCACTATGTGAACTCAGTTCGGGGAATGAGGGGTTTTTTATTGTTACTGTTTCGGTTTGATTGAGGAGATGGGAGTAGCATAGGGAGGCCAAGATAGTTTTAAAAATAAATTTAAAAGAAGATAGGAAATGCATGACACCAGGCTGGAAATGAACGTTCACAATGACTAAGATCCACTGCTGTTTTGAAACATTCTCCGGCCAACTGTCTTCAGGGCCCCAGGACCAGGGTGAGGATCATGAGCCAGTTGGTGCCAGCTTCAGCGTGGCATCCTCTCAGGACTCTTACTAGGTCTTGCGCTCCAGGCGCTGCCATCTGCACCCTAGCCCCAGCCCTGGGGATGTACGGCCAAGGGACGATCCTGTGTGTGTTTGCTCTAGGCTGTGATACAAGGCTCTCTTGGACCTACTCACATTAAGTGCTTTCCCTATAAAGCAGTAAAGACAGGAACGCTTCCTACCACAGCAAACGCAGATGTAAGCGGGTGACACTGGCTGTTACACTTTACAGAAAAAGTGATGCAATTTGGGTCTTATTTATAAGCAGACTTTAATCCAGTTCTGCATGACTGTAGCACAATTTACTCAAAACATGCCAAGAAGCCTTCTAGCCCATTAAAATAAATGTTCCACTGTCTTCATCTTTACTGCAAATCCCAATTTCTGGCATCCAGATGAGAGAGATTCAACCATGAAGACATGCTTGACATAGACCATGACTATAGAACCAGAATTTTAATTGCCAGAAGTATTCCTTGAATAGTTAAACAAGTAAGGGCCAGGGGTAGAGGGAAGGAGAGAGACAGAGACCCAAGACACCTTCCCTGCCCATTGTTTTGTGCAGAAGGGCTGTGCTCACCACCTTTCCAAGGTGCCCAGCTAAACCAAAAACACCCAGACCCGTCATCATGCAGGAAGGCAACTCGCAACTGAAAAACTGACTCTAAAGTTTATGTGGAAATGCCAAAGACAGACCTAGAATATCCAAAACAACTTTGAAAAAGGCAAACAAAATTGGAGAATATATATGTACATAATTATATGTAATATATATTATGTATTCTAATATGTAATATATATATATAAAATGAAGAGTTGGCTCCCATGATGATGGAGGCTGAGAAGTCCCAGGATGTGCCATCTGCAAGCTGGAGGCCCAGGAGACCCCGGGGGTGTATGACCAGTCTGAGCCCAGAGGCCTGCGAACCAGAGGAGCCGATGCTATAAATCCCAGTCCAGGAGAAGATGGATGTCCCAGCTCAGTCAATGACGCAGAAAGCAAATGGGCGCATTCCCCCTTCCTCCTCTGTTCGTCTATGCAGGAACTCAGCGGATCACAGGCAATCTGCCTTCTGAGCCCACCATTTCAAATGCTAATCTCATCCAGAAACACCCTCACGGACACATTCAGAAATGATGTTTGATGGAGACATCCCATGGCCCACTCAAGTTGACATTAGAAATTAACCATCACGCCTTGCAGCCTCAGCTGGTGTTGGCAAGAGCAGTGTAGTCCGAGGAAGAGCTGTGCGGGCAGCCCGGTTCTGGCACAGCCAGACGGTGGCAATGCTCCCCCCACGGAGACATGCTACCGGCCGCACACTGGCGGTGAGCAGGATCCTGTACTAGAGCCCACGAGAGCCCACTTGTATCTGTTGTTCTGGTAGAAGTCCCACCTCAAAGTCTAAAGTGTCCTGCAGTCTGTGGGGTGAGGCCCGGGGCAAGCCCATAAAAGGCCAAGCCTGGGGTCCCCTCAGGGTCTGTCCCACAGCCCCCAGTAGTTTTGGTTCCTGCTTACCCAGCACGCAGCCCACCAGGCGGCCTGGCCAGGCAGCCTCCCGCCTTGCGGACAGCCTGGAAGGAAGCACACTGGGCACTTGCTCACACCCTCTGGCCGGCCTGAGAGGCCTGAATGTGCCTTCTGTCAGGGGATTGGATTTGCCACAGGGCCTTCCAGCACAAAGTGTGAACAGCCAGCCCTCCCTGCTTGCCGGAATGAACTTCACTGCTGGAGCTCAGAACAGCGGCAGAAGAAAATGTTTCCTTGCGTTTCCAACGTCAGAAAGGAAAGCGAGGCGCGTAGAGGAGGAGAGGTGCTGCTAGAACCACACCGGCACAAGCCCCCAAAGCGAAGTCGGCGGCATGCCGCTGGTGGCCAGCCTACGGCCCTGCCTCTTCTGGTCTTCCTCTGTGGTGCTCTCTCGAGCGGGCTGGCATCCTTGCACTGCTTGGGTGGGGCCAAGGGCAACAGAAAGTCTGTTTTCTGTTAGAAGTTATCTGGCCCCTAACTAAGGGCCTGAACAGATTCTCAGGGAAGGCTGCTTCTGCCCCACAAAGCTGAGAGTCAAGCGCTCCCCCGCCTCCCCTGCCAGGGGTAGCATCCCCTCCTTTCCTGCGCCCCTTCCCCTGGCAAAGGCTGCCCCTCCTTTGTCCACCCCTGGTTCCTCTGGGACCAGGAATAAAGGATTTGCTCCTGGGGCTTCCCACCCACCTGTGTGTGGAGACACTGCCTTAGACAAGTGGGCTTGGAAGCTGGGATGCGACTCTTCTGTTTTAACGGGGTGTTGTCCAGCTCACTGGGTTCATGAGTGGAAGTTGGCTTTGTGTGGATGAAAGCATGCCAGATGGGGTAACAGGGCATCCCCCCAGCTGGATCCTGGACACACATACCCCTCTGACCTGGGCAAGTCTTGGTTTCTCTGTCTGTACAATGAGAATAAAACTGCTCCTTCACCCGTTACTGTGAGGCTCCAGCGTTACAGTTAGTTACAGTTAATTCTAAAGTGTAAAATGCTGTATTGAGGAGAGATCGATAGCTCTGCTGATGACGGTGACCATGTAAGGGTTGTTACAGAAAGGGACAGAGCCCGAGTCACCAGGGTCTCCTGCCAAGTGAACGTGGGACACTGGCTGCATGGGTACTCGCCAGGAAAATGGGACGATGCACATGCCTGCCCGGCAAAGAAATCTTCAGCATATCCGCAGCCCTTAGCTAACCAGAGTCCATCGGCATCCAGCTTTTCAAACAACACACCCCGAGGTCAATTGCTTGACTGAAGAGATTCAAACCAAAAGCGAATGTCCCATTACTCCTTGTGCATGTGTCTACTTTTTTTAGGAAGAGAAGAGGGTTTATAGCTGGCATCTGATTTTCCAAGAAACAATGACCTCATCAAGGATAAGACCCACTTCTGCTCACTTTTCTATGCTTTCTGAGGAAAAGGGCATGAACCCCTCTTTACATTGGGGCAGGGGAGGTTTGAAGGCGCTGGAATCCCCTCTTCTGAGGTTGAAGGGTCATCCTGTGAAAAGCGGCTCTCTATCCTTAAAGAGAATGTGGTCACATGGAGGAAGGCATGTTACAGAGAGGGAGCTTTCATTGCAAATGAAGGCTTTTCTACCACTAATAACTTTACTGGCTGTCTCATGAGGAAGAGAAGGGTCGTTCCCACGGAAGGTTCCAGTGGCACCTGGATAACTATTTCTTAGGATGTCCTGTAAGAAAATCCTGCCTCAGAGGGAGCCCTGAGCTTTGCACCTTCAGGGATCCCTGCCTACTCTAACATTTTAAGACTGAAATTAATAGACATAAAAATATTTGTTGAAAGCCTATCTAAATTACAACTATTATATCCAACATTCATTAATGTAAAAAAATACATACAATCCTTCTTCAGAATATAAGTGACTGGCCTGTCTCCTCTTGCTTTTTTTTTTTTTTACATAATTATATCTTTATTTTTGTGAACTTTTTAATTTTTTATTTTATTTTGGTATTGTTAATGTACAATCACTTGAACAACATTATGGTTACTAGAACCCCTATTATCAAGTCCCCCCCAACACACCCCATTACAGTCACTGTCCATCAGCATAGTAAGATGCTATAGAATCATTACTTGTCTTCTCTATAAATACTGCCTTCCCCGTGTCCCCCCCAACCACTACATTATGTGTGCTAATCTTAATGCCCCTTTTCCCCCCTTATCCCTCCCTTCCCACCCATCCTCCCCAGTCCCTTTCCCTTTGGTAACTATTAGTCCATTCTTGGGTTCTGTGAGTCTGCTACTGTTTTGTTCCTTCAGTTTTTTCTTTGTTCTTATACTCCACAGATGAGTGAAATCATTGATACTTGTCTTTCTCCACCTGGCTTATTTCACTGAGCATAATACCCTCTAGCTCCATCCGTGTTGTCGCAAATGGTAGGATTTGTTTTCTTCTTATGGCTGAATAATATTCCGTTGTGTATATGTACCACATCTTCTTTATCCATTCCTCTACTGATGGACACTTAGGTTGCTTCCATTTCTTGGCTATTGTAAATAGTGCTGCAATAAACATAGGGGTGCATATGTCTTTTTGAAACTGGGCTGCTGCATTCTAAGGGTAAATTCCCAGGAGTGGGATTCCTGGGTCAAATGGTATTTCTATTTTGAGTTTTTTGAGGAACCTCCATACTGCTTTCCACAATGGTTGAAATATTTTACATTCCCACCAGCAGTGTAGGAGGGTTCCCTTTTCTCCATATCCTCGCCAACATTTGTTGTTGTTTGTCTTTTGGATGTTGGCCATCCTAACTGGTGTGAGGTGATATCTCATTGTGGTTTTAATTTGCATCTCCCTGATGATTAGCGATGTGGAGCATCTTCTCATGTGCCTGTTGGCCATCTGAATTTCTTCTTTGGAGAAGTGTCTGTTCAGCTCCTCTGCCCATTTTTTAATTGGCTTATTTGCTTTTTGTTTGTTGAGGTGCATGAGCTCTTTATATATTTTGGATGTCAACCCCTTATCAGGTATGTCATTTATGAATATATTCTCCCATACTGTAGGATGTCTTTTTGTTCTACTGATGGTGTCCTTTTCTGTACAGAAGCTTTTTAGTTTTATATAGTCCCACTTTTTCATTTTTTCTTTTGTTTCCTTTGCCCGGAGAGATATGTTCATGAAGAAGTTGCTCATGTTTATGTCCAAGAGATTTTTGCCTATGTTTTTTTCTAAGAGTTTTATGGTTTCATGACTTACATTCAGGTCTTTGATCCATTTTGAGTTTACTTTTTTGTATGGGGTTAGACAGTAGTCCAGTTTCATTCTCTTACATGTAGCTGTCCAGTTTTGCCAACACCAGCTGTTGAAGAGGCTGTCATTTCCCCACTGTATATCCATGGCTCCTTTATCATATATTATTTGACCATATATGCTTGGGTTTATATCTGTCTGGGCTCTCTATTCTGTTCCACTGGTCTATGGGTCTGTTCTTGTGCCAGTACCAAATTGTCTTGATTCCTGTGGCTTTGTAGTAGAGCTTGAAGTCAGGGAGCGTAATTCCCCCTGCTTTATTCTTCCTTCTCAGGATAGCTTTGGCTATTTGGGGTCTTTTGTGGTTCCATATGAATTTTAGAACTATTTGCTCTAGTTCATTGAAGAATGCTGTAGGTATTTTGATAGGGATTGCATTGAATCTGTAGATTGCTTTAGGCAGGATGGCCCTGTCTCTCCTGTTTTTTAACATTTTTTCCTCTACAGTTTAATTTTCCAGAAGATTCCCCTCATCCCATTCCTGCCTCCCTGATAACTATTCTCCTACATAGTCACAAACACAAATGGTAGCAAAGAGTATCATCTTCCTGCATATAAGTTTGGTCACTATATATTCTCGTGGCCTTTCTATTTTCAAATTTAGAATGTGGCTCAAACACTGGGGGTGTGGGGTGTAAAGGAACATAAGGTCAGATCCTCTGCTGGGTGCTGATGGGTAACATTACCTGTCAGTCAGTATCCTACAGGCCATTCATGACCATATGGAATCTGACTTCATGAATAATTTGATTCCCCCTGTTTTCCCAGAGAACCATACATTGTAGTTATTTGATATTACGTGTAATCATTTTCATAGAAGGCAAGCTTTAAAGATTTACACTGCACATTGTGTACATATTGTCTTAAAATGCTTAAATGTTTGGGAGGCAGGCATTACACAGGACTAATGGAGAAATTATTCAAAGCCCCAATCTTCAGCTATGACCTCTGATATGTCTTCATATGGAAGAGCAAAAGGTAAAATTCCACATAGTAGGAAAAAAAGCACTGTTTGCTCCTAAACTAAAAACTTAAACTAAATCGATCTCCTAGCTAATCTCTTGGCCTAACCCATCAAAGCTATTAGGGTTGTAGACAGTGTTGACACTAGGATTTTCTCTTTGTACAGCGTAAATAATGCTTCTTTGTCTTTCATTTTTTCTGGACATTCTTTTGGCAACATAACCAGAAATTAAAGAGTCCTCGGGCCAGCTTCCTGTGAAAGTCTTTTTTTCCGAAGGGGGCCTCTGCTGGGACCCCCAGAGTCTCAGAAGAATGGCTTTGCTTCTCAGCATATGACAAATAAGGCCAGATTGATAGATCTCTCAGCTTAAGAACATCTCCCATATTTATGGAATGACATCTTTCTCCATCAAGATGCATAGTCTAGATTCTCAGCTACCAGGAGGGAATCCCGGCCACTGTCCTACAAGTGTCACATTAATATGGCCTTTTCCTTGTTCAGATTCACAGAAAAGAGTGAACAACCATCAGAGGCATGCAAATATATAGTTAGAAGACAACCACCACAATTAAATCCTCCTCTTTCAGATTTCAGATGGCATGGCAGAGATCCTGTTTCATACAGAAAACCTTAACACAATTCAGGGAAAGTTCTGTAGACAGCACTTTAATTTATGCTCCAATATTTTTCTTGAATCCTGAATTTAAAATTAGTATTCTTCTAATCATTTAACAAACTCCTTCAAAAAGGTCAGTCTGCACTAGGTCACAACTGCTAATTTTAAAAACGTTATTTCCACAGTAGGTGGAGAGCTGAGAAACTAAATTTTAAGGTTAAATTAAAATGTTTGCTATATAAGAATTCTGTGATAAGCATTAATCATATGATTAAGTGCCTTGGAGGAGAGCACACACTGTGTATCATGAACCATATCTCTTGCATAAAAGTTAGCAGTTGTATAATCTCAGGATTTGTATCATGAGATGACTGTAAGAAAATGAACGTACACTGCCTGTACAGAGATAAAAATATTGATCTTCAGAGCACCACAACCTAAAGACTACAGGTTACTGGAAAATAATGACATCTTGTCTTTCTGTTCCAGCATCCAACACCCCTGATTATCACTAGAGTACTTAATTATCCAGTGAGCACATCTTCAGTGATGGGCAGAGTTCTAAAGAGGAACAAAAAATTTTTATTTTATTTTCTTGCTTGCTTTTCCCCCCTAAGAGGTTGAGATTTAGTGCTTCTCCCCTCCTGTAATGTATTCTTGGATTAAGACCATCAAGAAAATATGATACTAGAAGTTAAGAGCTTAATAAATTCAAGTCAACTGGATAATTGGATTTAAAATTAACCAGACACCATCTTAGTTACTAAAACAATTCCCACTTTCCTGCTAGGTTCCTGGACCCATCTTGGTATTACAGTTGACTCTTCTTGGCCTAATTCCACTGGATTAAAGAAAACACAAGATGTAACTATTTTCTCTTTACAAGAGCTTCATTCTAAATATAAAGGCTATAAAGGCCTTGGTAGGTTAAAAATAAAAGACAGAATTAAAGACAAAGAGTACTACAAGAGACAAAGAGGAATATTTTTAACGATAAAAAGTCCACTAATTAGGAAGACGTAACAATCTTAAATGTGTTTGCACCCAACCCCAGAGCATAAGAACACATTAAAAATAATAATAACTAGGGAGAAGTAGAAAAAGAAGTGTAGTTAATGATATAGCACTCCACTCTCAGTAATTAATGGGCCAGTACACAAAAAGTCAGACAAATAGAGAATAGCATTATCAACAAATTTAATTTAAATGGATATTTACAACAAACTTCATGCAACAATTACAAAATACAAGCAAACATGGGACATTCACCAAAATGAATCTTCCTAAATTTGAAATTACACATAGTATGATCTCTGACCACTATGTAACTTTATTAGAAGTCAATACAAATGATATCTTAAAAATGCTCAAATAGTTTGAAACTCAGCAACATGCTTCCATGGGACAAAGAAATAATCACAGGAGAAATTAGAAAATATTTCAAAAGAATGATAATGAAAATACAACATCAAACTTTTGGGGTTGAAGTTAAAGCAATGATCAGAGGAAAATGTGTAACTTTAAATATTTGTTTTAAAAGAAATAATAGTCTAATCTCAATTATTACATTTCCCTTTTAAGAAATAGAAAAGAAGAGAAAATTAAACACAAAGAAAATGGAAAGAAATGATAAAGAAATAGAACTCAATAAAAAGGGAAACAAATAGTAAAATGGAACCAAGAGTGAATTCTTTGAAACTATCAATAAGGTAATAAAATGATAAAAACTCTATCTGGATTGATCAAGTAAACAGAAAGAAGACATATTATCAATATCAGGAATGGAAAAGAAGACATCATTACAGATCATACAGGCATTAAAAAAATAATAAAGATCACTTTAAGCCAAACCAAGAATTTGAAAATTTATATAAAATAGACAAACCTTTGAAAGACAAAAATTACCAAAGGTAATACAAGAAAAAATTTAAAAATCTGCAGAGTTCTACATTCACTATAAAAATCGAATTGGTAATGAGAAATCATTCCACAGATAAAACTCTAGGTTAAGATGACTTCACTGATGAAATTCATCAAACTTTTAAGAAACAAATAATACTAATTTTACACAAAGAAAATAGAGAAGGAAAGGATACTTTCCAACCCATTGTATAAAGTGAGAATTACAGTGATATCAGAACCAGGCAAAAACATTTATAAGAAATGAAAATATGGCATACCTCTTTAATATAAATATAAAATCCTTAGCAAAGTAGTAGTAAATTAAATCTAGTAGTACTTAAGTAATAACCCAATAACTAATAAACAGACAAACCAAAGGTTTATTTCAGGAATACAAGGTTGACATAACAGTCAAAAATCAATATATTCACCATACCAAATCGAATAAAGAAGAAAACTATATGATCGCTTCAATACATTTAGAAAAATAATTGATAAAAGAACTAATAAAAGTTCAATGAAGTTGCTAGATTAGGAAACACAATAGCCAATTAGAAAATAAAATTAAAAAATAAGATACCATTAAAAAAGTTAAAAAAAATTTTTTATTGAAGTATAGGTGATATATAATCTTATATTATTTCAAGTATACAACACAGTGGTTCACCAGTTACCCATATTATTAAATCCTCACTCCCACTGGTGCAGTTATTATCTGTCAACATAGAAAGATGTTACAGAATCATTGGCTATATTCTCCATGCTGTACTACCATCCCTGTGACCAACTTATAGTGTGATTGACAATTTTTGTACCCTGTTATCCCCCTATATTCTCCATGCTGTACTTCCATCCCCATCCAACTTATATGATGATTGAGAATTTCTGTGCCTGTTTAACCCCTTCCTGCAACCATCCCAACCCCTCCCCTATGATAACCACCAGTCATTTCTCAGGGTCTGTGAATCTATTGCTATTTTATTCATTTTGTTTTGATTTTAGATTCCACAAATAACTGAAATCATATTATTTGTCTTTCTCTGCCTGGCTTATTTCACTTAGCATGACACCCTCTAGGTCCATCTGTGTTGTTGCAAATGGCAGGATATCTTTCTTTTTTATGGTTGAATAATATTCCATTGTGTATATGTACCACCTCTTCATCTATTGATGGATACTTAGATTGTTTCCATAACTTGGCTATTATAAATAATGCAGTGATAAACATAGGGGTGCATATATCTTTTTGACTCAGGGATTTTGTTTTCTTTGGATAAATTCCTTGAAATGGAATTACTGGGTCAAACGGTATTTCTATTTTGTTTTTTGAGAAAACGCCATACTGCTTTCTACAGTGGCTGCACCGATTGGCGTTCCCACCAACAGTGTAGGAGGGTGCCCTTTTCTTCACATCCTCGCCAACACTTTTTATTTCTTGTCTTTTGGATAGTGACCATTCTAACTGATATGAGGTGTTATCTCATTGTGGTTAAAAAAATAAGATACCATTTTCAATAGGAAAAAATAATGTATCTAGGAATTAACAAAGAATACACAAGAGTTTTATGGAGAAAACTTTTAAACTCCCATAAAGTGCATAGATAATAAATTGCATAAATGGGGTCACTTTCATGCTCCTGGATAGGATGATTTAATGTCAACTGTTCCCAAATTACTTTATAAATTTAGAGTAATCCCAAGTAGAGTTCCCTCTGGAATTTTTTTAATAGGAACTCAATACACTTACTCTAACATATAAATGGGGGGAAAATCCATGATTACCTAAATTAACTGTAAAAAAAGGTTTGACATTCATTCTAACCTACTATGAAGAAATAAAGCAGGATGTTAGTATCAAAGCAGGCAACAGACTAATGGAATAAAGACAGATCCATATATATGAGAATTTAGTATGTGAGAAGGGTGACACCACAAATCAATATGGACAAAACTGGTTCTTTTAAAGGAGAGATTTGAGGAAACCTGCTCACTATATGTGAAGAAAAACAAAAGCAGTTTCCTACCTTTAACGATATTCCTAAGTAAACTCCAATGAATTAAAACCTAACTGTGGAATATGAATTTCAAAAGTCTATACAAAAAAAGTATAGGGCAGTGTGTTTATGATAGAGGAGAAGGAAATAACGTTATAAATGAAATAACGATAGCACAAATCATAGAAGCTTAAAATGGATGAATTTAGTTACATCGAAAGTAAGGATTGCTGCAAAGAAAAACACTATAGACCAAGATTTTAAAAATATGATCGAAAGGAGTAATGTTCAGTGTCTAAAACCAATAAGAGATAAGTGGAATATTCAAAGAAGTTCTGCACATCAAAAGAAAAAGACAACCCCAATAAAAAAATGGGCAGAGGATATAAACAGGTAATTTACATAAGAAGAATTCCAAGAGGTGGCAGTAAGTGTAGCAATCAGAGTGACAGCAATGAGATGTCACTTGACATCTGTAAGACTGGCAGACATTTGGAAGTGGGGTGACTCCAAGCACTGCAAGAAATGTGCAGGTGTGAAATCTTCATGAGCGGTGGTGACATCTAAAAAGTGACAGCCATTTGAGAAAAATCCTGGCTGTTCCTAGTTAAAGTAAGTATTATAGCAACCTCACCCTAGACATACATCCCCAAGAAATTCCTCCACATATCCAAAAAGGGACATGTGTAAATATGTTCCCAAAGAGCATGTACAAAGGCAGAGTTATTGGTAGTGGCGGGGAGTTGGAGGTCATCGGGATCCCAGCTCTGGGAGAGTGGATAGTTTACTTGGTGTGTGATGGTTGCGCACCACAGAATGTTTACTGCAGCAGGAAGCAATGACATAGATACGCCTTTAGCAGTTTGGATGGATTTTAACCTTAGTGCTCAGTGAAGAAAGTAAGAAACAGAATGAGACATATAACCAAATACCATTTATATAAAAATTTTAAAAGGCATATACATAACAATGCACACTTTACAAAAACCCATAGAAATGAAAACAAACACATTAGTTTCGTTCCCTATGGCAGGGAGGGGAGGAAGAGTGAGGATTAGGGATAAAAGAAAACAAAGGTCAACCAAGAGAGAGAAAGAAAAAAAAGGGAAAGCAATATGCATGAAAATATTCTACACACACAAAATTTAACAGCACATGCATTTATAGTCACAAAGGAATAATCAAGATGTATATCTACTAAATAGATTACTAAGATTATGTAGGAACCTTGTGAATCCTTATGACATAATGCCATATTTTAGAAAACAAAATACAAATTATATCACAATTTGAATATGACCTTTCTAAAAAAGAAAGAGGGTGTGTACATACACATAAACATAGGAGAAAATTTAAATGCCACAGTATTGAGATGGTGAGATTATGGATAATTGTTTTCCTTTTTCTATTTATTGTTATATTTACATTTATATATTGATTTTCATGGGCTGTTTTGTAATTTCTTTGTAATCTTTATTCTCACTTCTCTTTCTTTCAAATGGAATACTGATCCTTTATAAATAAATACAGGAAAAAAACCCACATTTTTACCTGAATTTAAAGTGTATCTAGATAATTGGCAGATCTCCAAAATAATTTAAAAATTGGTCAGTCCAGTTTGAATCCACTATTGATACTTCAGCATGGCATACTTCTGTCTTAGTGATCTCAACAGCAAACGCTGCTTTGGTTCCCCTGCTTGACCAGGTGAAAGTCCTTGGAGGACTTTGAGATTTGGAATTGCGCTAAAAACAACCTCACTGTTAGAACAAGGACCCTAAAGGTTAGACCTTGAAACAGTTCTGTGAAAAAGCTGAATCTGCCCACAATTACATGGATTTTTACTGTGTTCTGAAGGCTAGGCCAGTGTAGGGAGGGAGTGTGGAGAAATTTGGTTTTTTCCTTTCTCTTTTCTTTAAAATTTTTATGGTGATTTTCTTCCTATTTTCATATGGACAATGTTAGCATAGAGATTTATTTTGAGAAATTGTGCTATAATGTCTTTGTTTTCATTCTTCACGTTGATAACCCTAAAAGTGAGAAAGAACCATTTCAATGGGAAAAGATTAGTCTGGTGTTAAAGAAAAAGTGCTCAGGGATGGCTTCAGAATAGTCAAATGTTCCCATTTTGTTTAGACCCACAGCCACGACTATTTTGTCACTTTCTAGCTTAAATTCCAATGGTTATTTACAGAGATGTATAAAGTACGTACTATGAATGAAGACAAAACCGTGGAATTTAATTTGCCAAGGGATCCTTTCACAGAAGCTATACATAGCACCAGACATCAACTTTAGCCCAGCAAGGAATCCCCAGAGAGAGGAAATAAATCTCAAATATTGTCCACAGACGTGCAGTAATCAGAAACCACCCATATAATACAGCACTGTTCAGTTCTTTTCTTTATCCTCCTAATCTTTCCCTGTGTCTCTTTCTATTCTACTCTCACTTGTTCCTATCTCTTAAGACATATAATGAAAGGACGTCTCTGGGTCTTATCAGCCATCTGTGGTTTTCCTTTCCCTCCATAACTGTCAGAAAAAAGAAAGTGGGCTGTAGTTATCTTCAAAGTATCCTGTATTTCACCTTTATTATCTGTATGCTACGCTATCCTAGATCTAACCCCCTGACAGTAATAAAGAGAAAATCTTTTTAAGAAATTGATCTACCCTTGCTGCCTATTCTTCATGAGAGGATGTAATCCTTTCATTTATTACAGAATAATCATCCCTACACCAAAGTGTGTGATGCAATGTGTTAAAAGCACATTCTGAGCCATTCGTCAGGATTAACATCAGGGAAGCATGCGGAGGAGCTTTGGTTGTCCTGCACAGACAGTGGCTGGGGACAGGCCTGGGTTCCTTTAGGTCCTGGCCACACAAGGAACCATAATAGCATGTTGCATCTCAGCAGAGCACTCAGGGGGGAGATCAAAGAAACTGATGTCATTTAACTCACCTTTATATGGTGTTTTTAATGAAATGGTTTTTGACGAAATGTGTTGAAAGACAGGGATGATGGAAAGAGTTTGAGTTGGGCTTGAATTTCTAGTACCATCATCTACTAGTGTACAACTCTGGGGAAATGGTTGAGTCTCTCTGTGTCAGTTTGTTCCTCTCCAAATTGGTGGGTGGGGGGACAGAAAGAGGGCACAGGAGGTAATAATGTCTACCCTGAAGGATTGTTCTGAAAATTTAAATAGAGGGTCGAGCACAAGGTAGGCTTTCATAATAGTGGTTATGAGCAGTGTTTCTCAAAGTGTGTTCTGGGGACCCCTGGAGGTCCCCAAGAATATTATAATAACATAAAGATGTTATTTGATTTTTTTTCCACTGTGATTCTTTTATTAGTGTATAATACAGCTTTCCAGAGGCTACATGATATGTGATATTACAATAGATTGAATACAGAAACAGATAAGAAAATCAAGCTATCTTGCATGAAACCAAACATTAAAGCCATTTGAAAAAGGGTAAAACAATTCCATTCTATTTACTGTAATATTTTTAGAAAATAATTACTTTCCATAAAATTATGTTATTTATGTTACCATACAGTAGGTAGTTTCAGATATGTGATATGTGTATGTTTGTACTGGTTTAATGTAAAAAGCATGAAATATTCTTTTATATTGGTTGCACTGAAAATTTTAACCAGCTCTACTGTAAAGCATGGCACCAGATTTGTGTTCACAGTGGGCAGGAGTCCAGTTGTGACGATGGTGGAGCACCTGAAACTGGTTGAGTAACATGTATTGGAATATCCCTCCCACAAAAAAATTATAAACACTGAAAAAAATAATTTTTTAAAAGGTTCAAAGACACTGGAGAGTAACAAAAAACAGGCAGATTCCAGAATTATATAGGCTTTCCCTTGAGGAATTTCCTTAGTTTATTTAGCTCAAAGCAACTAGAATTCAGGCAGACATCTTCAGGGTTATTTGCCTGAGAAGTAAAAGAACAGGGCTCAGGACAACTGAGAGGGTGGAAATTGAGGGGAATATCCTGAGAAGCAGGGTCACAGAACAGGAAACCCCAAAATCTATATGTGAATTTACCTCGAATCTTTGGCTGATTCCTGAATAGTTAACACTCAGGTGAGGGTCCAAAGATTCTGGCAGGAAAACAATATCTGGAAGCTGGAAGAGCTAAGCAGAATGTTGACTACTGCTCACCACAGGGTGACAGAATTCAGAATTCAGATGTTACCAAGTTAAATGGATGTGGTAAACATAAAAAAATCACAGAAGGGCCATGCCTTAGGAATAAAAAGTATGTCCCAGGAGTAAGAGATTCACCCTAGGATTATGAGAATATTAAAATATAACTGCCCTAAGAAACATAAAACCAAATCTCCATAAATTCAAGGTGATTTGTGAGTAATTTAACTGCCTGCTACAAGAAAAAATCCATATTCTGTGCACTATGTCAGTATACTCACAATGTTGGCATACAATTAAAAATTACTCTGTAAGTGAAGAAACAGGATAGTCAAGAGACGAGTAGTCACTAGAAACAGACCCTCAAACAACTCATGTTGGGATTAGCAGACAAGGACTTTAATGTAACTATGATGAATATGTTAAAGGTCCATAGGAAAAATCAATATAACAGATGAAGATATGGGGAATAACACATTAGAAATTATTTTTTTAAGAGTCAAGTAGAAATTCTAGAATTGGAAAATTGTAATAGTTGGAATTAAAAAGTCCTTGAATGGAATTAACAAAAGATCAGATACAACAGAAGAAAGAATTAGTAAGTTTAAAGACAGATCAATAGAAATCATACAAGCCAAAGCACAGAGAGAAAAACTGTTAAAAATAAATGAGCAAAATAAATAAATAAATAAATGAGCAGCATTTCAGTGACCTGTGGGACACTCTCAAGCAGTCTAAATATACATGTATTCAGAGTTCTAGAAAACTATAAAATGATCCAAAATATATTAGAAGAAATATTGGCTAAAGTTTTTCTAAATTTGATCATAAAAACAAAACAGCAATCTGCAAATTTAGAAATGCAGTGAATTCCAAGCAGGATTCAAATAAAGAAAACCATACTTAAGACACATCATAACAAATTTATAAAAGCCAAGTAAAAGTCAAATAGGAGACCAGGCAGACAGACAGACAGATTTTTTTTAAAGCAGACTCTGCAAAGAATAAGACTTTACACATTAATTTTCTCATCTAAAAAAATGGGGATAATAACATTAACTTTATAAGATTATTCTCAGAGTTAAAAAAATTACTTAATCCAGGTAAAGAGTTCAGTACAGCACCTGGCACATAGTGACTGCTTGGCAATTGCAATCTATCAATATTTGTCATCATTACCATTTTAGACAAGAGAAAGAAATAAAACGTATAAATACTGGAAAGGGAGAGGCGAAAATAATTTGCATGTATGATTGTGAATCTCATAACTCAACAATAGAATAATGCAGTTTACCAAAGTTACCAATTAAAATTGATATACAGAAAACTTTTGATATATAGTGAATAACCAATTTAAAAATATGATGTAAAGAAATACAATGGAAAATCCACAACAGTACCAAAAATATAACACACTCAAGAACAGACATTTTAAAACTCTACTCAGGGACATAAAAATGATTTTTTAAATAGAGAAACATTTTATTATTAGGTAGAAATACTCAGTATTTGTTTCTAAATCAAACCAGAATTCAATAGTCTCAGTCACAATGCCAACAGAATTTTTTTTGGAACCTGACAAAATAACTCTAGAGCTTATCTGAAAGAACTGACTTGTAAGAATAACAAGAAAAAATCTGAACTGGGAGAATAATGCTACAGCACTTGCCCTGGAAAATATTAGAACCTATGATGCCAGTTTCCAGAACAGTGTGTCCTGTCACAGCGATAGTCAGACAAGTAAAAAAGAGTAGAATGGACACAAGCAAACCTCAGGTTACAAAGGGAAATGGTATTTGAGGATGAATGCATGAAAGATGGATTACTCAGCAAATGGGTATGGGAAAACTTGCTATTTGGATCCTTGTCTTGGTCCTTACACCAAAATAAAGTGCAGTGGATTCAAGGATTCATTGTAAAATTGTAACTATAAAACTGTGAGAATAAAATAGTGGGAAATAATGTTATGCTTTTACAATAGAGCCTTTTACTCCAGGGCCAGAAAATTTTAGAGGTATACAAAACATTTAAATTTCTTCATGTCAAAAGATACCATCAACGGGACAGTGACTGTAATGGGGTAGGTGGGGGGGGGAACCTGATGAAGTAGGGAGTTTAGTAACCATAATGGTGCACATGTAATTGTAGATTAATGATATCAAAATTAAAAAAATAAAAAATAAACAAAAGATACCATCCACAATATTAAAGACAAGCTATAAACTGAGAAGAATATTTGTAAGATACACAACAAAGGATTAATATCTTTAATTTACAAATACAACAATTTCGAACATGAAATATCAACCAGAAAAATGGGTAAAGAACTTGAATAGGTTATTCAGCAAAAGTACACATGGCTTTTAAAGATGTAAAAATTCAACTCACTAGCACTTGAAGTGATAATTAAAACAATTATGAAATATTATTTTTCTATATCAAAGTTGTCAAAACTTTAAAAGGGTGATAAAACACCATGTAGGCCAGAGTGTAGGTTAACAGATGCTTTCATATTCAGTAGATGGGAGTGTAGACTGCCAAAACCTTATGGCACAGGGATTTGGTAATAACTTTCAAACTGAGATAATAATAATCAGCATTCTTGTTTTTTATTGACTTTAATGGGCATTACTTCTAGTGTTTTATTTTTAAGGACAGTGGTTATTGTTTTGTGTGTGATAATTACACACATATCATACACACACATAAAATTATATCTAGGAAGTATTCTTTATTTCTATTTTACCATGGGCTTTGTAAAAATAAGGAGTGGATATTGAAACTTATGAAGTGAATTTTTGGTATCTATTGATAATATATGGTGGAATATATTAATCAATTTCTTAATATTAAACCATCTTTCCTCTTCTATGAAGAATTCCTATTGGTCATAATTCCTTCCACGTCCCATAGACTATATGTTTCAAGAGAGGATTCCAGTTTTTACCTGGGTTTGAGTGAGTTTGTCCTATTTGTCTATCGATAAGCTGGTTGGTCTGTTGCACAATCTTTTTTACAAATTCTGGCATTCTAACAAGATTTTAGAGGCTTTCGTTATTTCTCTGTGCTCTGAAAGAGCTAATGAAGCATAGGAATGAATTATTTGTTCTTTGAAGGTTTGAATGAATTGTGCATGAAAACCTCTGGGTCTGGAACTTTTGCCGGCTAAGACGTCTTAACTTCTTCAGCCCTTTCCTTGGTTATTAGCCCCCTTAGATGTTCTAGTTACCTTTCAGTTGATTGTGATCTTGGGTATTTTCCTTGAAGGTCATTTATTTCATCCTTGTATTTAAGTTGATTAGCATAGAATTAAGCAAAGTACTCTCTTAACATCCTTCCAATTTTATCAGTATTTATGCTTAGATTCCCTGTGTGAATCCTAGTTTTATATATTTGGGCCTTTTCTTAGTTCCTGACCAAGCTAGTTAGTAGATAATGCAATGCATTTCCCTCCTCCAAAAAGAACTATCTCATGTGTTTATTACTTATACCATTTTCTGATTTATTAATATCTAATTTTATGTCTCAGTTTTTTACTTCTATTTTCTTAAGATTTGTGAACTTTTTAAAAACAGATTTAAATTTTTACAGTAGTTTTAGGTTCACAGCAAAATAGAGCCGGAAGTACAGATTCTTTTTGTTACTTGGACACTTGAGTTACATATTTTTTTTCTTTAATAAAGTATTTAATAGAAAATTCGCTTTGAGTCCAAATTTAGCTATATCTCAAAGGTTTAAATTCATATTTTTATTGTGTTTACTTCCCAGATATTCTATCCATCATTTAAGTTTTATTTCCTTTTTAATTCAAAAAATGGGTTAGAAAGGAGGGTTGTTTTGGGTTTGGAGGTTTTTGGAGTTGTGTCTTTTCCACCTTTGTTATTAGCTCCACGAGTATTTGGCAGAGACTGTGGCACTTTCCTTCTTTAGAGAACACATTAACTTTTTGCTGTAGTTTAATTGTGAAAATGTGGAAAAGCACCATTGGCACCTGGAAACGTGTACTGTGTAAAGTTGTACCTATTAGGTCTGCCTTGTTAATTATATTATTCAGATGTCCACATGTTCACTTTTGTTTCCTATTTGGTCCCTAAAGAGAAGTTTTAAAGTCTTCTGTTACAATTTTATTACTATTTGTTTTCTCCTGCATTTCTTGAGATTTTTCCTTCTATATATCAATGATAGATTTTATTTGGTTCATAAAATTTATGACAACTTTATCTTCATTGGGTACTATATTCTTTGTGTTAGTAAAAACTCATACATTGCAAATGGTAGAAAACCCAATTCAAACATATTTAAACAATAAATGGAACATACTGACAGATGTAGGTGAGGCTTAATCCAGCGGCCCCAAGTGATGCCCCAAGATCTTTGTTTCTCTCCCTCTTTCTACTCTGTCTTTTGGAATATCTATATTCTTTTGTGGACCCATCCCAAAGCCGAAAGTGAGTCATTCCCACCACGAGACACATGGCTAATAATGGAAGAATGATAAATCAGGATAGTACTGGGAAAATAGATTCTGGGAAAGCAATCAACAAATGTCCGTTCACTGCCCTCATAACAATTGCCCCATTGAAGGCCTCTTTCCTTGAATTTTCCTTTATTTGATATTTGAGCTGTCATCTGCTTTTCTTTCATTCTGCTTGCCATATCTTTGCCTATTCTATCTACTATGTTTCAATATATTTATCTATGTATGTCCTTTAGAAATGAAACCACTTCCATTGATTCACCCTTATGAATGATATGCCTAAGCCATCTCTGCATATCTGCCTTCCCTGAAAAAGTTCCCTTTTTTCATGGAAATGTCAACACACACTGTTGGCTTCTTACCCCTGCCATATGTAGAATGCGTGTGCGTGGAAGGCACCTCCTAATTAATTCTCCACCTCCATGTTCAGACAAGCCCCAGTTACGGCCACAGCTGTCTCTGTCCTATCTGTGTGTCCCTGCACCTCTGTCCACTTACTGCCAGTGAGACCATTACTTTCAACCGCTTTTACTATCTCAAGTCTCCCTTTCCCTAACTTGTTTCTGGAAAGCTGAATTCCACCACTCCTGCCTTGGCTCACAGATCTCAGCTTTCCACCCCAAAGGCCTCCAGGGCTCTAGCGGGTGCTGTAGGTGTCTAGTCTGTGTTCCTCCCAGTTTTCACCTCTACAAGCTGAAGGAGGCTTACTGCGAACACTGCAACTCTCTGCCTATGGGCTTCATCTCCAGTAAGGGAGAGGGCTGGACTGTGCACAGGACAAGCCAGAATTTTTGAAGGAGAAATGCCAGGAAAGCAGCAACACCTACACTCAGGGAAAATGGTGATACATACCCAGCCGCCTCCCCGCATGGTTGGGTTAACCCTGAGACAGGCTCCCCACTTCCTACTAGAGGCCCCAGAGAGATTGACCCACCCCAAGGATGGGTGCCATCATTCATCAATTTTTGGCTTCCTTCCTTTCCCTGTCTCATTCCCCATGTACCGCCAGTATTTCCTAGAATCACCTCCCAAATAAACTACTTATCCCTTCACCCTATCTCAGGATCTGCTTCTAGGAATGCCCAAATCAAGATAGCCCCCTGAAGAGATGAAAGACACACTACTTTAAGTTTTGCCATGAAAAACTATTTTAGTATTTGATGAATAGTGAATAGTGTTCCTTTAATTTCTAAGTACAATCATCCTACTGATAGTTATAGCTTCTTTTATACAAACTCAATTAAATGCAACAGCATGCGTTGAACACCTCCCCTGTCTGATATGCTCAGTGAGGTGCCAGTGGAGTCGTGAGGATGGATAAGCTTGGTGCCCACCTGCAAAGTGCTTAGAAGGAGAGGGAGCTGAACCATTTATTAAATCTCTTTGGTTCTGAGGGCATTATTCGTGCTACAGAAAATGGAAAGTGGTTGATGGGGGTATTTTTTTCCTTTTCTTTTGAAAGTCTGCTGTGATCAAATGTTGACTAGATACAAACAACTGATTCAAAAGATGATCACATGGTTAAGATTAGTTAAGATGTAAATGATAGCAATTCAATGATCCTGTACCTATCACTCAGTTTAAGAGATTTTCACTTACCTTTGAAATCGGTTGCTGGTGTGTCCCTCCTTGACCTTCTGATTCCTTCGACCCTCTGCCAAGTAGCCATGAACTTGACTTCTCGTGTTCATCAGTCTTATTTTTCTTTATAGTTTTATATGTGTTTGTACCCCTAAACAGTATATATGTATATATTACTTTTGTTTGTTTTTAGACTCCCTGCATATGGATCTTTCCCTTTTGCCTCTATTAGATTAGAAATTATGAATCTCAATTCCATTATTTTAAATGTTACCCTGGAGATTTTAACATGCACACTTAACCAAAATGTGTAACTAATGACTATCTTTACTCTGCTCCCAACCAATACAAGACCTTTAGATCACCCCCTTCAGACATTCCTGCTGTTTTATACGTGTTCTTATTTCTCTTTTTCAACCCAGGGGAATTGTTAATATTGTTTCATTCAGTCCATGTTTGTGGATGTGTACATGCTTTTTTCACTCTTTGTGCCTTCTTCCATCTCAAACTTTCCATCTGGATCTCATTTCTTCTGCCTACAGTCCATCTTTTAGAACTTCTTTACTTAGAGGTCTACTGATAGTAAAGTCTCTCCATTATCTTGAAAGATACTTTACTGGGTACATTGCTCTAGGTTGATAGTTATTTCCTCTTAGGAGGATGATGACACCATTCCATCCTGTTTGGGCTTCTGTTGTCTCCACTGAGAAGTCAGTGGTCTCATTGCCAGTCTTTTGAAGGTAATTTTATTCCCTCTGGAGTTTTTAAAAGATTATCTGTGTTCCTGGTGTTCTCAGTTTCACTGTGATGGGTCTGTGCATAGGATTTCTTTTTATTTATCCATTTTGCTTGGGATTCCCAGGGCTTTTTCAATTTGTGGGTTGGCCTCTTTCATGAGTTGTGTGAAATGACTGGCCATTGTCTCTTCAAACATTGCCTCTGTGCCATTTTCTCTCTTTTCTTTCTGAAACTCTGATTAGACGTGTGTGAGGCCCTCTCATCCCATCCTCCACCACTCTTCATCCCCCTTCTTTTCCATTCCTTGATCTCTCTGTCCTTCACTGAGAGAAAGATTGTGCACCTACCTTTTAGTTTACTTATGCTCGTCAGCTGTGTCTAATTGCTTTCTATTGAGTTTTTAATATTAATTGGCTTTCATTTTTATTTTTTATTATTTTGTGTTCACTGTTTTTCACTGTAAAGTTCTGTTTGTTTTTTGAATTTCCTCAGTTATTTATAATCTTATTCTTTAGTCATATTTTCATTCACTTATTTTATTTATTTAAATATTCAACTATCCTTATTTTATATTTTCAATGTGTTAATTTCAACAACTGAAGTATTTGGGGATCTGGTTCTCATCTCTGCTGTATTTCACTCGATACATTTTTTTATTGTGGATTTTAACTATGTGTGGGTATTTCTAGAAAATTAATATGTATAGGTTATCTGAGGCTCAGGTTGAAGGTGGATTTGTCCAGAGAGGAGAAAGGTGATTTGCTTCTTCTGCCAAGCACCAGGAGGACAACAGGCCTGGAACTACTTTAAATTAGCCTGAGATAAAGGAGAAAAATTAGTCTCAATGAATTTGAGGCACAAATCTATATGGGCATCTTGGGCTTATGAATTCTTGGAAAGGCACACACAGCACCATTGTTCAAACACTTTGTTCAATAACTTTGCTTGCATTTAGGGAGATGGGAGAAAAGTGGTTTAATTTCTAGTTCACTCTTACACTGATAATGTAACTCTATAGAGCAGGGCTTCTAACCTCATCACTATTGACATTTTGGACCAGATAATTCTTTGTTGTAAGAATTATTTGTTGTATGAGGTTGTCCTCTGCATTACAAGATGTTCATCCACATCCCTGGCTGTTACCCAGTAGATACAAGTACCACCTCTCCAGCCGTGACAATCAAAAATGTCTCCAGACACTGCCACATCTATCCTGGTAGGCAAAATCATCCCCAGTTAAGAAAACGACTGCTTTAGAGTACCAGCAGGGATTCTTTCATGCTCCATACTTGCGTAGATCTTGATCTTTGTCTCCTATTCCCATGAAGCTATGAAAAATCAAAGTTCAAGGTTAACCTGTTCATCATAGGCTCTTGAGAGGAAAACCAACATACCTCTGTGCCCTAATACTTGTCTGAATAACTTACCAGTTCACTGAAACTTCTAAAAGTGGTGTGTGTGTGTGTTGTGTGTGTGTGTGTGTGCGTGTGTTGTGTGTGTGTGTGTGTGTGTGTGTGTGTGTTTCCAGGTTCCTAGTCTGCCACATTTTCAGGAATAGGAACTCTTTTAACATTTTCTATATCATTTTCTCTTTTCACCCAGTCCTCCTTCTCCATACTTCTGTAAAATTCTTACTTTTTACAATAAAATAAGAGCAAAATGACAAAATCATAGACAATTCGTTTTAATCAGCATTTTTGAACCTCTACCATTATCAAGCCTTCCAGGAATGGCTTTTAAATTACCAGAATTGGGTTTCACTCTCTCCCCTTTACTTTCTGTCCTGACCGCTGAAATCAGCCGACTCATGCCTGCTCAACATGCGAGCCCATTGTACAGGTTTCCTCCCAGCCCCACATTCAGGGACAGTGCGGTGGTTGGCAGACGCAGGCCATGCTCGGAATATTTACACCACAGAAATCATCAAATACTACAAATCAGGTAGCTGATAGGCCAGCATTTACCAGCACACCACTGATAGAAGTGGACAAAAGCCAGGCAAGAAGGACTAGATTTGTTCATCTAGTTCCTTTGTTATTGACTCAACTGTGTGTGTCCACCTCAGCTTTCTCTTCTGTTATGGGCTGAATTATGTCCCCCACAAAATTCGTACGTTGTAGTCCTAACTTAGTATCTCAGACTGTGACTGTATTTAGAGATCGGGTCTTTAAAGAGGAATTAAGTTAAAATGAGGTCATTTGAGTGGGCCCTAATCCAATTTGGCTGATGTCCTTATATGAAAAAAAGAAATTAAGACAGAGACACACACGGAAGGAGGAGAATGTGAAATCAGGGAGAACGCAGCCCCCTGAAAGTCAAGGAGAGAGGCCTCAGAAGAATTCAGCTCTGAAGACACCTCAGTCTCAGATTTCCAGTCTCCAGAAATATTAGAAGACAAATTTCTGTTGTTTAAGACCCCAGTCCGTGCTACTTGTTGTGATGGCCCTTGCAAATCAATATATCTTTTCACCTTGATTTTCTTATATGTTTAGTCTACTCTTAATGGACCCAGTAGAGAAACAAGGGCCAGTTAGTAACTGTGATCAGAACATACTGTCGATGAGACTAAGGTCATGGACTCAGTCACAGGGTGCCAAAAGGAGGGAAACATCTCCCTTGCTACAGAATGCCCTAACCCCAAGCAGCCACTAGACAAAATGTTCGTTTAATCACAAGGCCAACAACCCAAGAGGAAGTCTGCTAGCCACTCAATACTTGCTAAAAAATGCCCTTGAAGTCCAGGCCCTGCTGGTGGTGATTTCTTCTTTTTGAAATGAGCATATTCTATTTTTCATAACCATTATCCTAACGCTTCCAGTTAGAATCTAAAAAGCCCATTCTCTGGTTACTTCCATCCTCCAACCATCATGATATGCCACTGACAATGAGGTTCCCATCTAGCCCAGTGATGCAGGATTTCTCAAAACCTTTATTTTCTATGAGAAACTTTGAAACTCTGAATGTTCATGCTCATTTACAATATCTTTGAATAAATACCGCCATTACTCAACTAGATAGGCAGCCTAGCCTTGACTCCATTGATCTTGCTGGAGAACCAATTTGCAGGGAAGGGAAGGGAGATGGATGTGGAGTTCCTCACGGTGAGCACTCCTTGTCCAATGGGTTTGACTTTCATCTGGCACTCTTTTGCTACTGTTCTTTTTCTTTTCTTTATTCTTTCTTTTCTAATCAATAACTCATAGAGCACAAAACGGGACTTGCACTGGCTCTTTGATTTGCTGTATACATCACTTGAAGTGTTACATTTTAAAACCCAATTTTTAAAAATCATTTATACTTCAGACTAGAAAAATAGCAACATTACCAGAAGATTCAATTAAATTATCCCAGGTTAATGTGTTCACTGTCAGCAATGAATAACTACAAGTGTATAGCCAATGAATAGACTATGAAGCTCTATTTCTTTCACAGATCTATAGTCTATTTTGTGAGCATATTAAAATATATTTTCTAACAGAAAAAAAAATGAGATGCCCTTTCGTTTATTCCTTTTTACAACAAGTTAGTGCCTAGCATTCCCAGGACAATGGTTTCCTTAAAACTATAACAATAGCTTTTATCTCTTCAAGCCCCAGAGGACACTGGGAAAATCTCTCACTTGGGTTAACTTTGCTGAATATATTTAACCAGTAAATTATTTGCCTTCCCAACTGGAAGAACCAATATACATTTATGTTCTAGGAATGGTTTGTTTTACTAACTTTATGAGTGAAGACCTCAATAGTAGCAAAGCCAAGGGACATTTAATTAAGTTATATTTGCTTTTTCATGATCTTTAGCTCTAGCTTATAAATCAAGAATCAATGAGTACTTAATTTCCTCTTATAGCATTAAAAGTAATTGCTTCATAAATTCACTTTAGTAATCCAAATATTTGCACACAGTACAGCACAAAGAGAAGTTGTTTCACTGATGAGATCCTAACTTTTATTTTATTAGTATAAAATGGAGCTTGCTCATTTTATAGCTTATGATTTTCCGGGCTGCCTCAAATTCCTTTTTGAAGCAGACAGGATATAAATTTAAAATAAATACAATTATGACTTTGCTTAAGAAAAAAAAGCCAGTCTACTTATTTAAAATATAAAAAGAAATCATAGTTGTAGATATATTTCTGCTTAATAGAGTTATAACTATAACAAGTAAATTCTTCCCCAAAACTGTGTGCTCAAAAAGCAACAAAAATATGTTCAAGCCTGGCTTAACCTTTACTTGTATATTAAATTGCAGAGGAGGGGAGGCCAGGGAAAATTCTATATGAAATTGTTATCTGTACTGCTAAACTTGTATTCTTTAACTGCTTTGTTCACAATATTGCCATAAATTTAGATACCACATTAAGATTTACAACACTCATGTACAATCTCTGCCATGAACCAGAGGCCATTTTCCTGGTGGTACAGATGAGAACGAAAGGGAGACAGGCTAAGAGCCACGGGGTCATGTGACAGCATGTGGCTGAGCTGGGGTGAGGATGAATCTGAGTTTTCAGATGGCGAATTCAAGGCCATGACTACCCACAACTACTATAATTTGTGCATTGTTTCATTCAACACATATTTTTAGCACCTACTATGTGTCAGATACTTAGGGAACTTATAGTCCGGCTACAACATGGATGAACCTAGAAAAACATGCTGAGTGAAAGAAGCCAGACACAAGAGACCACATACTGCATGAGTTCATCACATGAAATGCCTAGAACAGGCAAATCTATAAAAACAGAGAGTAGATTAGTGGTGGCCTAGGCCTGGGGCAGGGTAGAAGCACAGAGGGAGGGCAACAGGTAAGGGGTGTGGGGCTTCTGTGGGGAATAATGAAACGTTCTCAGGTTGTGGTGGCAGATACACAACTCTGTGAATATGAAACCAATGAATTGCATTCTTTAAAGGGGCAAATTGTATGGTGCGTGAATTATATTTCAATAAAGTTGTTTTTTTAAAAACTAGACACAATGATTTGAGAAGCCATGCTTCCTGCCACTGATGGTGTGAATGCTAGCCTATTGTTTACCCAGCTGTCCTGCCCAATGCCTGTCTCTGTGCACATGACTAAATTCCCCAAAGATAGGACCTGCCCTGGCTCAAGGGACATCCCTGGAGACAACATGAAGCCTAAACGTTGTTCCGCTGTTCCTGCCCCTGCCAACCCAGCGTCATGCACTCCAGCCTTCACTAGGGGCACGCACATGTAAGTCAAACACAATCATTACTTTACTGTCCTTCCATTATTGGTCACCAGGCTCCTTTAGGTCCAGTGGCAGCGAGGCCAGAGGAAGCGCTTGAAGCCATGCTCAGAAGGCACCCAACTCAGATGCTCTGCAGTCCCCTGGGATCCTGTTACCTTCTGACACCTACCCCAGAGCTCTTGGCTACACCCAACTTCAAGAAATTACTGGAGGTCTTCTGCGAGGCATGCCAAAGCTGATCTATAGTTTTGATAACCTCATTCCAGAAACTTCTCAGTAGAAAAATCATCACTACAATTTGTCTTGCCTTAATGAGCCAGACCCTTTCTGTCTCCCAGTCTGTGCACAGTCAAATCGTCTGCCTGCAACCTGGCTTCTGCGCTTCCACCTGGTGAAATGTTATATACATCTTCACAGCTCCCATGCAGGGGCCACCTCCTCCACAACTGATCAGTAATTCCCTTCTGTGTTCTCTTAAAGTCGAAGGCACTGGTTTTATGATATGATCAGTCTTTTCTGAGCCAGGCCCGGAAATGCCTGCATCTTCTTGTAGCCCCAAGCAAGAGCTCTGTGCTCATGGACACACCATTCCACTGGGATTATTCTACTTGAATTGAGTTCAGTCATTTAACAGGCAAAGACTTGGACGGGGAGCATGTAGGCAGAAGCATCAGAGTGCTACTTCCGAAAGCCTGCAAAAAAAAGCGTGTTTCGTCAGTGATATCCAATGAGACGAAGGAAGGACTGCCTGAGGTCACAGACAGCCATCAGAGTAGAAGGTTTCCATTGGAGCATGATGGAATAATCAAGATTTATTTTTTAGATATTGTTATTAAATAAACATTATAGAAACTTTTACATATCCAACTTATTTATAGCTTAAGGCATGAAAAACCACATTAGTTTGTTGAATTATAAGAATTCACTGAAGCCTGCTAGCTGACAGCACGTCAAGTTATTTGCAAATATTTTTCTGGAACAGTAACCTTGAAGGATGCCAGCCCCATTCAGCGTAACCTTATCACAAGGCAGGAACCAAGCATGGAGATGAGTTCCAAAGCAAAGAATGCTTTAGTTCCCTCCAACCTGTGTCGGTTGTTTGAGCAAGGAGTTTAGTCCCTTTCTTGGCCAAAATCCTCAGTTGTATCTCTTGGGCATTTACATCTCTCTCTGCTGCACTTTAAAAAGATGGTATGAGAAAGGCCCCCTTGGGAAATTTGTGCTCTGGGTAGGAATTTGTGAATACATTAGTCACATTTAAGAGGCTTTACGTCCTCCAGTCTGCAATAACATAGTTCTGTGAAAATTATGTAATCATTTTAACAAAGAGTCTCTAATTGACGTGAAAAGGCAAAGTCAAAATAAAAACGAATTTCAGTGTGAGCGGCGCAGACTCATCATGTTCCCTGCAAACCCATGGAGCGCGGTCAGGGAGAGCAGAACGCCAGAACGTTCTGTAGCTCCTGGCCTTATGAGCATAGCGGCAGATTCCTCCGCGGAGTGGTCTTTCTTTAATATCCAGTATCTCCAGCTTTCAAACGCCTCACATGTGTTCCCTTTTTCCTAATATTCAACATGATCTTCAGTGCTTTAAATACCTTTCTTTCCACCAAGAAAAATACTGTTCTTTTGATGAAAACCTGTTATGGCCCATTTAAACAATCATGAAGTGGTCGGGTGGTTTAAAAATGATATCTACATCATTTAGCAAGGTTGGCACAACATCTAACTTCTAAAATCAGCGTTTTGCCAAATATTTTAGCCATATCACAGTTGCTAAGCTAACGAGAAAATGTTAATCACTTGGCACAAATATGGCCACGTTAAAATTAAACAAAATTGATTGCCTTCAAAATAACCTTTTGTTTCTGTCTCCAAAAAGCTGCTTTGCACATTTGGTATAGGTAAGAACTCATTGCTCATCCTGACGTTAACATCTTTCATGTCTTAAACAGGTTCTGCGTTCTCTCATCAATAAGAGTAAGCCCATATTTCACCAGTATTCCATGAATTCAACAGTTGTTTAAGTACCTACTATGTGCTCGGTGCTATGAGGGTAGATTTAACTGTACTCTGCAGTGTCAGGGCACCACTGTGGTAAACAAAGTGCTACAAGGGAAAAGAGGAATAGTGTATCTAGTGTATTTAGCGTATTGTTGCTAGCTTATAACATTTCCAAAAGACTTTACAAATTAAAGCAAAATTAATTGTTTCATATAGCTTATCCATCCTAATAAGTTCTCCACAACATATTTTTAAAAGCAAATCTAAACAGCTGCTATGCACTTGACCCTGTGGTAAGTCTAAAAGGGGCAGAAGATATAGGTCCCTCCTCCAAAGGAGCTCATAAACTAGTTCAGAAGACAAAGCATACAGTTCATAACAATGTGAATAATAATGAGCTCCATAAAAATTAGACCAGAGACATAGAAAAGTATCACAGAACAGAGCAGGAAGTAAAATTCATTGAACACCTACTATGTGCCAAAATGTTTCACTTATTGGTACCCCATGGAACACATCTAAGGGTAAGAAAATGTAGCTGCCACAGAAAATGTCTGAAACTTCACCACTGGGGAGAAGATTTTTATTTTATATGTTTATGTAATTTTTTAAAGATTAACACGTGTTTTCTTTTCAATTAAGCTTGTTCATTAAATGCACATACACATAACTGAGTCTACTTCTCTACTATTGCACCAGAATCTCTCATGTTTCTCCACTAAGAATTACTGGCATATATTGATTATGCTAGCTATATTAACTGATTAGTCCTTTACCATTGAGGAACCTATGGTTCAGAGATGTCAAGGCATTTGCTCAAGACAACAAAGTCAGTGAGTGGCATTATCTATTGCAATGATTATGGGGATTTTGTCCTTTATTCTGTATATTACATTGATTGATTTTCATATGTTGAACCAACCTTGCAGTCCTAGGATAATTCCACTTGTCACAGTATGCAGTACTTTCTATATGTTGCTGGACTCAGTTTACTAGGAGTTTGTTAAAGAGTTTTGTACCTATACTCATAGGGACATTGGTTTATAGTTTTCTTATGATGTTTTTGTCTGCTTTTGATATGAGGGTAATATTGGTCTCTAGAATAATTTAGGAAGTCTTCTATGTTTGGAAGATATAGTGAAGAATTGGTGCTAATTCTTCCTTAAGGTTTGGCAGAAATTACCAGTGAAGCCATCTGGTTCTGGTATTTTCTTTGTGGGAAGCTTTTTTGAGCAATTGCCTGACTCATATTCTGCTTCTCTATTTTTTCTTAAGTCAGTTTTGGTAATTTCTGTCTTAATAGGAGTTTGTCCATTACATCTAGGTTATCTAATTTATTGATGTACAGTTATTCATAGTACTACCTCATCATCCTTTGTATTCAGTAGCAGTGTCCCCTCTTTCAACCCTAATGTTGGTAATTTGAGTCTTTTCTCTTTTTTTCTGGTAAGTGTAAAGATTTTTCAATTTATTTTATCTTGTTGGTTTTCATTTATTTCCCTATTGTTTTTCTAGTTTCTATTTTATTTTTTCAACCCCAATCTTTCTTTCTATTTCTATTTCTATTCCTATTTTTTTCCTTCTGCTGGCTTTGAATTTAGTTTGCTCTTTGTTTCTAGTTTTTTAAGATGAAAAGTTAGGTTATTGATTCAGGATATATTGTCTTTTTTTATATGGGTATTTAGAACTATAAATTTCCCTGTGAGCACTGTTTTTGCTGTGTCCCATAGGTTTTGATATGTTATGTTAACACTTTCATTCATTCAAAGGATTTTTTAGTTTCACATATGATTTCTGCTTTGACCCATTGGCTATTTAGAAATGTATTGTTTAATTTCCACATATTTGTGATCACCAAATTTCCTTCTGTTATTTTCTAATCTCAGTCCATTTTGGTTGGAAAACATGCTTTGTTTGATTTCAACTCTCGTAAATTTATTGAGACTTATTTCACAACCTTACATATGGTCTGTCTTGGAGAATATTTCATTTGTACTTGAGGAGAATGTGTATCCTGCTATTAGGTGGAATATTCTGTCTGTTAGGTCTAGTAGGTTTATAGCATTGCTCAAATCTTCTATTTCCTTGTTATCTTCTGTATTGTTGAAAGTAAGGTGTTGAAGTCATCAACTGTTATTGTTGACTTGTCAATTTCTGTCAGCTTTTGCTTCATATATTTTGGAACTCTGTTTTTGATGCATAAATGTTTATTATTGTTATGTCTCTTGATGTCTAGACCCTTTTATCATTGTGAAATTTCTTTCTTTGTCTCTAGTAACAATTTTTGTCTTAAAGTCTATTTTATCAGATATTAATGTGGCCACTCCAGCTCTTTTTGATTACTGTTTGCATGGTATCTTTTTCCATCCCTTGATCTTCAGCCAATTTGTGTCTTTGAATTTAAAACATGTCTCTGATAGACAACATATAGTTGAATAATTTTTAAATCCATTTTACCAATATCTGCCTTATAATTGGAGTTTTAATCCATTTACATTTAATATAATTACTGATAGTAAAGGATTTATCTCTGCCATTTTTCTATTTGCTCTCTATATATCTCATCTTTTTTGTTCTTCTATTACTTCATTACTGCCTTTTTTGTGTTAAATATTTTCTCATGTACCATTTTAATTACATTGTCACTTTTTTTAGATGTAGTTATTTTCTCAGTGGTTGCCCCAGGGATTATAATTAACATCTTAATTTACAGCAACATAATTTGAATTAATACTAACTTAATTCAGTATTATACAAAAACTATGCTGCACTATAGTTCCATTCTCTCCCCCATCCTAGGTGTATTTTATAATTAGCATACAAATTGCATTTTTATACATTTTATGTCAATTAACACAAAGTTATAAGTATTGCTTTATGAAGTTGTCTTTTAAATCACATAGAAAAAAATTGCAAATAAAAAAGTCTATTAATACTATCTTTTATATTTACCTATGTAATTACCTTTACTGGCACTCTTTATGTCTTCATATAGATTCAGGTTGCTACCTAATATCCTTTTATTTTAGCCTTAAGAGCTCCCGTTAGTATTTCTCATAGGGCATGTTTGTTGCATTGAAATTACTCAGCTATTGTTTTTGTGGGAATATTTTAACTTCTTCATTCTCAAAGGATAATTTGCTGGGTTAAACTCTTGCTTGAAAATCTTTTTCTTTTGGCACTTTGAATATGTCATCCTACTATTTTATAGTCTTCTCAGTTTCTGATCAGAACTAAGGTGTTAATCTTATAGAGGATCCCCTGTATGTGATGAGTTGCTTCTTTTAAGGTTGTCAGTTTGTCTTTCTCTTTCAACAGTGTGATTATGATGTGTTTTGGTGTGTCTCTCTGAGTTTATCCTATTTGAAATTCATTGAGTTTCTTGAGTGTATAATGTTTTTCATCAGATTTAAGAAGTTTTTGGCCATTACTTCAAATATTCTTTCTTTCCTTTTCTCTCTCTCCTCTCCTTCTGGGACTCTCAGTGTGTGTGTGTGTGTGTGTGTGTGTGTGTGTGTGTGTGTGTGTGTGTGTTACGTTTCATGAAGTTCCACAGATCTCCATTCACTTTCATTTGTTCTTTTTTCTTTCTGTCCTCAGATTGGAAGAGCTCATTTGACCTATTTTCAGGTTTTATGATTCTTTCCTCTGGCTCTTCAAACTGGTGGTTTAGCCCCTCTAGTAAATTTTTCATTTCAGTCATTGTACTCTACAAGTCCTGAATTTTTATTTGGCTCTTTCTCATAATTTTTATCCCTTTATTGATATTCTCTATTTGGTAAGACATCATTCTTACAGTTTCACTTAGTTCTTTATACAAAAAGGTTTCCTTTAGTTTTTTAACATATTTTAAATAAATTATTTAAAGTCTTTATCTAGTAAATCCAAGACATGGACTTCCTCAGGGACAGTTTCTACTGACATTTTCCATCTGAATATGGACCACACTTTTTTTTTATTTGCAAGTCTTGTGGGTTTTTTGCTGAAAATGAGGCATTTAAAATAATATCCTGTGGCAACTCTGGAAATCAGTTTCTCTTCCCTCTCTAGGGCTTCTTGTTATTGCTTTTGGTTTTTTAGTGACTTTCCTGAGCTGATTCTGTAAGGTCTTACTTTTTGTTGTGTGTGGCCACTGAAGTCTCTGCTTAGTTAGCTTAGTAGTCTGCTAATGATTGGGCAGAGATTTCCTTTACTTCCTGCTTGTGCAGAGCTTCAAAGTTCTCCAAAGTTCAGAATTTAGGGCCTTCTCATGTCTTGCCTGATCATACACATAGCCCTGGGCATATGCACTTCCCCAAACATGTGCATGACCTTCTAGATTCCTAGCGATACAACAGAGATTTCCCAAGCTCCCTATGGACATCTAATTTCCTAGCTTTGCCTTTCAAACTTTTTGGTTTATGTATTGTTTATGCCAAATGTTATCTACCAACTCAGAAGGCTGCAATGTTAAACAATTATCTCTGATTGTTTTCAACAAATGCTGCGAGGGTAAAGGCAGTTCACACAAGGGAAGCTCTGAGTCAGATCAAATAAAGACAGCCTCATGATGGGTGCCTTCAACAAAACCACTAGATAGTTCACACAATGACAGGAATTGGGGCTTTGAAGGAGCTTCAACCCTACGCTGACCCTTCCAGTGGCTCCCAGACTGCTGGTTCTCATTGTGATGGCAGGTTGTTGTTTTTCAAAGTTACTATTGAGCGGACGAGGGAGAATGGGAATAGGGCAAATAAAACTGCCATAACGCTTGCTTTCCATACTGAGATCCAGCCATTTTTCTTGAATAAATGCTCCTCAGATTGTTGCAAGCCTTTGGTTCATTTCCAGAACCCTGAAAAAAAAAATGATTCTAACCATTTCTCCTAATGTTCACATTACTTTTATAGAGGAGATGGCTTTCAGAGATCCTTAGTCTTCCTTTTTGATGACATCACTTCAACCCAGGGTCTCTTGAATGCCACCATCCTCTGGTCACTTCAACAGGAAAGTATGATTCGTGGAACAGAAATCAACAGGGAGAGTTCTTCTCTTTAGGTTGCATTGACAGGGAATGTTTCATAAAGCAAAAGGTACTTGAAGAGAGCCTTGAAAGAAACATCCAATTTTAAGTAGCCTACTTAATGGAGCAGGGAACAGGGGATAGGACCTTCCAGGAAGGGAAAATTCTGGGCCATTTGTTGTTTTAGGAAAGAAAGCCACTACAGACTCTATCAAAAATTATAGGAAAATGATTAGATTTCCAAACCCTACATGTCTCTCAGCCTGTCCCAGATGAGGCACTATACTAAGGAGAGGGGCCCTTTTTCTCATTCAACATATTCATAAATGACTTTCCATATTATTAAGCTTTGCATAGTCAAGCATAAAGTATTCCTAGACATCCATTGGACCAAAACATCCCTGACTCTGCCACATGGTTCAGACTGTCACTGGCCAGATTTAACCAGTCAAAATGATTATCTACTCGTTCAGCTATTGTTAGTTTAGAAATATTTGTTCTTTCATTCATTTGCTAGCCATTTATTTATTGGGCACTCACTGTGTGCCAGACACTGTGTGCTAGGCACATGGAAATACAAGATATAGTTCCTCCTGTTGTGGGGTTCACATTCTAGATAAGGAGATGGCGATATAACTAGGTCTCATAAGCAGTGTGGGCAGAGTAACATCAGAACACTGAGAAAGCTCAAGGGAGAGACATTCAATGAAGCATGAGGTAGGGGCAGGCTTCCCAGAGGAGGTAGCATCCTCCCTGAGCTTTAAGAGAAAAATAGTCTTGCTAAGAATTTGTTGGAGGGAGTGATCCATCTATCAGTCTGCTCAGGCTGCCATAACAAAATACCACAGACTGAGTGGCTTACACAATACAAATTTATTTTCTTACAGTTTTGGAGGCTAGGAGTCCAAGATCAAGGTATTAGCAGGTTGGTTTCTCTTGAAAATGGTCTTCCTGGCTTGCCAGCAGCCACTTTCTCACTATGTCCTCACAAGGCCTTTCCTCTGTGCATGTGCACTCCCAGCATCTCTTCTTTTTCTTATAAGGACACCAGTTACTAGGTGTCCTTATATTAGGGCCCCACAATTCTGACCTCATTTAACCTTAATTATCTCCGTAAAATCCCTTTTTCTAAATATGGTCATAATGGGAGTTAAGGCTTCAACATAGGAGTTTTAGGAGGATACAGTTCAGTCTATAACAGGTGGGTAAAAGTTTGGAAGTGAGAGGAAACACTGACGTGTACTGAGAAGTGCACTTTAATTTCTGCTTTCCACTTTGTCTATCAGTTTCTCTGTTCATCTGGGTTTCCTGAGTTCATGTGCCCCTGTTTCACTTTCCTGAAATAAAAGAATATACAGAAGTCTTTTAATTTTCTTTTTTTCTTTAAAAATAAATCTAATGAAACCAAAGAAAACTTTAAAGAAAGAAAAAATATCACAGATAGAGATGACGGAATACTAAAGTATTTAAAGTACCTAAAGTACGTAGAGTTTACTAAAGTATTATAGTCCCTTCCATAGTATGGACTTGTGATTGGGAAGCAGCAACCCAGCTGGGACTGCATTTCCCAGCTCTCCTTGTGGCCAAGTGGGGCCATGTGACTCCCTCAGGCCAATCAAATGTGAGTGGAAATAGACTGTGGCCTCCAGGCCAAAGTGGGTTAGGACATGGCTCTTTATCCATCACTGAGTGGAGAGAATTCCACAGCCCTAGAGGAAGGGATTGCCGTGAGCTAGGAGCCTGAATACCTGTACTGGACTTGCTATGAGCAAAAATTCACTTCTAGTGTGTTAAGCCACTGATACTTCAGGTTCTCTTTTTTTTTTTTGAGCCAGGGAGAGGCTTTCATTTAGATATACAATGAGAGGACAGAGCTCCTGGCCCTTCAGGTTCTCTTTTAACTACCTGAGTTACCTTAACTAGTACAATCACCAGAATCCTGAAGTTGTTTTTGTTTTTCACATATTCTTCTCTAGTTCTTACCAACATGCACTCATTTTTTTACATAGCTAGAAGTATGGTGTACACATCATTTTTATTCATTTTTTAATATGTAGGTTTTTAATATGTATTAAAACATTTTCAATGTCCATCTATTATCTTCATAATTTTAATTTTTCAAACTAGATATTTCCCTGAACAAATTACAACTGTCCCCAGTAGATGAACATTCAGTTATTTCCAATTATTACTTGAAGGTATTATAAAGCATCTATTGGTCTGGCATTGGGAAGGAAATATATACAGACAAAAAAAATTATCCAGCAAGATATACTTCAAACAGGTGGAAAAGAAGCGCAAACACCAGGCAAAGGGAAATAGACAAAGAGATAAAAGGAAGTGATTCCTCTAAGAGTAGCTGCATTTGGGAGTAGAAAATTATCTATTCAGCCCACACATATCAGGTCTGTTAAGTGTAGGACACAGGATTCAATCATATGTGATCTCTAGGCTAATAAGGGTGACAGGTGATCAATTATTTATCACCAGTTAGAGCCTGAAGAGGCAAAGTTAACAAACAAAAAAAAAATGTTTGGACCCAAAAGATGAATTTCAGATGGAAGCGCCCTTACACCCTGAGAGGCCTCTGTTTTGTCTCTACAACAGGACTACATAGTCAAATGCTTTTAGATAGGTGGTATTTGAGTAAACTGTAAATCAGCAGTGCATTTGCATACAGATAACATTTGAAATATTCAACACATTTTTCCTTCTGGGTAGTTCTTGTGTTTTCCCTTCAAGTTCCAAAACAGACTTTTGAAAGCCCATGCTGGCCGTTGTTTGACAGCCAGCCTTGCCTTGGGTTTGCAAGCACCAGGTGCTGGGGAGGGAAACGGCTTTGGGGATTTCTAAAACCTGGGCTGGTCCATCAAGACTGAAACCGGGCGGATTTGGTGGGAGTGGAGGGAAGGATGTATGCCAGCAGCAAGGCTCTCCGGCCACCCTGGCAGAGGGAATGAAAGGGTTCTTTAGCTACCCGGGCTTGCTCGCAAGGGAAGAGGGACACGAGAACTCTGTCAGTGTGGTTTTATTCCCTGTAAGACAAACAGACAGAATGGCTGTCTTGGAAAGGAGAGAGCAGCAGCGGCAGCAAGCGGGGAGCTGCTTATATAGGAATTTAGGGCCTTGGTGAGCTGGATGGTGGCCTTGTGACTTCTGAGAAACAGAAACTGTTGCAGATGATAGTGAACTTAGAAACTGCTGTGGGGGACTTAGAAACTGCTGTAGGCGATAGGGGACTTTGCTACATCTGGATGCCGCTGCTGTAAGTGATAAGGAGCCACTGTGCCCAGAGGCAGTTCGAGGTTGTGTGTTAAAGGGAACCTAACAGGGAAGGCTAGGACAGCTAGGGGAAGGGGCTAGGGTTTGACTGCTAGTGAGAGCTCTCTTCTTTCCTGATGCCCCAGTTGGCATCTGAGATTCCTCTGATGGGTCTAGAGGCCCAAAATTAGAAAACCCAAAACTGTTCCCCATTGGCACTTAGGAAAGAGCCTTAAAGAGTGATGCTTGTGGCAATGTAGGCAGAAGGGCGGATCCTGGGATTCCTCAGGGCCTCTGAGAACACTGAGAAGCCACTCATGCCTGAGTGGAGTGCAAGAGGAGGCTGAGCATCTAGGATCTGCACCCCAGGGCCAGGTGGCGGGTGGGCTCCCAGCCCGGCACAGGCAGAAAGCTGTGGCCCTTCCCAAGATGAGCACCCTGGGAGGGCTGAGGGGATGAGGCCTGTCAGGAGACTGCCGGTCCTCCACCCAGGCTGGCCAGAGCCACACCCAGCCAGGGGACAACGCCCTAGAGGCAGCCAGGGGAGCAGGAAGGACGAGGGTGAAAATGTGAAGTTCCCTTATACTGGCAAGGTGAAATGCCCTGCCCTCAGAAGGAATTAGGGATGTGGAAACAAGTTCACTCCCAATATACTTAAAGTGGTCATGTTTGCACATCTAAGTTTGAGGCTAGAAAAATGTGCCTGAAAAATACATGAAAATACATGAACGCCACAGGGCTTTGCATTCAAAGAGCTTTGCAAATTGTAATATAAATGTTTATTATGAATTGCTACAATAGAGCTCTATTCACTTACTCAGTAAGTACTTATTGTCTACCATGTGACAGGCATGGGTGAAGCTACTGAAGATACAGCAGAGGACAAAGCAATAAAACCCCTGGAGTGGCTGGGGTCCGGGGAAGCTGACACCACCAAGGTGTAGGTGGGACCCAGCTAGTCGGCTGGCTGGCTGTGAGTGCCATGGAGAGGTAAGGCAGGGCACCCCCAGGATGGTCAGGGAAGCCCTCCCTGAGAAGGGGACATCAGAACCGAACCCAGGGGGCTTCAGGCCAGCCCCGAAGCTTTGTGAACCAGCAAAATCGAATCAAGGGTATGAGGGAGCACAGATGGAGGTGGGGTGGGTGCAGGGCGCATGGGGGACTGCCGTGCTGTGAGAGAAGGGGCAGCAACTTTGGGGACCCCTCTGCCCCGCCAAGGCGGACTGTAGGAGAGTTTCGAAACCAAGGGGTGCTGACCTGAAGTGAACTCAGGACGGGGAGCAGCAGAGGGCCTGGGGCTCCTGCCCAGAGGACTCCAGCCCAGGGTCAGGATGCAGGCTGGCAGGAGTGTAGAGATGTGCGCTTTCTCAGAACTCAGTGAATTTGCTTCTTGATGATCACCTGTGGCCTCTCAGACTTACTACATTAGGGAAAAACAGAAGATCCGCCCCGCCATCGCTGTGGAAAAGAAAGGGGCCACCACAATTTGCACACTTTATAGCTCAGGACACACCTATGAGCCTGAAGGATTTGCCCAGGGCCATAAAAGGCTCAGTGGGGGGCTAGAGTGCCAGAGGCCAGGCTGTGAATTTCCACCCTGCACCTCACCTGACTGGTGCTCCCCGGGGAAGCCAGGACCCCATGGGCCGCTAGGCCTCCCCCGTGCAGGGCCTGGGGGGCACTTTCCACCAGCCCCTCCACCTCTGTCGCTCCGTCTCTGTCTCTCTCCCTCTGCCCTACAGACAGGGAGTGAGAACAGCGAACCTCGGGAGGGAAAGAAGTAACACGCACCTGGCAGTGATGCGCTGTGTGGACGGGGAGGGATGCTAAATCGCAGAATCCAGCCAGGAAGGGAAGGTGTGGCCCAGACCAAGACTGGAAAGAATTCTGTCACCCTGACTCAATTTTTACCAGACCAGCCGGGAGCCCACACCGCCACCGGCCCTGTCCCGCCAGTGATGGAGCCACCTGGGCCGCCGGGAGCTTGGGGCCAGGATGCCCCTGAACCACCACTGCCTCCCTTGCGGTAGCTCCAAGAATCCCAGGGCGGGGCCATCTCAGTGCAGGTGGCTTCCCGGTGGCTCTGCCCTCTCCCCTAAGGAAGACACCTGGTAGGAGTAGGTGATGGGTGGTGGCAGTCGGCCCTCCTCCCTCTGCTGCCCCCAAGGCTGATGGCCAAAGGAGGATCAGCCAGTTTATACATCACAGGGAATGCCTGCTGCGGGGGGCGACTTTTCAGTTCATTTTGTTTCCCTTGGTAAATTGCATGGCTGCCTTCCCTTTCCCTGCCTCTTCACTTGCCATCCCGTTTTTACACAGATCGCTCTCCTGACCCTTAATTCTTTCTCCCTTCACGTCTCTGCCCTCAGCCAACTAATTTATTGATTGGCTTTTACCTAAGGCCAAATGAAGTTCTCCTTTATTGAGACAATTTCTCAAAGTCTAACTTGCAAACAACGGCTTCACCTCCCATTCTCTTTAATTCATGGTGAGCCGCTCATCAGACCAGTGCCTCTGCGGGGCACCACGCAGGTGAATTCCCTCTTTACCCTGCTGGCTGGAATGTGCCTGTCCTGCCCACCCTGTACAAACCCAAAGGGGTGTTTCTTCAGTTACTCAGTCAGGAAGTTGTATACAGATAAGCACAACAACCTGCCTTTAAGAGAGGGTCTGTGGAATTGAGACAGAGGGGCCTCGGATTTTGAGTCATACTTCTCTGTCGAGGTGCTCAAAATAAAATAAGAAATCACATTACTTGTCCAGAATAATTTTTACCTAAAGCTGCTTCTGTGTCAAATATCCAGTTACTTGAGCAAAATGGGAGTTTGCTAAGTTTTTCACAACCCCAGCAGCGAGCCACCTCCGCCTCATCAACCTTTGTCTCTGCCAGAGAGGCTGCCAGGCGGCGGTCTGAGAACACTTCCTCGGGGTTCTGCCTCTTTGCCCGGTTCTAGAGTCTCCAACACTCTGTCCTTTAAGTGCATCTCAAAGTAGATTAGACAACACATTTAAATATCTTAATTTCACTAAAAGCCATTGTGAGAAAACATGAGTCTGAAGTAGTACATGACTTCTCTTTGCTCTTTTATTAATGAAAAGACAAATTCTCCAATCTTTCTTTGCCAAATCACCAGGTTAAGAAGGAGGCAGGGCTCCTTCTTGTACCCAAAACTACCTGTGTGGGCTAAAATGTGATAATTTATTTGTTTTAAATTGCTTGAAAAGCCAATGTTTTCACAGAAAAATGTCTTTTAATCTGAAAAAAAAATAGGGGAAAGTCTGCTATGCACTCAGTTTGCACCCACCCCCACCTCACTGCACAGTAACCTGTTCTGAGATTCTTATTGTGTCCTTCCACACTCCCTCACACGAGCAGCACAAATATGGATTCTCCTATTGCCCCCCCCACCACACACACCTTTATGTAAAAAATAACATATTATGTACACTATTCTTCCCTGCTTTTTTCTGCAAACTGGTGTATCTTGGAGACCTTTCTTTACCCAAGTAGGGGTTGTTTGGATGCATAATCCATTAACCAGCCATCTGTTGATGGACTTGGATGGTCTCCAGTCTTTCCCAGTTATAATGCTGTAATAATAAGCCACTTAGCATGTGGGCTAGTAGACCTGGAGGACAAGTTCCCAGAAGTGGAAGTCACTGTCACAGGAATGTACCTTCTAAATTCTTATAGACACTGCCAAACAGCCTCTGGAGGGCTGCACCAGTTCACACACCCTACAGTGTGTATACACATGCCTGTTCCCCTACAGCTTCACCAAGAAGGGTATTATCAAACATGTTTTTCTTCCAATCTAACAGATGAAAATTGGAGTCTCCATTTTTAGTTGCATTTCTCTAATTATAAGACAGGTTAAGCCTCTTATCACATGTTTAAGAACAACTTGTATTTCCTTTACTGTAAACTATCTGTTCATATCATTTACATCTTTTTCCATTGAGTCTTTGGATTTTATTTTTCTTACCAATTTCCAGGAGCTCTTTACGTATTCAGAAGGTTAGTCCTTTCACTATATGAATGATCTGTACAGTTTATCTGTTTGTTTTTCATGTGTGTTTTGGCTTTGCTTTGTAGAATATCTGTTTGCTTTCTTTTTGTGTGAGATGGTGTCTTGCCAGTGGGTTTCAGCCCCACACAAGGTCACTATGGATTCAGTGAGACCAAATGGAACATTCCTGGGGTGAAAGGGTTTATACCCAACTTTATTCCCATAGTGGCAGGTCAATCACTAGAATCCTGTCCACTCAGAGCGAGTCTGCACGCAGCAAGCTGGTCTCTGCCTCTGGGCCTCTCTGTCCCTGCAGCCATCTCAGTCTCTGTTCTCAGAGCTGCCACCACTCCAGCTTCTGCTTTCCTGGAGCCCTGCAGCCCAGAGCACTGGGTGGAGCTCTTTATATAGAGTCAATAGCAACGTATTGCCCACGCATGTGTAGTGAGCAAGCCAGCCAGGGCCAGGTGAGAATCCTGGCCACAGGGACCTTCACTTTATGCACAGGTGGTTGTGGTTGTTTTGCCATATAGGAGGCTTTCATTATCGTGTAGTCAAATTTATCAGTGTTCTCCTGTTCTTGTGCCACAGAAAGGCCTTTTCCCCCTCCAGATTAGAAAGAAATTCTCCCAATTTTCTTCTAGTAAATTTGTGGTTTTCTGTTCTACATATAAGTCTTTGATTCATTGGAATTTATTCCTATGTACAGTGTGAAGTTTAGACAACTTATTTACTTTCCCAAATGGCTACTCTCCTGTCTCATCAGGTGACAAGCATTTTTGCTGCATCATCCAGAAAAGAAAACAAGTCATTACCGTGAGAGGTTTTGGTTTTTAATCCATACATATAGAGACTTGAGGATATGTTCTTGATTCATTCCCTTAACTGCTTCCCTGCATCTCTGCTATGTAGTCAAACACTGGGAATTCCTAGTCATTGCGTGGCCAAGTTCATCCTTCCAGTCAGCCAGTCGGTTTTGTATTTTGTCTTTTTGATTAAGCTTTTTATTGTAACTATTATGAATACTGATGCTATCCACATTCTTGTCATGTCTTTTGATGCACCAATGTGAACTTGTCTATTGGATAAATACCTAGGAGTGGGATTCCTGAGTGTTAGGATATGCATATCGTTAGTTCTGGTTTCTACAGCTATAGTTTCTAGCTATTTTTTAAACTCAATTTAACAAAAATGTAGTTAGTTAAATCCACAGTGAAATGTACCCAGTTAATTTCCTGATTCCCCTCTGTGTTCAGATACCTTATGTAAATGATCTCTAAACACTCCCCATGAGCCTACATGTCAGATCTATTGACCCCGTTTCACAGCTGAGGAAACCGAGGAGGATCGCGTCCTCTCAGCTGAGAACTTGTACTGATGCTTCTATAAAATACTGAAGCAATCATACTTAATATTAAGCTATTCATCTATTTAACAACTTGAGTTTCACTCCTGTGTTTTTAAAACAGTTTTTAGAACAGGGAGGGAGGGGCTTTATTTATGAATACAAGAAGAACTTGCTAAACATTAAGAAACAGAATGATGTCATTCAAGACAATATATATTATACTTAAGTCATCATTTAAATTACAGTGGGTTTTTATGCCTACAGGTGGTTGAGTAAGAATATCAAATATGTAAGAGGTCCCAAGGGTCCATTCATTCCATCACATTTTTCAACAATGTTACTGAGCCCCTGCTGAGGACTGGAACAAAGCTGGGATAAAGTGGTAAAGTAAAATATGGTAAAAGATTATAAATGTCCTAGACATTGAAAGCTAAGATTCTACAGGTTTCACTGAAACCAAAGCAATCTGACAAGTACTACCAAAGACCACACAAAGAGCTGTTAGAACAAAGGAGGGAATTGTGGAAGGCTTCCCAGAGATGGAACATTTGGGCTGGGCTTTGAGAGATAAATAGGAGTTCTCTGAATGAATGACCAGAAGAAAGAGCTCATAAGAAAGGCACAAGTTGCATGATCAGGAAATGGTAATTCATGTGTGGCTCAACGTATATGAAGGCAAGAGTGAGAAGTGGTGAGGAATGAGGGACAGATGGTCATGGGGTCAGAGAGAGCCCTGAAGGCCACACGAAGGATTTAGATTTTATTCTGTTTGTGCTTGGAGACAGGGTAATGACTCAACTAGATCGGCAGCAATGTATAATATGTAACGTTTTGTACAATTTAAGACACTAAATTGACTTTTTTAATAACAAAATGCTATTTGGGACATTGAGGGATTCTTGCCTGGACACCTAGTTTCTAGCTTGGTGCCTAGAGGAAGAAAACTGCTTTAGGACAGAAAAATTTAAGAGTGGAGGCCATGGACATTCTCTCCTTCAGTTGGATCAGGGCACATCAATTGACTGAAAGAGTTTGAGAAGGGAATCAAAAACAAATTTATATGTATTTAATAATATTCTAATACAGGTGTAAGACCTCTTCTTTGAGTGTAAAGTACTCAAGAGCATTTCAAATGTATTTTTTACATAGATCACACTATGAATACATTGGCATACGTTTTTATCTTAAGATACTTTATAATGGAGCAAGGACTTGAAGACATTTGCAAATAATCTTTTTGAATAATCTAGATTATTGTGGCTTTTCAGTTTTCAATTATTGTGACTTTTTACCATTGTCTTGAGCATGCCTAATCCTGTAGCAGTTTGTCAGTGACTCAGCTAATCAACTCCTCTTTTCAATAGCATTCAACTTACATTTTGTAGACACATGTATTTTTCTTTGCCCCCTCACTGTTCACAGTTCATTCAATGCTTAATTAAATTGTAATTGGTTATCATAACAAGTGCAAATGACACAAACAGGTTTGGGAATAACACAGTAGACTGGGTAATCACACCACCCAGCTGGAGGGAAGAACTCACAGATGTTCTAAATGATTGATCTCTGGAGCAGCAGTGTCACCCAAGAACTTGTTAGACATGCAAATCTCCAGCCTACTCCAGACCAGCTGAATTAGAAATTCTCGAGGTGGAGCCCAGAAATCTACAGCTAAACAAGCCCTCTAGGTGGTTCAGATGCTCCCTAACATTTGAGAACCACTGATCTAGAGAGCAACCAAGCATTCTACACAAGTATAGACCACATTTCATCAAGGGAATGGAGGGCATCAGTTAATCTGATCACAGGTAAGAGGGATTCTCATGCATATCTCTATGTATACACGTAAACTATTTCTTTTAACCCAATTGTATTAGGCCATAGTGGACCCTCTAGGATACCCTAGGCCCACCCCCTGGACCACCCCTGACTTCAGCCCCAGCTGCAAAGGCAGTTCTGTGTGAGCTCCATCTCCTGTCACACATGCTGTCCACATTTTCGCTTTCTGCCCAGAGACTCTTGTTCTGCAATCAGGGGACAACACTGAAGCCATGCCGTACCCTTCTCAGGGGGTCCCTGTTGTATCAAGCCCCTGATGCCCACATTGTTTATTATGTAATGCTTTGGCTTTTCCTTCTTCCCTGTCCCACTCTCTCTGCTCCCTCACTCCTGCCCAAATCAATCCCACTCTGCTTCCAGGGAAACCTACACTAAGAGGTACTTCTTCCCTTAATCATATGCGTTTGATGTCTTTTCATCTCAGCAAATGTGTTTTATCTTGTCGTGTAAGGGTAATTGATACTGTATTTCATCATATGCATCTACTATGAATCCTTTAACCAGTCATCCTCTGATAGATATTTAGTGCATCAAATGACAATGATGAACATTTTTTTACAGGAGTCTTTGTACTCTTACATAAATATTTCTATAGGGAAATTTTCAAAAGAAAAATTGCTGGGAATATGCATTTACAATTTATTAGTACTGCCAGATTTCCCTTCACAAAAGCTATGCCAATATGAACTCACACCCAAAGTGTGTGATTCTGCCTGTTGCATTGTATCTTCCCCATCACTTAGTGTTATCAGCCTCTTTAATCTCATAAATGAAAATTGGTATCACATGGTTGTCTTATTTTATATGACTTTAATTATGAGCTTGAGCATTAAAAAATTTGTACAATAGTCCATCCAATGAATGGACCCCTCTTTATTTTACCTTTGTATTTTTTGTTTGTTTCTGGTCTTGTGCCATTATAATAATGATAGAGTAAACATTGTTATTTGTAAACTTTGACCATGTCTCTGATTGTTTTTAGCATGGATTTTAAAAGTTGGAGTACATGGTCAAAAAGTATGAACATTTTAAAAGTTCTAGATTCATGCTAACAAATTGCTTCCCAGAAATGTTAAATCACTCTCTACATCCAACTTCAGTAGATGAGAACATCTATCTCATTCATTTGAGCATAATCGTTCTTACAGTCTTTGGAACTGGAAGAGGGTATGTCATGGTTGTTTTTAATTCATTTAATTGCTAATAAGGCAAAACATTTTTATGTTTATTCTCCATTTGTGTTTTTCTTTCACCAAATCTATCTGTACTTAGCCTATTTTTCTTATTGGGTAGTAAGAATTATTATATATTAATTATTTTAACATTTGGTCTCTTTTTACTTTATAGCTTTAAAATAAAATCTACCAGAAATAAACAAGATCAAAACATAAAAAAATTGTAAAGCCTTTCAATGAGAGACAGTAAAGAAGACCCAAGCAGAGAGAAAGCATATGTTCATGGATAAGGCAACTTCCCTTTTAATTTTCTCCTTTAATTTTGTAATATACATAGAATGTGCATCTTATTCTGCACATTTCCACTGTATATAAGCAGTAGAGTTTATTATGAAAATATGAAACATGTTTCTATTAGGTTATCTTTTTTAAGGATTTGTAGAGGATTTTCATATTTTCTTGGCACATTACTTTATCAGTTATCTCTGTTGCTGATATCTTCCAGTTTGGGGCTTTCATTTTCACTTAGTCAAATTTTGCAGTCTTTCCTATTATGAGTCTCTTGTTTAGGTTTTGTTTAAGAAAGTCCATCCTGCTTCAAGATCAGAATGATATTCATAAAGTTTCACTTTTGACAGTTAAGACTTTAATCCATTTGGAGTTGATCGGGACCCGATTTGATTTTTCATATGGATAAACTAACTTTGCAGCTTCATTTCCTGAGTGGCCTCTCTTTCCCCAGTGATTTCTCCTGCCACCTCTGTTGTATTTTAAACTTCCATATATACAAGGATGTATTCCTGGTCTCTCCATTCTGTTCCATTCACAATTTGCCTGTCCCTGCACAAATGCCTCTATCTTAATTACCACATGTTAAAATAAGAATTTAGATCTGACAGGGCAAGGGTCTCTTACTTTTTCTTCTTTTTCTGAAATGTCCTAATTATTGTTACTCTTGGCCCTCTTACTTCTCCATATAAAGTCTAGAATTAACTTGTCAAGTTCCACAGAAAACACAAAATAGAATTATGTTGATTCTATAGATCAAATGGGGGAAGAACTGAAATCCTGTCCGTGAACATAAAATTTATCTCAATTTCTACAAGTCTTCTAAATGTGTCTTATTAAAGAACTTTATATTTTTAAGTTTTTGCCTTGCATATATTTTATAGGTTTAACTGTAGGCCTTGTGTATTATTGTTGTTTTGCTATTATAAATAGTGAACTTCTTATAATATTACAAGTTCATTTTATATATATTACAAATATAATATTACATTTTCTAGCTGTTTATTGCTGGTGTGTAGAAATGCCACTGGCGTTTGTCTATTGATTCCATATCCAGCCACCTTGCTAAAATCTCATTTAAATCTAAAATTTTTTAGATTAGCTGGGGTTTTCTATGTATTCAGTAATATCATCTGCAAATAATGATAGTCTTTTCTTTCTTTCTTTCCAGGTTCTAATGTATTTAATTTATTTTTCATGTCTTTATTATTCTTTGATGAGGGCTTCCAAGATGGTATTGAATAACAGTGACATTAATGGATATCTTTGTCTTATTCCTACAAACAGTATGACAGAAACAAACAACCTAGCTGAAAAATGGAAAAGAATAAGCCTATAAATACACAGAGGAGGAAAAAGATACAGCCTATAAATTTTATTAGTACTAATTCAATTTTATTAGTACCAAGGAAATGCAAATCAAGACTACAATAAAATGCTATTTCATTCCCATTCAGTTGTCAAAAATTAAGAAGCTTGACATACAAAGTGTTGGACAGAATGTGAACCAGTGGGATCCCTTACACCTTGCTGGTAGGTCCTAGGAGATGGTGGGGGTATGCAGACAGTGCACAGGAAATATAAGCCAGCTTATAGTTTGAGAACTTGGATTGAATAGTGGGCATAGATGCCCACTCAAATCCTCAAGTAATATTCACATAAGTAAATAAAAAGGACCAATTATGAGTGTGTGTCACAAACCAAGATTTATAACTAATCCTCTTCTGGGCATTAAAAGTCCAGAAAAAATAAAAAGGAAAAGGAAACTTAAAAAAGAAGTAAAATTTACTCTTACTCCCATTACTGAGTGACACCTACCATCAACATTTTCTGAATATTCAGTCTGTTTTTATGCATATTTGTAGATAGATTATATTGGTAGGTCAGAGATAGATGTACGAACAATACAACTATGGCAAAATTAGGCACATACTGTATGTACTACTTCACAAATTTATGGGTTTCTTTTATTTATTTACAGGTGTTTTTAAAATTGCTATTGTCTTTTGTGACTTAATATATTGCTTTCCTGCTCAGAAATGTTTTGAAAACAGAGTCAATAACAATGGTATGAGTAAATGAAAAAGCAGTTAAAGAAAATATTAAGTTGGACTCTGATATTTCCTTTGTAGATAATTAAGAAAATGGTGCTATGGACAGAAGAAAAAAAAAAGATCTAGTAAGGGCAGTTGGGGATTGGGGGAAAGATAATGTGTGTAGCTTTGAGTTGCTGGTGAACATCCAAGTAGGGTATTGGGTTGAAATTCCAGCAGGAGGTTTGGATATGAATATACAGAGAAGTCAGTTTGGGGTCATCAGAGTAGGGGCAATGATTGAAGACAGGAAAATGGACATCATGAGGCCTAAAGATTAAGAAGAATTTGAAGAGATGGTTGATGTTAAAAGAGCAATATGATGAGGAGATAAATGAGCAGAGGTTGTGAAAATCCACCATGTGGGAGAGGAAAGAAAGAAAGCAAAGGCCCCAGAGAAGAAGGAGCCAGAGAGATGAGAAGAGAGCCAGGCAGTGGGAGGGGCAGGACGGAAGGCAGAGCTTGAGGGTCAGTGGGGTCCCAGCAACAGCACGAATGGAGGAAGATGAGGAAGCGTTGCTGGCAGAGTGTGTGGAATGGAAATCAAATTGGAAGCGGGGAGAAAGGGTGGGAAGAAACCGAAGTGTCCTGGGGGCTGCAGTTCTGTGCCTGGTCAACTGGCTACTCTCCCAGCCCCTTAGGGTGGCTGTTTGCATCCTGGACAAAGAGGAAGGGCTTGGGCAGGTTATGGCCATGCCCTTTGCAGGTGGGCAGGCTGGATTCTGGCCCAGCCCTTTCTGCTCTTGCCATGCTGCCTCCCATTCCACCCACCTTGAGACCCTCCAGCACAGACACTTCCTATTTCCCCACAGCTGAGTAGAGCCCTGGCCCTCGCAGGTGCTTCATCACTGCTTTCTGGGTGAACAGAAGAATGAAGACATTTTAAGAAAAGTTCTCAGAGGCTCCTGGGTACACCCTGGAGAACGGAGCATCTTTCTCCAGCACACATTAGCATACTGCCAAAGCCTAAACACCAGGCTGTGCTGGCTTTGCTTAGAAAATAAATAAATGTATCTTGACATTTGGGAGCAAACTGCTATTGGCCAAATATTTTTTAATTTTAAATAAGTACCATGGGACTTTTGGGCTGAACAATGAAGGTCCTTTCATTTGAACTTCAGCATCTTCATATCTGCCATTTTTTCCAATATCGGGCACAAAAATACCAAGTACATATGAATTTGCTAATGTTCCTGAAATGATTTGAAAAGGAAAAGCCTTAAGAAATCACATTTGCTATTTTCCAAAGACATAGAGAAAATGTGATATCTGTAGCCTAGATTACACAAGAGAGCTGTGTTTCTTTCTTTCTTTTTTTTAATTGTTTATTGACAGGGAGGAAAAATAACAATAATAAGGGGAAATCTGCTTTCTGCCTAACATATGATTCAGCTGACAGCACAAAGAATCAGATAATTTTACAGAAAACTGACAAGCTGGATAGTGATTGGGATGAAGCTGTAGAGTTCTTCTCTAAATACCCACAAGTATTACTGTCTGATGTTTAACATTCACAAACCATTAGATCCAACATGTATATTTATGGTTTGATAATCAGCTGTCATTAACAGATGAATAAACAACATAATGTTCATGTTTAGAAGGAATGTGTAAATGGGAAACATAGTGCCAACTACCCAAACACGTTTACCTTGTTTTCCTCCATGAAAAAGACAAATGAATGTCTATAATTTTAATAGTTAAATCTTATCTGATATTCTGTCTTGTCTTCGCTGGCAGAGTTCAGACAGGTTTCTTTTTTTTTTTCACATGAAATTTACCATATCAGCCTGTCTGGTCAGTTAGGAAAAGTTGCATTAAAGTTACTAGATGATCATTTTACGGCCATGTCTACCTAGTCAGCACAACAGAGTCCATGCAAACAAAACAGTTCGCCAACGTCTTTCAGACTGATAGGATTTTCAATCATTCTACTGGTACATCCTACTAGCCTAGGAGCTGAAACTCTTCAAGCTACCTCATGGGTTTATGATAATGGACCTGGAAGAAGTGTGCCAAGTAAAAACTGTACACTAGGGAACTGTATGGATGACCATGTGATGATGGTGATGGTGATAATTTCACCCCAGTGCAGTGGGAACATGCACACAAACACATCTGATTTGGGATTGAGTGGCCAGGGTCTCTTGCACAGCAGCCCCTTTAAAACTCAGTGGTATTTGTACATCCATGTTTATAGCAGCACATTCACAAAAGTCAAAAAGCAGGAGCAACCCAAGTGTCCATTGATGGATACATGGATAAGCAGAATGTGGTACGTGCATGAGGTGGAATATTACTCAGCCTTCATATGGAAGGGTATTCTGACCCAGGCTGCCATATGGATGACAATGTCCTTGAGGGCACTGTGCTAAGTGAAAGAGGCCAGACACAAAAAGACAGACACTGTTTGATTCCACTTATTTGAGGTGCCTAGAGTAATCAATTTATAGAGACAGAAAGTAGAAAGGTGGTGACTGAGAGGGGGCATTTAAGAGGAATCCAGAAAGAAAGAAGAATAAAAACAGAGAGGAAGGAACTAGCAAAGAAATAATGCAGGAAAATTCCTAGAGCAGAAGAAGAGCGAGACTTCAAATTAAAAGTATGAAAGTGAAGAAGACCACATGACAGACATCTACCCCAGAACAATTCCCCTCCTTCTTCCCTGCTAATGACTCTCCTTTTCGAGGGCTGAGGTAGTAGGCAGAGATCCTATGGCATCAAGAAAAGGTTACCCCTTCCAGCCCCAGAAAATTGAATGAGTTGGCTTCAGCCATTCCATTCTCTTTCACCAGTGAGTATTGTCTTCGTCCGTTCTGGCTGCTATAGCAACATATCAGAGACTGGGTGGCTTAGAACCAAGAACGATTTATTTATTGCAGTTCTGGAGGCTAGAAGGCCAAGATCAGAGTATCAGCAGGGTCGGGTCGGGTGCAGGCCCTCTTCTGGGTCATGGACAGCTGACTTCTAGCTGTGTCGTCACATGATGGAAGGGGTGAGGGAGCTCTGTGGGGTCCCTTTTATAAGGGCACTAACCCCATTCATGAGGGCTCCACCCTCATGACTTACATACCTCCCAAAGGCCCCAGCTCCTAATACCATCATCCTGGGGATTAGGATTTCAGCATATGAATTTGGGTGGGATGCAAACATTCAGATCCTACCAAGTGCCTAGGAGTCAATATGTGGCCAGATTCTGGTCAATGAGATGTTGAGGGGATGTTATGGGTGGGGATGAGGGGCATTCTTTCACAATAAAATTAAGAGCCTCATAAAGAGAAGGCTCTGCCTAATAAAGACAAGGATTTGCCTCTGCACTAGTGCAAGGATTTGGTGTGGAAGCCCCATCTGTCAAGCAAAAGGCAGTAGACAGAGATGAAAAATCCCTTTCCTTCCGCATCCTCTGTAAAGCTGGGCAGATAGAAACAGTCCTCCATGATACCACTGAATTGGTGCATCTAAACTGAGACCATCTACTTCTTGTCAAGTGTATTGCTTAAGCCACTGTTCATTGAGTGTTTTGGGTTTTGTTATTCTTTTTTCACTTATGGCTAAAAGTACTCCTAACTGACATAACATACTTTTATAAAGTTTCATAGCAGCAAGAATTAATTTTTAAAAAGTCTAATGGATTCCAGAGAGAAAAAACTACCTATAAAGGAACAAGAATTGGATTGGCATTAGACTTACCATCAACCAAAATACATGCTAGAAGACAGCAGAGCCAGACCTTCAGAATTCTGCAGGTAATATCATTTTGAACCTAGAAAACTGATGAAGGTCCTGGGTGGAAAGAGATGGCACGCTCAAAAGGGATAATTGAAAAGAATTTAATGAAGCTGTTCAAATACAAAATGGAGAGAATTTATTTCTAATCCACCCATTTGAGAAAGTTACTTGAGGATGTAATTTAAAAGGTTGGGGTACAGTCAAACCAATAAAACAAAATGGAATTGGTTATAGGCAATAGTGGAACTAACCAAAAAATCCCCCAGTGATGCTATACAGCAGGATTAGAAGCAATTAGTCTAGATTATATCATAAGTCAGTGATCTCCCATAAGAAAGCTTTAAAGAGGAAGAATGGACTAAATCCCAAACAGTAAATGAGGATGGCAGTGTGAGAATTATAGTAGACATGAGAAAAGCAATAAGAAAATTTTTTTTTAATCTATGCAAGAAATCATATTTCAAATATGAAGCAAAGTAATTATCCTCCTTTAAACATCTCAGGGATAATTAGAAACTTAGAGAAGGAAGTGTCATCTCAACTCACTATTATGACCAGGCATTAGACAATGTTATATTGTCATAATAATGTAAATGTTGTTTACTGGTTTTGATTATTTAAATCAATCGATAGTCAAATAATTGAAGACTTAATTTATGTAAGTATATAGTTTTAAATCTTCACATTGGAGAAGACACCACATAAAGAAGTTAGACAATAAAACAGTCAGCCTGTGTTCGGTTGGGTTTCCTGGAAGCAGACTGTGAGCTGGACTTTTGAATGCAGGAGTCTTAGTGGGGTGTGCATGCTGGGAAGAACACCTGAGAGAAAGTGAGGGAAGCAGGTTTGGGCAGAGAAAGAAGACACAGTTGCAAGCTCTCAGCTGATCCAATGGAGAGCTCTGGAGACCCTCTGGAGCTGGGACGACCCCTCAGAGTGGAGGCAAAGAGCCAGACCTTTGTACTCCCACAGTGACCAGTCATGGGCATGAGCTGTCCCTAAGAGGGGGCAGACCTTGGGCAGGGCAGTGCCCTTTAGTCATGGCTAGCCCTGAGAGGGACACAGCTGTGTCCATCTGCAGCCAACTCATCCCGCAGCTAGAGGAGTGAGCACCTTGCTCCTAACGTGTGACTCGGACTTGCACCACTATTCCTAATCTCTCCTCTTGCCCTTGAACTGCTCAGATCCACTTGCTTCTGATACTGCCTAAAATTGTGTTTCACACATAACATGCAGTTGGCAACCACGTTTGTTGAATGAATGAATGAATCAATCAATCAATCAAAAAACTAACACATGGCAAGTGATGAGGTTCTTGCAGGTCCATGAGGATGGGAAACCTGGAAAATACTGGAAAATTTCAGAAAGCTAACAAGGGGAGGGGCTCAGTGATCACGAAGATGGACTTTCTTGCCAGCCTGGCAGGAAAGGAGACTAGAATTTGGATTTAAGAGAAAAAAGAAAGTAGTATCAAGTGCCTTGCTTAATACCTACAGAGACTGGAAAACAGGTCTGTTAGGCCCATTTGATTTATAGGAAGTTGAGGTTCAGAGATATCAAGCAACTTACACCCGGTGATAGTGAGTGCCAGATCTGGGCTGGGAACATCCTCTGACTCCAAGCCCCACTGCCTCTCAGCTAACACTCTGGAAAGTGGCATTCTGGATGCCAAATCCACCATTACTTATTAAACAGGCTCTTAGGGGCACCCTGGGGATATCTTACAAAGATGACATCGTTTTGCCAGAAAAATGAGTTTGAAACACTGAGTTTTTAAAAAGTGTTTTGGCTCTCAAGACATGGCTGGCCTGTACAGAAGCCGGTGAAGCTGGCTGTGTGGGGCACTGTGGTCTGGTTGGAGGTCCTGTGTCCTCTGACCTGGGTCTGTTGGAAATGGAAAGGAAGGACAGAAGAGAACCTGGAGTGTGGGATGTTCACCCTGTGGCATAAAAATTTCCCAAACGTCATTAACAAGAAGGGAAGGAAAAGAAATGCCTCCTTGGCATTTCAGTACACAACCTCCTTTTGCTGACTGGGGCTATTACTCTGCCAAGATGGCCATTCCTCATCATCCCACCCACAAGTTGCCCAAAGTTCCCGGGCAGCAGTGGAAGCTTCCGATTCAATGAGACCCTTTGCTGTGTCCTCTGGCAGGAGTGGGTCCGCTTTGGAGACAAAGAACTTTCTTTTAATAAGTTTTTTATTTTTACAATAGTTTTAAATTCACAGAAAAATTCAGAAGATAGCACAGAGTTCCCATATACCCCATGCCCAGTTTCCCGTTATCAGCACCTGACACATCAGCATGGTGCATTTGTCACAACTGATAATCTCATGTTCATACATGTTCACTAAATAATAATGTATTATTTCTTAAGTGATAAATCACAGATAAATCATGATAAATTATCAGCCAGAAGCCCTCGGTTGCTCTCTCATGCCCTTTTCTGTTCCAGGATCCCACCTGGCTCATCGCGTCCCCCTAGGCTCCTCCTGGCGGTGACGGTCTCATAGACTCCCCCTTGCTTCTGATGACCTTGACAGTCTGGGGAGTACTGGTCCCAGATTTTGTAGCTGTCCCTCTATTAGAATTTGCCTGATATTTTTCTCATGGATAGACTGGGGTTATGGGTTTGGGGAGGAAGCCCACAGAGGGGAAGTGCCTTTCTCACCACACCATTTCAAGGGCAAACACTACCAGTATGACTTATCACCACTGAGGTTAACTTGAATCGCCTGACTGAGTTGATGTTGGCCAGCTTGGAATTTTTTTTAACAGAGGCCAGTGTTGTGGGGACAGGAAGTACAAAAATCTCCCAAGCAGGACCACACCTGTTTCCACTTCTTAGATCCGGGAATCAGGCATTTTTCCCTTTGGCGAGATGGGCCAGCTGTACAGAGGTCTCTGATTTAATGCACATATGGTGTCCTGAAGGCTGGCACACCAGTCTTTCAGGAATGCTGCCTGTGAGCTGGCTCCACAGCTGTGCCTTTCGAATGTTTCAGCAACCACTGAGGCTAGCTGCCTCAGGGCGGTGCAGTCTATGAAGCCAGCAGCAGGTCGAAGTCATGGGCTCACTCCCGCACCTCCTTAGTGAAGTGGGTCCCTGGTTGAAGGCTACAGTACGTGGGACTCCAGATCTATAGATCAGGCATTCCGTAGCCACCAGATAATAGTGCTGGCTGAGCCTCTGTGGGCAGGGAAGATAACACCATTGCTGGACTAGGTATCCATTCCTTTGAGGATGAACCATTAGCAGCCATTCCAGAATGCAAGGCCCCAAAGAAGTCGATTTGCCACCAAGCAGCTGGTTGGTCTCTTCAAGGAGTAGGGCCATGTCAGAGGTACAGCAGGGCTCTCTGTTGCTGCAGGCTGGACGTTCAGAGGCAGCAGTAGGTAGACTCACCCTGGTAAGTGGGGGTCCGTGCTGCTGCACTCATGCATGGCTTCCGCCTCTGCCATCATGGCCCCCCCACTCACGTGCCTGTCTCGTCACTTCTAGGTGGTTTGTGATGGAGTCTGGTGAATGTCAGTGCTGATTCATTTTGTCTCCTTTATTGTTCGGTTCATCTGTATTAGATGCTTTCTGGTGAGCATTATTATGTGATATAAAAATCTTCACACTTTGTGCCCACTCACAGATGTCCATCCCTATGCCTCTACACCACACTGCCTTGTCTCAGATATTCCAGTCTCAGCCAGCTGCCCAGGCCAATGGCCACTGCCCAAGTGCCTATATACATTCTCACTCACACCACTTCTTCCTCATAAAGCGATGGCACCACTCCCTTCAGGAATGGTCCTTGGTTGGCACCCACCTAGGCATTAAAGAGAGCCCTCAAGAAGAGAGCTGTTTCTCAGGGTGGTTGGGCTGCAGGAGCCCAGTGGCTTTTGTGGGCTGCTTGGATTTTGTGGCTGGTAGTGGTGCAGGGGGTTCTAATGGCCCCCTCAGAAGATACATGCTTACCAAAGCCAACTGAGCCTCTCTCCATGTGCCTCCCCTTAGCTCTGTTACACTCGTGACACCGAAGAATGTGGTCATAGTGAGCGCGGTATTTAAAGTCATTCGCCAACATGACCTGCAACATATCACATATTATATATTGATCATTGCCACCACTGATTAAGGCTTTTCTATGTGCTGGGCACTGTGTATCAAGCACTTTACCCACATTATCCCATATAATTTCATGGCGGCCCTATGAGGTTGGCAATTTTATTATTTTCATTTGATACATTTTACACAGAAGCTCCAAGAAGTCACCAAAGTCTGTCTGACTCCATACTCTTAACCACCATGCTCTTACGCCTCCGGTCGTTTTCTTGAGAACAATTATGTTGCTTAGAAACACACATACACACGCAGCTATAGAGACCTGTATACAGATATATCCCCAAATAGGTATTATAGACTGGATACTTGAGGACGTGGAGCACCAAAACCCTCCTTGGTGGACCCCTCAGACTGGACCCAGGGGGACGAAGTCGGAGGCAAGAGTGTCTGGATGCAGTCCATGTGGACCACCAGGGCCCAGAGCATCTCTGCAGCGGGGTGGAGAAGGGTGGAAAATAGACGTATAGCAGGGAATCATCACACTGGCTTGTTGTCTGTCTACCCAGCTCCCCTGCAAGCTCCCCCGAAGAGCACAGAGCTATAGAGACTTCAGTCTGTTTCATCACTGATTTCTCATCTCACCGGTCTTGCTGACTCATGGGGTGGAGAGGTGCCTGAGGATGTAGCCAAAGAGCTTCCAGTTGCCAAAGTTCTTGGTCAGGCAGGCTGGGAAGGTGGCAGCCCTGCCCTCTGCTCTCCTTCTAGAGTCACCTCACAAGCATGAACCATACTTTTCCTCAATTTTGAACCACGATCTTCGGCTTAAGTATTTAACTTCTGGGAGTAGCAAGCCAGGGGATATGGTGTGCAGGGCAGTTTAAATTCCCAAAAGGCCCTGGCTGTGGCAGGATGAGGTGGGGGGACCCCCTCACTGCTCAAAGCCACCAGAGACCTGTGCAGCAGCTCCTGCCTCTCTCCTCTCCTCCCTGCTGGTCCCTCACAAGTCATGCTCATGGTCTCCCTCCACAAAGGCATCTGAAATCCTCACCTGCTATGGACTGTTTGTGCCGCCCACCCACAATGTGATGGCGTCTGGAGGTAGAGCTTTGGGTGGGTAATGAGGTCACGAGGGTCATGACTGGGATCAGTGCCGTTATACGAAGAGATAGGAGAGAAATCATCTCTCTCCCTCCGCCATGTGGGGATATAAGGATATGGCCAGGAAGAGGACCCGCACCAGACCCGCCCGTGCTGGCACCTGATAGTGGACTTCCAGCCTCCAGAAGCGTGAGACATAAATGTCTGTTGTTTAAGCTGCCCAATGTATAGTGTTTGTTGTAGAGCCTGAGCAGACTAACACATTCCCATCTTGCTGGGGTTCGCCTCCTGCCTATCCACCCCACAAAGTACTCCCACCCCCAAAATAACCATAGATATCAGCCAGACTAAAATTGTGTGCATTCAGAGACACATTCTTCGCACCTATAAAGCAGCATATTTATACCCACTGAGTGCATGCACAGTCAGTCATTTGCCTCTGGGATCATCCCGCCAGAATGAATGAGTCCTAACTACAGGATCAAGGTTTTTGCTGACACAGAACTTTATTTACTGTTTCTGGGGCACCTTCATTTGGTGAATGACTGATCCCCTAGGGTTTCAGTAACTCCCTGACCAATTTACGTGCCTGGGGAATACACACCTATTATGTACTACATAAATTGGGGCTCTGCTAACCTGCAATGAATACAAATATTTTTGCAAGTGCAACTTTTACTAGAAGCTTCTTCATATTGGCAAATGTGGCAGTAGTAATATTACTAATATTTTATTTGGAGTAGCCAAAACTGGGAACATAAAGACACGTCTACCTACCACTCCTCAGCACACACTTTCAAGAATATATGAACTAGTACAGAGATACTGGAGTAATTTTTTGTGACTTTATTGTTACCTCCTCCACGAGTCTTGCTTCATTTCATAACCTTCTATTTATGAAAGCCTTTGAAGAGAAGGTACATGAAAAGGTACTTCTGGCATTGTGGGGTTGTCTGGTTGGTTGTCTGTTGTGGTAAGTGCTGAAAGACAGTTGGAATGAAAGCATTAATACTCATGTAATGTAGAGAGAAATGTACTCACATCTGTGTGTAAAATAAGCGAATTAAGTGGTGCTCAAATTAAATTGGCTTTTCCCCCTAAAACTGGCACCATGTAAATGAGGAGGCACATGACAGCAGGTGTCAGATGACAGCCAAGTGATTATGGCAAAACTGCCACACCAGCGTTGTCCACGCGGCTGCCATCCGGTGACTTGCCCGTTCATAGAGAGGCAAATGGAAAGACCACAAGAGCTGGGATGCTGAGATGGCAACGCGGTGGTTTGAGGAGCTGTTTGTCTGAAGCCCGAGAGAACTGCAAGCCCAACCTTCATTCACTGAGGCCAAAGCCCCCACTGACCCAGGCAGGCATAAGCACAAATAAGATTGCCCTGTGCAAACGTGTCTCCTAAAGAGAACTACCAGTCTATGGTTCCATGTCCACAGTTCCTGGGGAAACTGATGCTTCAGGTGCCATTTTGAAAATTGCATCCAACACAGGACACACTGGAGTGAAAACAAAGATGCCTTCCTGAAGCTACACCTCGGGAAAACTGAAAGATGTAAGGGAAAAGCAGGACTACGCTGCAGTTATTCGCTAATGCATGCAGTCCACCTTGCCCTGGCTGGGACATTGGGTTTGCAATTTTCTTTTCTAAAGCTTTTTTTAAACACTGACATCTTGGCCCTGAAGACAAATGTTTGCTTCCTTGTTTAGAACAAGACTGGGTTGTGCTGGTTTGGAAACTGTGAACGCAGTGGGTTGTTTGGTTTTTTTTTTTTCCCCCAGAATATATTACCTACTAACGTGATGTAAAGGGAGAGGGTCTGGTTCAAAGTAAAACCAAACTTCTCACAAAAGCCAGCTCAATGGCCTTCTTGTGCACCCATCGGAAAATAAGACAACTCAAAGGAAGTAGGTCTGTTTCAGTGTCTCCCTGTTCAGAAAACAAAACACAGTTTCCTCTTCAGTTTTCTATTTTGTAAACAGTCTGTTACAATAATATTGCCTCACGTTTTCATTTGACTGGCTCACAGTATGGGGTCAAATTGAAGAGCTCAAAGGAAGTCCTTAGGAGGAAAGACACCGCAAGGTTCAGAATTCAAGGCTCTCCCAGGAGGAAAGGAAGGCAGGGGTGGCCAGGGAAAGCTTTGCTGGCCTGGGCTTTGAGCACCAAGCCTTGTGGGCCTGGAAAAGCAGCGGGCCAGCTGGGGGCGGGGGGTGGGGGGTGTTGTTGGCATCTGTGGTCAGGCTCCTGTCTGACAAAGAAATACAGCAGTCACTGAAAGCAGAGCCCCTGCTGGGGAGGCCGCCCACTGGAGGAGCTAAGGGTCTGAGCCCAGTTCCAGGGTCTGAAGCCTGAAAGGGAAACAGCAGCCGGAAACCTGGGGGCAGCTCCCTTGCCGAAGTCTCTCTGCAGCAGGGCCTCAGCTTGCTGACACCTCCGTCCAGATGGACACTTTGACCTTGGCCACGGCCACTCAGGTCCTCTTCTGTCCATGCCGGGCCTGGGCTTGGCTGGACTGTCACGGAGGGCAGGAGGGACGGCCATCTGCTGTGGGAGGCGCTGGCTGACAGGTGGCTCAGCGGTAGGAGAACTTTCCAGGCTGAAACGAATCCGAGGATAGGCCGGCTGCTGGGGTTGTGAGCCTCACAGAAACCTCGTTAAGGCCAAGTTGGACAGTGGGGTGGGAGAGGCTGACAGTGAGGAACTGGGCCACCCTCACTGTCGCTGCCCTGGCGGGGCTCTGAGCAAAGTCCCTGGACCACAAGCCGGCCAGCGACAGAAGAGGCAGGCCCAAGGTGAGACCAGAGGCCCGGGGGCCATGGGAGGAGGAGGGGGCCCGTACTAGACCCCTGCCCTGAGCTCTTGTGTCCTGACCCCAGTCACAGTGGCCTTTGATGACCATTTCATTAGCTTCTTTTGAAGGTGACTGTGGCTCGGTCTAACTCAGTCACTCTGATTGGAGGAAGCAGCACAGAGGCAGCCATGCACAAGGTTTCTATCCGTGGTGCCTGGGGCCCAGGGGAGCACATCAGAGCCCCCTGAGAAACACTGCCAAGGAGGGGCAGCCAGCCCACCCCAGGGCTCCTCTACCGGAGGCGTGCAGTAGAGTCTGGGGGGGGGTCTGCTTTTCCAAAAGCTGAAGTTTCATGGAAAAAAAGGAACTGAAATCTACCGGGCCAACAACATCAAAGGAAGATTTAGAAAACAATGGACACTTTGTTGAGAAAAAGAGGGACTTGTTTAAGACTTTCTTCTGAGGCTGTTTATTTTTGCAGAAAGGCCTGATAAATAATCCATTCTTTTATTAATTCAACATCAATTTATGTCACACCGAATGAATATACGTCACACCATTTGCTGGGCTTTAAAATCCTACAGCTGAACGATGTTTTAGAGATGGAATCTTCCAGATTCATGACTCTTCACATGAGGAAAATGAGGCCCAAAGAAGGGATCTGGCTTCGCCAATGTTACACAGCCGGTGGCTCAAGAGAACTAGAATCCAGTTGCCTAAATCCCCCATTCCTCCCACCACCACCCCACCCACCCCACCCCTGGCTGCCCAATGCAAACTACGGACATATTTTGTTTGGCCTATCAGTGTTTTTCTGCCAATTTTAAGGAAGAATCCAGATGCCCATTTTTCCTTATTAAGATTTGACCACGGAGGACACTGGGCGTGTTTCCCACAGGCAGGAATCTGCTGAGCCATGTCTCCCTTCAAAAAGAGCCCAGGGCCTCACTTGGCCAGAAGCCTGCCTGCTGCATGGCCTCTGCCTGGCCCCTGAGGACCATGAGCTTGCAAAAGCAGCATAGGGAGAGGAGGCTGGGAGAAAAGCTACGGCTGACCACTTCTACCCTGTTCGTGCAGGAGGAGCGTAAGCCTGAACTCTCAGTGGCCAGACCTGTTAGTCATTCGAACATAAGAAAAGAATGATTATAAAAACATAAAAACCAAAAGCACAACTGACATATTTACATCTACATTATGAACATTTATTGTGCCTGGACTTCCATGCAGTCTGAAGCTGTGGTCCCAGAATAGGGGGATTCATTTCTAGAGGACGCTGGTGTAGCCAGTGGACCACAACGGCTTAAGAGCTTTCCCTGGGCCTTTCTCCTGGCCCCTCAAAGTCTGCCAGGGAGAGGTTTTGCCCAGTACCCACTTCCCTCACCAGCTGGGACCAATTGCCTCCTGACCCAACCTCTCAGCAGCCCCACACCTGCCCCACCCCCACAAGAGAGGCGATTGGCAGCTGGTGTAGGGCCCGGGGCACGGGGACTGCATGCACGACCAGTTCAGGCAGGAATTCACCCTGACACTCCACGTGAGGGAAGGGGGTTCACTCTGCCAATGAACTATGTTTGTAGAGCAGAAGGTAAATGTTTAACCTACAGAGAGGACACTTTGAAAACACTTAGCTGCCCTTTTCCACAGACAGTCCACCTGCTAATTGTAAGAATTATATTAAAATGGGCCTAGCCTGAGTCCGGACTTTCTCAGACTGGGGGCACCTGGCAGCAAACGAGCCAGGCCCTGTGGGCTGTCTCCAATGCAGAAGAGCTTTTCTGTGTTCATCTGAATGAACCGCATGTTATACAACATCTGCAAACAGGACAAATGGACTAAGTCTCTTTAGGTCATTTTATTAAAGGATGCGGGGCAAGACTGGGGGTGATGGAGACGTCATCACAGCCGTTAACCAGGAAAAGGCTGCTGTCCTGCCCAACAGGCACTCACTCTGGAGGTAAGAGCTGGAGAGACCTCGATCCCTCCAAAGGGGGTAGCGGGGAGGGGCCGAGAGAACAAAAGGTCTACAGGGCAATGTAAGCCCCACCACTGGCAAAGTCACGGTCATGTCAGGTGTTCTCTGTGCTGCCCCCTCTCACTGCTTTCAGACCCTGCTCTCCCATCTTCTCCCACCCCGCAGGGCTGTCCACTGCCAGCCGGCAGCCCCGTCTCCCATGGCGCTGGCTGCCAGCAGTCACTCACAGGAACCACCCAGCTGCCTCCCCTGTCCACAGTGCGACCTCTGGCAGCCCCTTGGAGGCAGGAACCACACCACCACACCACCACGTTGTGCTCGTTTGTCCCCACTCCCTCCCTACATCCCTGAGCACCTCAGACCGTGCCAAGCCCAAAGTAGACACTCAGTAAGTGCTGGAGAAAATCAGAGCTTAGCACTGCAGGGAAAGACATGGGCAATCTACAAGAATGATGTAGGAACTTTAAGAAAGTTTGATAAAAAATATTCCAAGGCCAGGGATTCCTAAGGAAAGCACCATATTTGGAAGTTGTGAATCATACCTTAATTATTTCAAGTAAGTGTGGGTCACTGAACACCTGCTGTGAGCCAGGATCCAGGCTGGGGACAGGGCAATGAGGCCCTAGGGCACATGGTTGGAGATGGTATCCACTCAAGGTCAAGTAAATGGAAGGGATGGATCTGAGAGTGAGCCCCTCTGTCCACTTTGTGCCTCAGGCCTTCCTGCCCCCTGGTTCCCACCCTGCTCAAAGCAACAGCCATTTTAGTCCCTCCCGGGGCTGTGGGCTGAAGGGGTCCACCTCGGGGCACTCCTGTGGGGCTCACCTGAGGTCTCATAAAGCGGCAGCCCATCAGCAGCTGAGGCTGCAGTCATCCAAGGGTTCTGCTGAAATGTCAGGGCAGCTGGGCATGGCCCACGAGGTGCTGTCACAGGGTCTCTCCAGGGTAGGCAGTGTCGTGAGGCAGTTCAGGCATCCCAAGATGAAGGCTTCTGAAGGGAGGGAGGCGAAGTCGCCAGTCCCCTGAGAGCCAGCCACACTTGTGGTCTGTTGGGTCTGAGGACTAGCCCAGATCCACGCAGCGGAGTGCACACCACCTCTCCATAGAGAATGTGACAAAGAATGTGTGACCGTTTTAATCTGCCATGATGACTAGAGAATAGACCATTCCCTGATTCCAATAGGGGTCGTGAAAATAGGAAGATGGGATGACCTGAGCAGGGATCCAGGCTCCACCACTTTCTGTGAGTTCCATTTTTGCCATTGATTAAATGGAGATGCTAATACCTGCCCAACAAATGTCTATTAAATGCCTACTATGTGCCAAACACTACGGCAGGTACTGAGGACAGGAGTGAACCAGACAGATGGCCCTGCTCCTAGTGAAATTTTATTCTAATGAGAGAAAGAGATTGTTTCAAAAAGAGACAAATATATTAATTATAAATTGTAATAAGTTATATGAAGGAAGAGGTTGAAATAAGGAACAGATTGGGGATGTGGGGTGCAGGGAGGGCTCCTCCGGGATGCCCAGAAGGCGGTGTCAGGCCGAGACCCCAGTGCTGAGAAGGGCTTAGGGCTGGCGGGCGCTGAGCACCCGGGAGCTGGGGCAGGAGGTGATGGGAGGGAGGAGCAGTAGATCTAGCTGGGAGGTAGGGAGGGGAATCTTTGCGGAGGAAAACACATTTGTTCGCTGGCTTACCGCTCATCCTGAAAAGGTAAGTAAAAAAAAAAACCATGAAATAATCAATTTGCAAATGCATTATGAGGACAGAATGCCAAGAACTAACAGCTCTGGGACAGAGAAGTATGTGGTATTGACTTTTTGTGGAGGGCTTGAATGATGGAACATAAATAACCCCCTGATGTTTTTAAGAGTAATAAAATGAAGCTTTGCTCTCCCCCAAAGCCCAGCCCTCGTGGGAATGTTCATGCCCCCCGTGCTAACCCCGCAGGGACCAGGATGGTGGGGGTAGGACTTCAGCGCCACACTGCTCTCCCTTCATGTGGCCGCATTCTCACGGGGTTCTCCCCACCCAACTGTCCCAGCCCCACCTGGATCTTCCTTCCCACATTCATCCAGTGCTGAGAACTGGACCCAGTGACCAGTCTTTCTCTCCCCTCAGACCATGCTGGATGAACTTAGAGATGCATATAACTTCCCCTGCCCTCCACCCACCCTTGCCAGCCTCCCCCATGGCTGTGTTCCATTGCTCCGCATGGCACAGAACTGCTCCAATGCAGAAGTAGCAAATGCCAGGGCACCACCCTCTGACTACCATTTGCCTTCCTCCCCCTGAATGCCTCCCTCGTCGCCCCACCTCACATGCTCTTCCACATTCCAGGAACCTTGGGACCAGTTGAGATTCTGTGAGTCTCCTCCTGAGTCACTTCCCTTTCATCCCTAATAATTCTAGGTGTCATTTGCTTTTAAGCATTGCCTTGATAATACCCTCAGCTTCACCTTCAAACCACACTTGCTGATGAAGCCACTTCTAAACAGACCCCTCAAGACCCTGCTTGAACCCCCACTTCTCTCTTAACCCACCCCAGTCAGGTTTCCACCACCAGTACTCGTTAGAGATGCTTTCATCAGGTTTACCAGTGACCTCCAGACTGCTAAGCCCACTCTCAGCTCCCATATTACTCAAACCATCAGCAGCATTTCCTCCTCCCTGATACATTTTCCTTACATGGCTTTTTTTGCTGGTTCTTCTTCTGACTTGGTTTTGGAGTACCCAGCACTCAGTCCTTGGACTTCTGTGTCCACGTTTACTCTCTCAATTATCTCACACAATCTCATGACTTTAAATAAAATGTGTATGCTGATGATCCCAAAATATGTATGTTTCTAGCCTAGATGCATCTTCTAAACTCAGTACTCGCATAGCCAATGGCTCACTCAGCAAACACCCTAGGCACGTCCAAACTGAATTTTTGACCTTTCCCCCAAAGCCTGCACCATCCCGTCTTCCCCAACTCAACTGGTACTAACTCTATCTTTACAAATTTCTCAAGCTCCTCATTCTAACTTCAAAATATATCCAGTTATGGTTATTGATGGAAAGTTCCAATCCAATGGACTCTTGTAAAGACAATACAATATAAAAATGTAACTACCTAACGGCACTGGCCAGCAGCCCAGAGCAGACAGACTCTGGAGGGGAGTGAACACCTGGAGGAAGCTTGTGGCACTGAATGAGTTTCCGGCTCTGTAGGTGTTTCCAAGGCTCAAACCTACACCAGGTGGGTGGTTGAAAGTCCAATAGAAAACCTTTAGTCTTTCTGGTTTGAAGAAGTAGGAGAGAGAGTTCTAATCAACCATATTTGATGGAAAATGAGGGGAGAAAGGTTGGAGAGGAGAAAACCACAAAAATAAAGCCCTAAATTCTGGATGTAAACTCAACCCTCTTGCTGACTCCAAACCACCCATAAGGACAGATTCCAGAGGCCCAGCTGAGGCCAGAAGGACCGAACTGGCATTTGAGCAGCCACAGGGCAGTTTAGCTGGAATCCAACCAAGTTCAGTGCCTGCTTCAAAAACAAGCATTCTTCAAAGGAACAGGATGGAAGCTAGTATCTCCACCACAGAACGTTTACAGTGCCATCCAAGATTGCCCAACATAAAGAAACAGGGAAATGTGACCCACTTTTTCAGGAGAAAAGACAATTTTTAAAAGACTACCTTTCTGTATTTTTTAAATGTTCATAATAACATATTGGAAAATATGAAAAATATACATTTCCAGAATCCAATCACATCTTTCCACCCCCATTGTCATTGCCCTGAGTAAATGACAGGTGGGAACACTGACCTAACCTCCAAGTGGGTCCTCTGTTGCTACCTTTGCCCCCCGAGAGTCTACTCCCAACACAGCACCCAGAGAAATCCTCTCAAAATATGTCAGACTGTAGCAGCCTCTACTCAAAACCCTCTAATGGCCACCATCTCACTCAAAGGAAAAGTTGAAGCTTTACAGTGGCAAGTACAACTGTTTTTGCCCTTTCGGGCAACTAGAATGGAGTCTCATAGGCTGGGTGGCTTATACACAACAGATGTTTATTTCTCAGTCTTGGAGGCTAGAAGTCCAAGGTCAAGGTTCTGGCAGGTCTGGTGTCTGGTGAGAGCTCCTTCTGGTTCATAGACAGCTGCCTCCTCACTGTCCTCACGTGGCAGAAGGGCTGGGGAGCTCTCTGAGGTATGTCCTCTAAGGGCATTAAATCCCATTTGTAAAGGCTTCACCCTCATGACCTAATCACCTCCCAAAGACCCCACCTCCTCATACCATCACCTTGGGGTTAGGATTCAACATATGACTTTTGAGGGGGACACACGCATCCAGTACATAGTGACAACCGCGGTGGCCTGGCCCCTGTCCTTAACATTCCTGTTAAAGCTGTCCCCTTCACTCACTGGGTGACACATCAGCCTCCTTGCTGTTCCCCAAACACACCAGGTATGCTCCCACCTTTGAGTCCAGTGTTCCTTCTGCCTGGACACTCTTCTCCCAGATTCCTCCTTGGTTAACTCTCCTTCAAATCTTTAACCAAATTTAACCTCCCCACTGAGGCCGCCCCGACCCCCTCCAAATACTGCAACCTGCTTCTACCTCCACCCTCGGCACTTGGGCTCCCCTCAACCTGCTCTAATTCTTCTTTCCATAAGACCTTTCATCCCCTGACATACTGTGTAATTTTCCTCCTGTTGTGTTAACTATGTATGGTAGATCTTCCCAGCTACACGGACAGGAATCCTTGTTTTGTTCAGTAGTGTGTCCCACAGCCCAGTACAGTGTCTGACTCAGAGCAGGCACACAACCACTGAAATGAATGAACACATTAAACAGTGCTGGAGAAAACCACATAGTTGTGAGGGCCAATACCACCAAAATTATGGTCAGGCTCAGTACACGTGTCTCTCCTCCCATGCAAGGTCCCATTGAAATGAAAAAAGAGGAGATATTTTAAAAGATTAAGAAAAGCAGTCTTGAAATACAAGAAAAGGAGTCTGCAGCCAACTAGGGAGTTTGAGGAAACTCTGGAAGATAAGTAGCAAGTGGACCGGGTTGATGGCTACACTAGCAGGGAGTCAGCGCATATCCAGCACCTTCTATGATTAGGCACTGTCATACGTGCTGAGGTACAGCAGTCAGCAAATGTCCAACTCTCAAAGAGCGTAGGGAAGGTAGGCAGAAAGTCAACAGAGAACAGACAAACACTGCTGTATTCAGACGGGTGCTATAAAAAAAAACACCTGGTAATTTGTTATCAGATTGGATCCTAGTAACAAGAGAAAAAGGAGCAGGAAATGAGATTTGCTAGGTAGGCAAGGACTGGATCCGACTTGGTACCCTGTAGGAAGTTTGGATTTTTATTCTACTTGCAGTGGGAAGCCAGTGGATGGATGAAAGCAGAAAAGTGACATGATTAGACATAGATCTTTAAAAGACGTTTCTGGCTTCTGAGTGTAGGATAGATTGTGGGGGCAGAGAGCAGGAGTGGAGGCAGGGAGATGAGTTAGGAGACAGAGTAATCTGGGCAAAATTAGACCGTGTTGGGTCAAGGGCATGGCAACGAAGATGCAAGGAATTCTTTGAAGGTTGGCCTTGTGTGGAGGTACCACCAACAGGAATTGCTAATATACTGGATGCCAAATGTGAGGGAAAGAGAGGAATCAGTTGTGAATACTCTTAGGGGCCTGACCAACCAATAGATGGTGATACAATTTACTGATTTGCGAACGATCCTGGTAGGCTCAAACACACACACTCCTTTTTCTCTTGTTACTAGGATCCAATCTGATAAGGGGTCTGCCAAATGGGTAGTTGCCCTCCTTGACAGTTCTGTCCAGATTCTAATACATGGGGCTCATAAACTGGCAGGCCCCTCTGTAGGAAACACTGGGGTAAAGCAGGCTATGTGACAACCTACAGTTAGCAAAAAAGGAAAACTATAATCCAATATCCTTTGTGAACATAGATGCAAAACCTAACAAATATGTGCAAATCGATTTCAGCGATAACTTCCAGCTTCCAGTTCTGCACGTCAGGAGCCTGGAAGTGGCCACTCCATCCCAACAACACTTAGAGAGCTGAATAGAATGGATCCATAAGAGAGGGGACAACACGAGGCAAACCTCTGCCCCCAAGAGTGGAGACAAAGGCAAATAGGTCCTTCACGGCTTATCCAAGCAGAGACCTCCGAGGGAACAATACCCACGCCGGGCAGGGGACGGAGCTAGGGTGGACACCGTGCAGGAGGCTTGGGTGGGCAAGTCTGAGGGGGAAATCTCCAGGGGGATCTTCTCATAAGGGATTCCCAGATACTGTGAGATTCACTTCGAGGAACTCAACCACATTCCCACAGTAAAAATCAGAGAAAAAAATTCCCCTCTGGCTTCCAGCAGTGGGAAGGGAAAGGAATTGTTGACCTGTGCCAGAGCGCCCTGTTCTTCCTGCCCTCCGGGGGCCTCATGAACAGAGCCTGCCTGACCTGCTGGGGAAAGGGGAACAGCCAACCCCAGTTTGCTCCAGCCAGCCTGTCTCACCTAAGCAGGAAGAAAAACTGAGAAACACTCATGCGGTTCACAGCCCAGAGGCACAGGCTCACTGGGAATCTGCGACCTCATTGCAGGGTAAAGAACTTTTCCCTGCCCACACCTCATGACCACTGCACTATTTACAGCAATTCCTTTTACCAGTACATCATGTCTGATTATCAGTTAAAGAATTATAAGGCATATTAAAAGACAAAAAAACACCGTTTGAATAAAGAGCAAGTATCAGAACCAGACCTGGCAGGCTATTGAAGTAACCAGACCAGGAATTTAAAACAGCTATGATTAATATGCCAGGGCTCTAATGGACAGTGCAGACAGCATACAGGAACAGGGGGCAGCGTAAGCAGAAAGACAGGAATCTAAGAAAGAATCAGAAAGAAAGGCTGGTGATCAAAACCACTGTCACAAAAATGAAGGGTGCCTTTGATGGACTTCCTGGGAGACTGGGCATGATGGCTGAGGAGATCTCTGAACTAGGGGATATCCCAGTAGAATTCTCAAAAGCTGAAAAGCAATGGTAGCGAAGAACATCCAAGAACTGGGGGACAATTGCCAAAGGTAGAGCATTTGTGCAATGCGAATACCAGAAGGAGAAGAAGGGCAGCAAGGAAAAGAAGAAAGATTTGAAACAATAATGAGTGAGAAGCTCCCTAAATTAATGTCAGACCCTAACCCACAGATCCAGGAATCACAAAGAACACCAAGTAGGGTAAATGCCTCAAACACCTACACCTGGGCATATCATCTTCAATCTGCAGAAAATCAAAGATAAAACACCCCGAAAGAAGCCACAGGGAAAAAAGTCAGCTGACCTGCAGAGGAACAAGGTAAGGATTACATCCAGCTCCTCAGAACCATGCAAGCAAGAAGAGGGTGGAGTGACATATTTAAAGGGTTGAGAAAAAAACCTCACCAACCTAGAATGCTGGTTCCTGTGAAATTATCCTTCAAAAGTGAAGGAGAAAATAAGTGTTCAGCTGAACAAAAGTCGAGCGGGTGTGTTGCAATAGTCCTTCCTTGCAAGAAATGTTAAAAGTAGTTCTTTAGAGAGAAGGAAAAAAACACAGATCAAAAAACTCACATCTAGGTAAAGAAAGGAAGAGCATCAAAGGAGTATAAGTGAAGATAAAATAAAAATTGTTATTTTTCTTATTCTTGATTGATCAAACAGGTAACTGCTCAAAACAATAATAGCCACAATGTATTCAACTGTGTTTACTTAGTGTATATCATGTGTGTATATATATATATATATATATATATATATATATACACACATAACTAATATATGTTTACATGTAAGTGAAGTGAATGACAACAATGGTACAAGGGGCAACAGGAAAGAATTAGGATTATTCTGTTATTATAAGGTACCACACAGCCCATGAAGTGGTGTAGTGTTATTTGAAAGTGGACTTGGATTATTATAAATATATAATTGCAAACTCTAGTGCAACCACTAAAAAATGTTAAAAAAAAGAGAAAAAGAACTGATATGCAAGGAAAGCAGAGAAAATAGAATCATATAAAATGCTCAAGTACAACAGTAAAAGGTAGAAAAAGAGCAGGAGACAAAATAGGAACAAAGAACAGAGCAACAAATGGAAAACAACCCTGACTATCTAATGGTGGATATGAATCCAACTCTATCAAATTCAATGATAGATAAAAAGGCTAATACATCATTATTAAGTAAGGTTTATCTAAGAATGTAAAGTTGTTTAACATTCTAAATTCAAGCAAAATAATGTACCACATTGTCAAATCACATAATGATCTCAACAGATGCAGAAAAAGCATTTAATAAAATTCAGTATCCATCCAAGACAATAAGAATAGTAGGGAACCTCTTTAAACTGAGAAAAAGTACCAGAAAAAAAATCATTATCTAAAGGTGAAATATTGAAATCTTTCTCTTCTTGAGATTGGGAATGAGATAAGATCATCTACTCTTTTATTCAACTTCGTGCTAGAGGTCTCTGCTAGTGCAATACAACAAGGAGAAAGATTCAGAATAGAGAAAGAAAATAGGAAGCTGCCATTATTCACAGACAACATGTTCGAATATTAGAAATTAAAAAGATTATACAGCTAAGAGAATCTAAGGTCACTGGATGCAAGGTCAATATACAGAAATGTACCAGAAACAAACACATAGAAAATTAAATTTTAAAATGATATCCTTTACCACAGCATCAGAAAACAAAATATCTAGGAATAAGTCCAACAAAAGATGTTGCTAAATCTATACATACAATAAAAGGCAACACAATATCAGTGGAAATTAAACAGAAGGAAGGAAGGAAGGCCACATTCATGAATTTGAAGAGTAAACATTATAAAGACATAAAATCTTCTCAAATGTAGTTATAATTTCAATGCAACCCCAATAAAATGTCAGAAGTTTTTTTCTCCAGTATGTGTACAAATCAACAACTTGATTCTAGAATGTATGAGGAAATGATAAAGGCCAAAAATAGCCAAGACAATCTTAAAGAAGAACAAAGCTAGAGGACTTCCACTTCCAGGTATCAAGACTTAGTACAAAGCTACCATAAGGAAGGCAGAGTTGCCCTAGTGCAATGATAGGCAAACAGCAAGGGAACAGAACCCAGAATCCAAAAAGAGGTCCACACATATGCACTCCCTATGTTCATGACAGAGGAGACACATCAGAGCCATTGAAAAAGATGGTCCTTACGCAAAATGAAGCTGAGTCAACTGGACACCCATATGGGCAAAATAAATCATAACCACTACCTCGCACTATTAACAAAAACCAATTCCAGATTAATGGAAGATCAACTTGTGAAAAAGAAAAAAAAACTTTCAGAAAAACACGTAGGAGAATATCTCTTAGCTGTGAAGTAGGCAGAGATTCTTTAAGTATAACATTAAAAGCACTAACCACGAAGGAGGAAAATTAAATTTTTTAACTTAAAATATTATATTAGACCACTAAAAATTAAGACTTCTGGTCACCAAAAAACACCATTTAGAATGCAAAAAAGGCAAGCTATGAGGAGTGATAAGGGAGTCGTTTCCAAAATACATACAGAATTCCTATGAATAGGAAAGAGACACACCACCCAATAGAAAACTGGGCAAGAAATGAGCAGACGCTTCACAAAGAGGCAACCCAAATGGCCCGAACATATGGAAGTTTCCCAAACTCATTAGTCATTAGGGAAATACAGATGAAGACCACAGTGAATACTAGCACATATCTACCAGGATGACGAAATTAAAAAGATACCCCCTGGCTGGTGAGGATGTGGGACTGGGCCTCTCATCCATTGCTGAAGGGAATTTGACAGAATCAACTATGGTGAACATACACTCTGGCTCAGCAAGCTATTCCTGCTTAGCGGAAATGTACACAATATGTTCCTTAAAACACGTGCAAGAATGTGTACAGCAGGGCTATTTTTAATAGCCCAAAGTTGGAAACAACTTTGGCAGAGTTGTTAAATAACTTGTGATATATTCATATAATGGAATAATATTTAGACATGCAAATGAACAACTGATTGCTACACACAACACAGACTTCACAAACAATATTCAGGAAAAAAGCAGACACAAAAAGGCACATACCAAATGGCTCTATTCAGATAAAGTTCAAAACCAGGTCAGAAGTCAGAATAGTGGTCACCTTTGGGTGGAAAGTTAGTATATGGGGACACAAAGAGGGCTTTTGGGGTGCTGATAATTTTATTTTTTATCTTTTCGTTGCTTATATGGATATGTCACTTTGGGAAAATGTATTGTTACATTTATGATTTGTGCTCTTTTTTGTACTTATGTAAAAAGCTTACTTAAAGTAAAAATGAATATTAAGCCCATAACAAAATAGCTGATCCATCTGATAAAAGAATAACCAGAAAAATTGAGTTCTTAGAAATTAAAAATATTATCATTGAGAAAACCATTAGTGGACCTCCTAAGCCATACAGTGAGCATGGCTACAACACACACTGTTATTATTGAACAAGAGTCAGCAAACTTTCTCTATAAAGGACCAGATAGTTAATATTTTAGGCGTCACAAGCCACACAGTCTGTCACAGCTGCTTAGCTCTGCTGGTGTGGCCCAAAGCCACCAGAGACAGTATGTAAATGAACGGGCAAGGATGTGCTTCAATAAAGCTTTATGAACACTGAAATTTGAATTTCATATATTTTTCACCTGCCTTGAAATATTATTCTTTTTCCTTTTCTCCACTACTTAACAATATAAAACCCATTCTTAGCACACGAGCCATACCAAAACAGTCCATGAGCCATATTGGCCCCAGGGGCTGTCGTTTGCCCACCCCTGGTCTAGAAGATCAATACAGGAAACCTCGTATAATTTATAGCAGACAGAGAACTAGAAAAGGTGAAGAAACAAGTACAGTAGACTCAGAAGGTCAAATACTAGTTTCATTAGATTTCCAGAAGCAGAGATAAAAAGAGTAAATAAGAGTGTAATATTTAGACTAGAAGGGCCCAGGGGATGAATGAAAGACAGTCCATATCTAGATACTCCTGGTGAAATTTTAGACTCCTGAAGGTAAAGAGGACATTCAAAACTGCCGCAGGGAGAGCCACACATTTCACCCGGATGAGAGTGAGACTTGGCACAGACTTGTCTTCAGCCATGCGCAGCGCTGGCAGGTGGCAGAACCATACCTCCAAGTTCTGTGGGAAAGGGTTTTCAGATGTGCGAGTCTATACACAGCCAAACTGCCAGTGAAACTAGGGGCAAGTAAAGATACACTCAGATACTGATCCACAAGGAGTCAGCAATACATCAAATGTAAAGTGAAGATCTCCAGAAAGTTTCCTGGGAATCCGGGTAGGCATGTTTCTTAGGTGTGAGGCTCACTACCAGGACATGTCGGGCCACAGACACAATCAGCTGCTTGTCCTACACTCACTCTGCTGGCAAACCCCGATGGCCTTCGCTATGAGATGGCAACATGCTTCAGGCAGACAGCTCAGGAGGGTGAATATTAGTCTAAACCTTTCACTGTAAATCCATACTCTTTGCCACCGATCAGTTAGGGGAGGACCTATGATGAAAGTCTGGCCTGTGAGTTCTTCAGGGAAACTTCTAGAAAGCTCGAGGGAAAGATCTTCCTTGCTGATAAAAAGAAACAAGAGAAGAAAGCTCTTTCTCCGGCTCTCAGGTCACTGTGTCTGCCCAAGATGCTGGGCATTGGGGCCCCTTCTGTGACACCAGGGAACAAGCCTGAGGACAACAGGCAACATGAGGGTGACGACAAAACGGAAAACAGAAAGCACCTGGGTCTCTGATACTGTCTAAGCTGCTTAATTAATCCAGCCCGAACCAGCCTACCTCCAGAATTCTTGATGCATGAGATAATAGATGTTCTTTTGTTCAAGTCCCTTCTAGTTGGGCTTTCTGCTGTTTCCAACCAAGAGCAGTCAGTTGCTTTAAGTCATGAAATAAGATTTGACGGCACTTAGCATCTCCATGTGTGTAAAACTGTGCCTCTGGGCCTGGACTAGGCCCCCCACAGGACTACCACAGCAAGAGTGGGGCTGCTGCGGAGGCCAGGCTGCAGGCCTTGGGCCTCCTTGGTCTCAAAAAAGAAATGAGAATAAATAGGGTCAAACTGATTAAGACAAAATTATCACTGGTAAGATCCGGGTGGACTTGGATGCCAGATTCTGAAATGTCAGGGCAGCTAAAGTGTCAGCGTGAACACAAGCCCTCATAAATGGGCTCGGAGACAGTCTAGCTGAATCACTAAGACTGCTCAGGACTGGACCGTGTCCATCCAGCCAGGTCAAGGAGGAACAAGAAGCTGCTCTGTGCACTGCTTCCTAGTGCCTGGTTGACGTTCACCCTCTGTACCCAACCTGAATGTTCTTCAATTGCTGGGAACTAGAATTAGGGGGGCAAGTGCCAGCCCGTTGTCATTAGGCCACTTCTCTGGGCCATTCAGGATCCATTATGTGTATAGACACGTGTATCAACATCAAAGCCATGTCCCCAAGGGTCCTCTAGTGACAGCTGAAGCCGTTAGAACCATTTTCTTTCCCAGGTGAGGTTTGATTTTTCAGCGATGCTCCTTGAGGACTCACCAGAAGGCATGACTTGTCTGTGGCCACGCCATCACCTTGTGTTCATACGCCCACTGCCGAGCTGATTCCCACTCCGGGAGGCACACTGGAATCCTATGGAAACTTTGATTTGACTTGTCTGGAGTGGGGCCTGGGCAAAGCTCACCAGGTGATACTGAGGTCACAAAAGAAAATCCCTTTGCTAGGAAACATGTCCTGTGAGTTTGGTGTGTGGGCCCGGGGACACTGCGGTGAGGGGTTCCTGGGAGCCGGGCCCTTTGGGATTCTGTGTGGAAATGGAGAGCAGATTCACCCGCTTCTCTGCGAACCCCCTGGCTAAACAAGCAGGAGACACTCCTTCCTTGCACACCCCTTCCTTGCACACCCCTTCCTCGCACACCCTCCTGTGCATGCTCCTCCCTTGCATACCCCTCAAGCTCTCTATTTTGTTGCTCCTGTTTGGTTGTCATTGATATTTCCTTTGAATTTGGAAATAACCCTGTGAAGCCAGGCAAAGCTGAGGAACCTTGGTTTTCAAAGTCATAGGGGGTGATAGAATTAGAATGTCCTATGACGAATCATTTATTTGATCCCATGTTGCACATTCTACAAACCTAGAATAACATGAATACTACCACCAATACGCTTACTACAAATATGTAATATTTTTTCATAGGCTCTCCCATTCTTCCCCATTATGGTAGCTTGAACACACCCTCGGATCACAGAGCCATTGCACACGGAATGTGCTCTCTCTACCCTCACGGAGTCTGTGCTCTGTGGGGAGCTATATGTAATGCTTACCAGCTGGTGATTCTGCAGTCATTTGGGGTGTCTGTAGTCTGCTTTCTGCAGGTTCCTTAGGAAGGGTTCATGATCATTACGCATTGAAGTTCATTTTGCTTTATATAAATTCCTTGACTTACATTTTCTTTCCTGTTCTTCTGTTCTTTATTCTAACTTTTTTAACTAGTAATAATTCTGAAGGAGGTTTGGTACTTGATACTTTTCTATTATTCATTTTTATGGGTAATTGGTTCTCCTGAACTCTTAGAATGAGGAAGTGTTCAAAAAAACTTCCCTAACTTCACAGAGCTCCCTCTTCTGTCGTTTCTGCATGGAGCCACCCAAAAAGTAGTGTGGCCTGTTTCCTGGGCTTCCTGCCTCTGTTCCTCTGCCCCATTTTGACCTAGATCTTTTCTTTCCACCCTTTCTGTTGATCCTACCCTGCTCAATTTTTATTGTATTTCCAGCAGTTTCTCCCTCATGTGGGACCCCTTCAGGTCTTCTTACCACAGGCCCCTTGCATTTGCTCCTTATTTAAAGAGGGGTTAAACCCCTCCTGGCTCCAGCAGCTGCTCTCCCGTTTTCCTACCTTCTTTCCAATGTGTTCTCCTGGTATTTTCAGGTGCCCCTGTACTTAGATTCATTAAATGCCACTCCATCTCCTCCATCTCCTTGCCCCTGCACAGACTGACAACATGCAAGACTTACGGTTCTTGGTGTTTCTCCCACCCACTTGTATTTTGGGGAGGATAGGGACCCTGCCAAACTAGTAACTAAAACTAGTGTTAACTAGTTTTCTTGTAAATGTCCATGGATTTTGCTATATAGTTTATCTCTCTACTTTAGATTCAAAGAGATTGAAAAACCATGCTGTATCCATGAGATCATACTAATAAAAATGCATGATTGAATAAATAATAAGCAATGGGGAGAAAGACAAAACTATCATGCAGATGGATTCCAGACAATGTAGGGAGAAGGTGAGCTTTCACTGAGCTGGAGCTTCATGCCCACTGTTATGCGCACACTGCCCATGTGACTTCCTTCCAGAGAGGACAGAGAGGGAGTAGGGAAGTCACTCTACAGTGGAGAAACCTGACAACACGACCTCAGCCAGGTGGTCAAGGTTAACAGCAATGCTGGTAAGTTAGCTTGACAGCGTGTACCCTTAGTATGATGTAATCAGAACAACACTATCCCTCTGTAGTCTTCCTCCCCAAAACCCATAACCCAGCCTAATCAAGAGAAAAACATCAGACAAATCCCAGTCGAGGGACTCCTTACAAAATACCTGACCGGTCCTCAAAGCTGTCAAGGTCATCAAAAATGAGGAAGGTCCAAGACACGACACTCACAGCCCAGAGCAGCCTGAGGTGTTATGCTTTCCAGAATGGAATCAGAAAAAAAGAAGGAAATCTGAATAAAGTATGGGCTTTAGGTAAGAATGATATATCAGTATTGGTTACTTAGTAGTGACAAGTATACTACATTAACATAAATTTTAATAATAACAGGAATTGGACATCATGAGGTTACAAGGAGTAACCCTGAAGGGGGTTCTCACCAGAACGTGACCACGCTGTCACCCTGACCTCGGACTTCCAGGCTCCAGAACTGTGAGAAATAAGTTTTTGTTGTTTACAAGCTAGCAGTAATGATAATGATAAGAAGAGAACTGGCTGTGGGGTATATGGGAACTCTCTGAACTGTCTTTACAATTTTTCTGTAACTCTAAAACTATTCTAAAATAGGTTTTTTTTTTAATCCAGTGGAGGGTGAAAATGAATTTAGAAAGGCATTCCTCAAATACGAAGAAAAGTAGAATGTGACATGATTTTAGGGAATTTATGAAATGCAAAAATGGAGAATCCATTTGGACAATCCCCAGTGAGTGGCCCAGGATAAATGATGTTGAAATTATAGAGGAGGAAATAGAATCATAGTACAGGACTTGGTTCTTTTGTGAAAAATATTTGCAGAATCATGTTAATGTCCATACTGTTTATTGATTTCAATCCTATGGCATTTATGTGTGGATCAATAGAATAAAATGTTGGCATCCTTTGCAAAGTAGAGTAAATATACGAGTTGGAGACGTTGGAAAGGGGAAGCATAGAGGAGGGGTGGTGGGAGCTGGGGTGACAGTCCCTCCTTACAAAGGAGGACGTAGCACTGTCCCTAGGTGATGGAACAAGAAATAGAGAATTATGTCATGTTTTTCTATTTTAACAGTTTCCTTGAGGTATAGCTTACATACCACAAAATGCCCTCAATCCGTGTAAAATTTGAGGATTATTAGTACATTGACGGGACCATACAACATTTCTCCACCTCGGGCAGAGCTGCATGCCTGTTTGCAGTCACTCCCTATTCCTACCCCCAGCTCTTGGCAACCATTAATGTTCTTGTCTCTACGGATTTGCCTGTTTTGGACATTTTCCCTACATGGGATCACAAGATATGTGGTTTTTGTGCCTGGCTGCTTTCCCTTGGCGTAATGTGTTCAAGGTTCGTCCACATGGTGACATATCGGTGTTTCATTCCTTTTCCTTGGCAAATAAGATTTTTGTGTGGACATAGCACATCTCAGCCACTCATTAGTGGATCTACTTTGGGGTGTTTCCGCCTTTGGAGATTATGAACGGTGCCACGCTGAGCCTTCAGGCACGTCCTTGTGTGGATGCACGTGTCTGTTTCTCTGGGTATATACCTCGGAGGGCCTCATGATAAATTTATTTTTAACTTTTTGTGTAACTGCCAAACTGTAGGTAATTAAGTATGTATGTATAGATACAAACTTAAAAAAATCTAAAAATAGTGATATGATTATATGGGGGGTATAAAGTTAATAAATGATGATTTCATGGTTAAAGTAATTGCCTCTGAGGAGCAGGATTGGAGAGTGGGTGGTAAGGCAAGGGACCCACTACGAGTGCTTTGGTACAACTTTATATTCTAATCGTGTGCATGTGTTACTCTGATTTGAAAATGTTATAAGTAAAGGATAAACAAGTAAGTGTACACAGGCCAGGAGGGAAGCCATGGGACTTTTATAGAAGCAAGATATTGGGTTTGGGTGCTCAAGCTAGAGATGAGGCAAAGGGGGAGAATTCTAGTGATCATTAGGGGGACTATTTGGAAAATCCTGAGGACTACCGGTGCCAGCCCACGTCCATGGTGTGGGGATCACACACAGGCATTGTAATGGCTCACAGCCAGTAGGTAAGGTCAACATGGAGAAACCTCTGTGCTGAAGATCCAACTTCCTAACAGCCTACGTCAATTAGAATTCTCCAGAAGGAGGAAACTTCTCTGTCTGGCAGAGTATCCTGTGGAATGGCAGACTCTTCAGTAGAATGCCTTTTGGGTTTTGTTTTGTTTTGTTTTTTTATTATTTATTAAGGTACTATTGATATACACTCTTATGAAGGTTTCACATGAAAAAACAATGTTATCAAGTCCCCACCCATACCCCAGTGCAGTCACTGTCCATCAGTGTAGTAAGATGCCATAGATTCACCATTTGCCTTCTCTGTGCTACACTGTCTTCCCCGTGATACCCCAACCATGTGTACTAAACAAAATACCCCTCAATCCCCTTCTCCCTCCCTCCCCACCCGCCCTCCCACACCCCTCCCCTTTGGTAACCACTAGTTCCTTCTTGGGGTCTCTGAGTCTGCTGCTATTTTGTTCCTTCAGTTTTGCTGCGTTGTTACACTCCACAAATGAGGGAAATCATTTGGTACTTGTCTTTCTCCGCCTGGCTTATTTCACTGAACATAATATTCTCCAGCTCCCTCCATGTTGTTGCAAATGATAGGATTTGTTTCTTTCTTATGGCTGAGTAGTATTCCATTGTGTATATGTAACCTTTTTGTTTTTTAATAGCTGTATCACTTAGCATATTTTCGACCCAAGTGGCCTCGGTATGGGCTTTATTTCTCACACATACCCAAGAGCCTGAAGGGTGAGCAGTTCCCAGGGTTGGTCTAGTGGCTCCACTGCCTCAGGGTTCCAGGGCCACACCGGTGATCCTCGTGGTCTTCCCAAGAGACCAGGACTTAAAGGGTTTTCAGATGCCTGAGGCAACAGTAGGCTTTGTGTCCTCACGTGACAAAATTCAAAAGCAAGAAGGAAGGGGTGAGGGGTTCTCTTCACAGGCCTCACTCTTATCAGGAGGAATATCTTTTTCCAGAAGACCTCAGTAGACTTCCCTTGATCTCTCATTGGCAAGGACTGGGCCACATACCCATGCCTGAGCAGTAAAAGATCAGCTGCCACCTGCCATTGGATGGATGCATTAGCCAGCTAGGGCTGCCATAACAAAATGTCACAGCCTGGGTGGCTGAAGCACAGAAATGTATTTCCTCACAGTTCCAGGAGCTAGAAGTCCAAGACCAAGGTGCCCGCAGAGTTGGTTTCCGGTGAGAGCATTGTTTCTGGCTTGCAGACAGCTACCTTCTCCCACATCCTTACATGGCACACTCCTGGTGTCCCTTCCTCTTCTTACCAGGACACAGATATATCAGATTAGGGCCCCACCCTTATGACCTCATTTAGCTGTAATTACCTTCTTAAAGGTCACATCTCCTAAAATAGTTGCACTGACAGGGCTCCCACGTAGGAATTGGGGTGGGTGGGGCACAAATCAGTCTATAATGAAGACGACCAGGATCCCCACACGGACAAGATTGTGGGAGAGGTTCTGGCTGCTCTTCCTCTCTGAAACAGTCTTTACATGTATATGCACACACACACATACACTCGTGCTTTTCTTTATTTTCATTTTCTAACAGTAACAATCTTGGTACAACAGATTTCATGGAAACCAAGGACAGGCAGTGCTTCTGACCTTCACCACCAGAGCTGTGAGCTCTTCCACTGTCTTTTCCACCCCAGAAACCCCCCCACACACACACCGCCTATCATTTAATACTGCTTACAAGGGTCTTGACTTTTAAGCAATGCGACATTCAGTGTGTATTTAAATGCCATCCATTACCATCAAATGGTGACATTTACTTCATTTGTAATTCAGAAAAAGAAAACACATCTCCGAATCCAGCAAAGAGACACTCATATCAAAGATAATGGACCAAAACAATTGTCATCCCTTGTATTTCAAGTTTGGAGAACAGAGCTAATAAAAGATTAAAAAGAAGGCCCAGGAGCCGTAGGAACAAGTTTGAGCAATCACTTGTCACTTGAGGTTAGCACAGAAGTTATTTTAACAAGATATTACTTGCAGAATTTCCACCATAAATCTTTTATTAAGTCCAAGAATCTCAGTCAAGACATTTCCCATGCAGGATTGTCAGAAATAATGTTCCTTCATCGCTTCCTTTAAAACCTGAGGATGAGAGAAGCTAAGTGCTGACCTGCCTGACCTTCACATAAACCTGATATTATTATTGATTTTCCTCTACTCAAAGAGGAGAAATATATTTTTTGGATGCGAACATTAACGAGCCTGTTTAGATAAGCCTGGACAAAGCCAATGAGTATTTATTTTGCTCTCCTATTTGCTTGGAGCGGAAGCCCCTGGGTGGGTGTAATAAGCCTGGACACGTTTTGATCGCTCTGCATCACCCTTGGGCACAATAAAGAAATGGCAGCAAACGCAGCCTGGTCAGAAGGTGAAAAACACTGTAGAATTCCAGCAACCTTAGTAGCCAGCACTGACCTTCCCAATTAGGCAGGATTTCTTCTTAGAGACTCCAGGAAAGAAGTGCTCACTCCCCCTCGGAACCACACTTTAGCATCTCATGGAACGCATCCTCTTGCTAGCAGCTGGTTCCAGCCAGGGCTAATGGCTAGATTTTTTTTTTTTTGGATGTGGGTGTCAAGTTGCGTTTATTGAAAAGACTATCTTTGCTCCATTGGGTTGCCTTTGGTCCTTGGTCAGAGACCAGCTGACTATTTATGTGGGTCTATTTGACTCTCTATTCTGTTCCATTGATCTCTGTGTCTTTCACCAGTACCACCCTGTCTGTAGCTTTATATTCAGTCTTGAAGTCAGGCAGCATCCGTCTTCCGACTTTGTCCCTTCTCCTTCAATATCATGTTGGCTATTCTGGGTCTGTCTTTTCATAGAAAATTTACCATCAGTGTGTTACTACACAAAATAACTTGCTGGAATTTTGACATCTGTTGCAAGTGGAAGGTTCTCTCTATACCCCAGTTGTGTTTTTTTTCCTTTTATTTACAAAAACCACTTTTGAAGCAAGTACCAGACTCTTCCCTTTTCTTACCAAAGCAGGAGGTTTTATTGGTCTGACTTAGTATGACCAAGTCTGGGACTGAAGCTGAGACCCCAGAGACTGTTGTGTGGCTGTCGGCTTCACTCTGACAGAGCTGGGCTCATGGTTTATCATTAGTCAACTGACAACATCGCCTTCTTATACATTAAGGTCACTCTCCTGGAATTTAAGTCTGATTTTTAAAAAAATCCATCAGTTTAGACAATGGGGATGATTGAAATGGAGCAGAAACACTTTAAAGACATCATATGCATAATATATACTTGATAAATTTATCCTCCAAGCCTTTGGTTTAAAAACAATAGGTTGCTAATTTTCTGATGTCTGCCTGTTGTTTAAGCTTTTCCAAACCCTATAAACCAGATAATTAATACATAAAGTGTATTAAGCAAGGCAATTAGAAGTGGGGGGAAGATTTTAAAAATAAACTAACAGAGACTCAGTGGATTATTGGATGCTTATATGCACATAAAGTGATTTTAAAATACTTTTAAATGTTAGCAGTGAAGGAACTTATTGCAGATTGAAACCCAGTGAAAACAAAATTTATTATCTGCTGTAATATTTACCTAAAATATACCCTGTCCTTTGTCTGCTAACACTTTGTAATTAAAGAGCAGATACACATGATTCTAGTAGGTCTATAATTCCTGGGACTCAAAATTTAGGGATTGTTTGAGTTTAGTTATGTTTTAATTTTTTAAATACAAAACTTTTTGTACCTATCATATGTTAATGACCACAGTTTCTCACACACACTGGTGAGGGATAGATTGGAACAATCTGTATGGAAGACAATTTGGGGTATCAGTCAAAAATGTAAAGCACATACCCTTTGACCTGCCAAGTCTGCCTGTAATGATTTCTCCTACAGACAGATCCACACACATGCAAAAAGGTGTATGGACAATGCTATTTGCTGAAACACCATTCATAATAACAATTGATTGGGAGTAAACTCCATGTCCATCAATAGGGGACTAGTTTTTAAAAATTATGGCACATTCATAAGTTGGAATTCTTTCAACCTCTTTTTAGAAAGTGAAGAATCTCTGTATGTAGAAATAGAGCTATCTTCAAGATGCTCTGTCAGGTGTAAAAGAGTAAGTTATATGAAAGTGTGTGCAGAATGTTTCCATTGGTGCATAAAATACAAACATACAAACTTAGACTCTAACTCTGGAGAAATTCTTAAAACCTGGTAAGAGTTGTAAACTGTAGAGAGAGAGCTGGGGATGGGGTGAGAAAGGATGTCTCCTTTTATAAAATCCTGTAGGTTTGAGCTTGTATACTGTGCCATTTCACCTATAGAAGAATAGCAATTTTTAGAAAATTTTTAGAAAAAAATAGCAATAGTAAGACAGAATTAGTTTAATTAAATATATAAATTTGTAATAAATTTAATAATATAAAAATAAATATAATGTAATAAATAAATAATAAAACTAATAACCACCTGTATTCCCAGCACCCAGAATTAACCAGAACTATTAACATTTTGCCATATTTATTCCTAGCTTTTTGTCCATGCTCATTACTTTTAAAGATTACACAACCCCTATGAACCCATTGTCCTTTTTTTAAAAAGTAGGACATTCTAGATAAAGCTAAATTCCTTTGACCTTCAACACACCCAGATGCCCCCACCTACCTCCCCAAGGAGATATTCCCATGGGTTGTGATGATCTTTGCCCTCTTAGGTGATACTTTTGACAGCCTTATCCACCTATAGAAAACATTTCGTGCCTTTAAAAATGTATATAAATAATATCATGAAACAGCCCTCATTCTCCAGTTGAATTTTTTTTTTGCTGCAGTCCTATTTTTTTGAGGTTTATCCATGTGAATAGATATAGATCTTGCTCACGGTTTGCTATTCCAGGATGAAGAATTCTCGTTGCCAATTCAGCATCATCTTAAAGGCATCTTCCTCAGAATGAGCTTTCCTTCATTCATTTCCCCAGCATACATTCACAGAGCACCTGCTCCCAGAAAGCACCGTGTGGGGAAGAGAGGGAGCTCAGCAGGTGGGAGGGGAGGTCAGGTACGGACCACACACCGCACTTCTCAAATGAGGCGAAACGTGCGACCCCCAGACAAGGGGCTGAAGGTGCTGAAGGGGTCAGAGAAGGCGTGACCACTTCCGACTGGATACAATCCATGGATCACTTCCGGCTGAAATAAGTGTTATTATTACATGCAGACAGTGTTCCGGGTGTTGTTCCATGTGGTTTATGTGGATTTTCTCATTAGGTTTTACAACAACCCTACAAGGTGGTGCTATTACCTGTCCCATTCAGGAGATTCAGATTAAAAACCTCAGGGAAACTTAAGTAACTGGTTCACAGCCATCTGGCTAATAAGTGGTAGATTATCTCTAGTCCTTTCAAGAACCTTTCCATGTAGATATAATTCTTACATTACAGGAGAGGACTCAAGGCTCAGAGAGGTTGAAGAACTGTCCCCAACCAAGCCCCTCGGCTCATTTCGCACATCTGTTCCCTGAGTCCCCAATGCCTCCTGAATCCAGTACGCAGATCCTGGCCGTCAAGGCTCACACTGATGTGGGCAGGCATGGCAAGATTCCCCACGGTAGGTCTGCAGAAGGGCAGGGCAGATGTAGTGCCCTGTCCCAGCTGTGCACAGACATCCATCCACCGTCTGTGGGCAGGTCCTTTCATATTCTCTGCTTCCTGACACCCAGACACCCCACCTGGTCCTTTAACTTCCTTCCCTCTCTGTGTCTTTAGTCACTTGCCTCCTTCCTTTTGCCTGAGTTTTTCTTCCTCTCTGCCTGTGAAGTTCAGTTTCAAATGTCCTTGCAGTGGCCAGCAATTTTTATCTGTTACATGCTGTGTGGTGCTCACCCTCAATCTGCCCATCATTTCTTCCACGGCAGGGCCATTTTTCTGTCATTCCGTAGACAGCCTGCACAAAAAAATCCACGTGACTCCAGGGACTGGTCTTGTTCCCTCACACCCACCAGAGCCCCAAGACAGGCTCACCCCAACTGGGCCACAGAGAGAATTCCATACCCCTAGCCACAGCGGTTGGTTCGAAGATAGACCCTGATCCAAGTCAGGCCAATTAGAGTCTTTCCCAAACTTTTCTTTCTCTTTGGAATCAGAACTGTAAGGAAAATATAAATGCAGTTGCTAGTCACCACATGGAAAGAACTTGCTTGGGAATAAAAGCAGTGAGGCAAGCAAGCTGAGAGATGGAAAACATGACAGAACTCTGATACATTATTTGAATGCCTGATCCAGCCATTCTTGATTTCCCCCCAGGAATTCTCAGTTATGCTTGTAAAAATATTCCCTTTTTATTCTCGTTGTGTTTTATGACTTGCATCCCAGAGAGTCCTGAACAGTTCATACCTCGATATATAAAGTAGATATTTTATAAATTCAATTTTTACAACATTTCCTTTGAAATAAAAACAGCAAGCCTTTTCTAATAAGCACATAAAAATTGACACCAGGAGTTATGGATGCAGATCACAGTATCAGCATCGGTAATCAATTGTGTTCCTTATCTTTGGTTCTCAATATCAGTAGAGTCCTAAGTCACACAGTTAAGTAGCTATAAGTAGTGATACTTTTAAGCAGTTTACATAAATACGTCTGGATGGTCTCCTAACTGACTTCAAAAACCTAAAAGTGGGGTAGGTTAGTTTTGTGAACCATCAAAAATATAATAGTTGTTTCCACCAGTGGTGTGGTGGGGCACGTTTGAACTGGCTCAGGAGAGCTGAATGTTAAAGTTTCAGAAATTTTGTGCACCAGTTCTTAAAACATTGTAGCTTGAAATTGGCCATGGTAAGAATATTTATATTGACTTGCGGGAAGATGGCGGTGTGAGCAGGGTGGCAGAAATCTCCTCCCAAAACCATATGTATTTCTGAAAATACAAGTACAACTATTCCTAATAAAAGAGACCAGAAGATACAGGACAACACATAGCCTGCAGCTACACCTGAGAGGACTTGGCACCCCACGAGGCGGGTAAGATACGGAGCCGCGACCCGGCGGGACCCGAGCACTCCCCTACCCCAGTGCACCAGCGGGAGGAGAGGATTCAGAGCCAGGAGGGAGTGGAAATACAGGCCCGCGAAATAACCAGCCCCGGTGATCTGTGCCGGGAGCGCTGACACACATCGTGCAGTGTAGCGGGGATTGGACAGACAGAGGGTGCAGGATCTGAGCGGGGAACACACCCGGGTCCTTGCAGCTGGCTCCTAGGAAGAAAAAAAGAAAAAAAAGGGAAACGCACATTTTTTCAGTGGTCTTAAAGGGACAGGAGCCCAGCGGAGGAGCCGGATCGCCCCGGCACACTCAACCCAGCAGGCTGGGAGGCCTAGGGAGTTTCGCACCCCTTAGCTGGCAACTGAGAAAGGGTGGCCGCACTTAGACTTTCCACTGAGATCAACAGCCTCCCATTTGTTCCCACCCTGGCCAGAGCTATAAAGGGCCCTGCATAGCAGCGCAGCCATGGCTGCGGAATAGTGGAGCAACAGTGCCACCTACAGCATCACCACAGAATCTACTTCCAGTGGGTGCTTTTCTTTTTTGTTGTTGTTTTGTTTTGTTTGTTTGTTTGGTTTGTTTTCTTTTTTGTTCTTTCTTCTCTTTCTTTTTTCTTTTCTTTTCTTTCTTTCCTTTCTTTTTTTTTTCTTCTTTTTTTTTCTTTTTAAAGGCTTAAAGAGCCCAGCTGACATACGTGGCAACTGCCAGCGACCACTTCTATAGCCATGAAAAGACAGAGGAACATGGTCCAGACTAAGATCAAACAGACAACCCCAGAGAGCCTGAAGGGATGGAAATGCACAATCTTCCTGAAAAAGAATTCAGAATAAAAGTCATAACCCTACCGATGGATCTACAGAGAAATGTGCAAGAGCTGAGGGAGGAAGTGAGGGAAGTGAGGAAAGACAATGCAGAAATCAGACAAGCAATCGATGGGCTTAACAACAGACTGGATGAGATGCAAGAGACTGTTAATGAAATAGAAATCAGAGAACAGGAATACAGAGAAGCTGAGGCAGAGAGAGATAAAAGGATCTCCAGGAATGAAAGAATATTAAGAGAACTGTATGACCAATCCAAACGGAACAATATTCGCATAATAGGGATACCAGAGGAAGAAGTGAGAGAAAAAGGGGTAGAAAGTGTCTTTGAAGAAATAATTGCTGAAAACTTCCCCATGTTGGGGAAGGAAATAGTCTCGCAGTGCACGAAAGCCCACAGATCTCCCAACACAAGGGACCCAAGGAAGACAACACCAAGACACATATAATTAAAATGGCAAAGATCAAAGATAAAGACAGAATATTAAAGGCAGCTAGAGAGAGAAAAAAGATCACCTACAAAGGAAAACACATCAGACTATCATCAGACTTCTCAACAGAAACCTTACAGGCCAGAAGAGAATGGCATGATATACTTAACGTAATGAAACAGAAGGGCCTCGAACCAAGAATATTGTATCCAGCACGATTATCATTTAAATATGATGGAGGGATTAAACAATTTCCAGACAAACGAAAGTTGAGAGAGTTTGCCTCTCATAAACCACCACTACAGGATATCTTAAAAGGACTGCTCTAGAGGGAAGCAGCCCTAAGGTTAAAAAGATGTAACAAGAGAAAATAAAATCATAGAAAAGAAAGCAGACCATCCAAATACTAATGAAAGGCAAAGAATAAAACACCTAGTATAATAAAGAATGGAGGAGGAAGAATAAGAAGGGAGAGAAATAAGGAAACATCAGATGGTGTTTACAATAACTTAACAAGAAAGTTAAGTTAGATTGTAAGATAGTAAAGAAGCAACCCTTGAACCTTTGGTAACCACGAATCTAAAGCCAGCAATGGCAATAAGTACATATCTATCGATAATCACCCTAAATGTAAATGGACTGAATGCACCAATCAAAAGACACAGAGTAACAGAATGGATAAAAAAGCAAGACCCATCTATATGCTGCTTACAAGAGACTCACCTCAAACCCAAAGATATACACAGACTAAAAGTGAAGGGATGGAAAAAGATATTTCAGGGCAAACAACAAAGAGAAAAAAGCAGGTGTTGCAGTACTTGTATCGGACAAAATAGACTTCAGAACGAAGAGAGTAGCAAGAGATAAAGGACATTACATAATGATAAAGGGGTCAGTCCAGCAAGAAGATATAACCATTATAAATACATATGCACCCAACACAGGAGTGCCAGCATATGTGAAACAAATACTAACAGAATTAAAGGAGGAAATAGACAGCAATGCATTCATTTTAGGAGACTTCAACACACCACTCACTCCAAAGAACAGATCAATCAGACAGAGAATAAGTAAGGACACAGAGACACTGAACAACACACTAGAACAGATGGACCTAACAGACATCTACAGAACTATACACCCAAAAGCAACAGGATACACATTCTTCTCAAGTGCACATGGAACATTTTCCAGAATAGACCACATACTATGCCACAAAAAGAACCTCAGTAAATTCAAAAATATTGAAATCCTACCAACCAACTTCTCAGATCACAAAGGTATAAAACTAGAAATAAATTTTAGAAAGAAATCAAAAGGCTCACAAATACATGGAGACTTAACAACATTCTCCTAATTAATCAATGGGTTAACGACCAAATCAAAACAGAAATCAAAGAATATATGGAGACTAATGACAACAACAACACAAAGCCACAACTTCCGTGGGACGCAGCAAAGGCAGTTCTAAGAGGAAAGCATTTTGCACTCCAGGCCTATTTAAAGAAGGAAGAACATACCCAAATGAATAGTCTAAAGACACAGTTACTGAAATTGGAAAAAGAAGAACAAATGAGACCCAAAGTCACCAGAAGGAGGGACATAATAAAGATCAGAGAAGAAATAAATAAAATTGAGAAGAATAAAACAATAGAAAAATCAATAAAACCAAGAGCTGGTTCTTTGAAAAAATAAACAAAATAGATAAACCCCTAGCCAGACTCATTAAGAGAAAAAGAGAATCTACACACATAAACACAATCAGAAATGAGAAAGGAAAAATCACGACGGACCCCACAGAAATACAAAGAATCATAAGAGAATATTATGAGAATCTATATGCTAACAAGCTGGAAAACATAGAAGAAATGGACAACTTCTTAGAAAAATACAACCTTCAAAGACTGACCAAGCAAGAAACAGAAAAACTAAACAGACCAATCACCAGCAACGAAATTAAATCGGTAATCAAAAAACTACCCAAGAACAAAACCCCCGGACCAGATGGATTCACCTCTGAATTCTACCAGATGTATAGAGAAGAAATAACCCCATCCTCCTTAAAGTTTTCCAAAAAATAGAAGAGGAGAGAATACTTCCAAACTCATTCTAAGAAGCCAGCATCACTCTAATACCAAAACCGGACAAAGACCTCACCAAAAAAGAAAATTACAGACCAATATCCCTGATGAACGTAGATGCAAAAATACTCAACAAAATATTAGCAAACCGAATTCAAAAATACATCAAGAGGATCATAACACCATGATCAAGTGGGATTCATTCCAAGGATGCAAGAACAGTACAACATTTGAAAATCCATGAACATCATCCACCACATCAACAAAAAGAAGAACAAAAACTACATGATCATCTCCATAGATGCTGAAAAAGCATTTGACAAAATTCAGCATTCATTCTTGATTAAAACTCTCAACAAAGTGGGCATAGACAGCAAGTACCTCAACATCATAAGGGCCATATATGACAAACCCACAGCTAACATCATACTTAACAGAGAGAAGCTGAAAGCTTTTCATCTAAGATCGGGAACAAGACAGGGATGCCCACTCTCTCCACTGTTATTCAACATAGTACTGGAGGTCCTAGCCACGGCAATCAGACAAAACAAAGACATACAAGGCATCCAGATTGGTAAAGAAGAAGTCAAATTGTCACTATTTGCAGATGACATGATATTGTACATAAAAAACCCTAAGGACTCCACTCCAAAACTACTAGAACTAATATCTGAATTCAGCAAAGTTGCAGGATACAAAATTAACACAGAGAAATCTGTTCCTTTCCTATACACTAACAATGAACTAACAGAAAGAGAAATCAGAAAAACAATTCCATTCACAATTGCATCAAAAAGAATAAAATACCTAGGAATAAACCTAACGAAGGAAGTGAAAGACCTATACCCTGAACACTACAAGGCACTCCTAAGAGAAATTAAAGAGGACACTAACAAATGGAAATGCATCCCATGCTCTTGGCTAGGAAGAATAAATATTGTCAAAATGGCTATACTACCTAAAGCAATCTACAGATTCAATGCAATCCCTATCAAACTACCACCAGCTTTCTTCAATGAACTGGAACAAATAATTCTAAAATTCATATGGAACCACAAAAGACCCCGAATAGCCAAAGCAATCCTGAGAAGGAGGAATAAAACAGGGGGAATTACACTCCCTGACTTCAAGCTCTACTACAAAGCCACAGTAATCAAGACAATTTGGTATTGGCACAAAAACAGACCCACAGACCAGTGGAACAGAATAGAAAATCCAAACATTAACCCAAACATATACAGTCAATTAATATTTGATAAAGGAGCCTTGGATATACAATGGGAGATGACAGCCTCTTCAGCAGCTGGTGTTGGAAAAACTGGACAGCTACATGTAAGAGAATGAAACTGGACTACTGTCTAGCCCCATACACAAAGGTAAACTCAAGGTGGATCAAAGACCTGAATGTATGTCATGAAACCATAAAACTCTTAGAAAAAAACATAGGCAAAAATCTCTTGGACATAAACATGAGCAACTTCTTCATGAACATATCTCCCCGGGCAAGGGAAACAAAAGCAAAAATGAACAAGTGGGACTATATCAAGCTGAAAAGCTTCTGCACAGCAAAGGACACCATCAGTAGAACAAAAAGACATCCTACAGTATGGGAGAATATATTCATAAGTGACGTATCCGATAAGGGGTTGACATCCAAAATAAATAAAGAACTCATGCACCTTAACAAACAAAAAGCAAATAATCTAATTAAGAAATGGGCAGAGGACATGAATAGACACTTCTCTAAAGAAGAAATTCAGATGGCCAACAGGCACATGAAAAGATGCTCCACATCGCTAATCATCGGAGAAATGCAGATTAAAACCACAATGAGATATCACCTCACACCAGTGAGGACGGCCAACATCCAAAACACAAACAACAAATGTTGGCGAGGATGTGGAGAAAAGGGAACCCTCTTACACTGCTGGTGGGAATGCAAACTAGTTCAACCATTGTGGAAAGCAGTATGGAGGTTCCTCAAAAAACTCAAAATAGAAATACCATTTGACCCAGGAATTCCACCCCTAGGAATTTACCCTTAGAATGCAGCAGCCCAGTTTGAAAAACACAGATGCACCCCTATGTTTATCGCAGCACTATTTACAATAGCCAAGAAATGGAAGCAACCTAAGTGTCCATCAGTAGATGAATGGATAAAGAAGATGTGGTACATATACACAATGGAATATTATTCAGCCATAAGAAGAAAACAAATCCTACCATTTGCAACAACATGGATGGAGCTAGAGGGTATTATGCTCAGTGAAATAAGCCAAGCCGAAAAAGACAAGTACCAAATGATTTCACTCATATGTGGAGTATAAGAACAAAGAAAAAAACTGAAGGAACAAAACAGCCGCAGACTCACAGAACCCAAGAGTGGACTAATAGTTACCAAAGGGAAAGGGACTGGGGAAGATGGGTGGGAAGGGAGGGATAAGAGGGGAAAAGGGGCATTACAATTAGCAGATGTAATGTTGTGGGGGCACAGGGAGGGCTGTACAACTCAGAGAAGATAAGTAGTGATTCTATAGCATCTCACTACACTGATGGACAGTGACTGTAATGGGGTTGGTGGGGGGAACCTGATGAAGGAGGTAGTTTAATAACCATTATATTGCACATGTAATTGTAGATTAATGATACCAAAATAAATTATTAAGAAAAAGAATATTTATATCATGAAATTAGCAAACACTAGAAGTCAGGGTAAGCATTTTTTCCTCAGAGAGTTACACATTTGCTAGGGTACCACTGGCTCCTGTTCCTTTTCCATTTTTATTGCAATGTTATATACATATAATGAAGTGTGCACATCCGAAGTGTTCTCTTGATGGATTTTTACATACATATGCACCAAAGTAACCATCACACTGATCAAGAAATAGAATGCTTATGACACCCTAGAACACTCCCACATGCCCCCTTGCTAGTCACAGTGCGCATGAGCGCACAGACACGCACGCACACACACACACACACACACACACACACACACACACACACACAATCACAACCACTATTCTTACCTCCTTGCTTATAGATTCGCCTGTTCTCATACACACACACAACACATGCAAACACAATCATAATCATTATTCTTACCTCCTTGCTTATAAATTTGCCTGTTGTTAAACATGATGTATACTCTTTTGTGCCTGGCTTTTTTCATTCTTCATTATATCTTTGAGATTCATCGATGTTGTTGCCGATAGGAATATTATTCTTTTTATTTTTGTTTAGTTTTATCTATTCCTGTGTAGTATTCCATTATATCAATATACTACAATGTATTTGCCCATTCTACTCTTAATGGGCATTTGATTTGTTTCCAGTTTTTAAATCAAGCTGGTATGACCACTGTTGTATATTCTTTTGGGGGATAGATGCACTTATGTCTCTTGGGTATATACCTAGGAATCTAATTGCTGGAACATAGGATATATGCTTGTACAACTTCAGTAGATTCTACCAGTTTTCCAAAGAGATTCTACAAATTAAGTTTCCCATAACAATGTATAGGAGTCCTAGTTTCTCTACATCCTCACCAATCCTGAGCACTAACAGTCTTTTCAGCTTTACCCATTCTGGAGCATGCACAGTGATGTCTTATCATGATTTTAATTTGCCTTTCCTGATGAGTAACATTGAGCATATTTTCACGTTTGCCATTTGAATATCCTTGTTTGTAAAGTGCTTTTTCAGGTCTTTTGCCTATTTTTCATTAGGTTGTCTTTTCCTTATTGACTTGTAGGAGTTCTTTATATATTCTGGGTACAAGTCCTTGGTTGGATATATGCATTGCCAATATCTTCTTCAGTATTTGTTTTGCCTTTTTACTCTCTTTAATAGCATATTTTGATGAGAAGTTCTTAATTTTAACTATATCTCAATTTTTTTAAACTTCTTAATTTTAATGAAGTCAAATTTGTCAGTCTTTTCTTTTGTGGGTAGAATTTGTGGGAGTGTATGTATCCTGTTTAAGATATCTTTGCCTAACCCATGATTATGAAGATATTCTGTTTTACTTTAGGTGATACACTGTTCTACCTTTACAACTGCCTCCATGTTTTCTCAAATATGAGTCAGACAATAAACACTCAAAATTCACAAGTTCTAAAACCAACATCAGATAGCATTCTTATAGCACAAACTGTAACTGCCTACTTGACTCATTTTGTATTATGGAAACATGTGCCAGGCAGATGCACTTGAATTTCCTTAGTCTTTAACTGGGCATGTCATGTCAGTTCTGTGATGGATATACACACCTAAATTCAGAAAAAAATCCAGCATACAGCTGCAGTCTCCCTCATGGCAACATATTTATTAGAATATCATACCTGTGCCCAGGGGCGATCTCGGGAGCTTTATTCAAGGGTCCGCCTATGTGACAGACCTGGTCATCCCACCTCAGATTAAAATCAGACTATCACACAACTGAATGGACATGATAGCTTTTTAAATTACAGTCCTACTAATATATTCCAAAGGTAAAATTTAAGCCGAATATTTGACTACCATTGGTGATTCTGACTTGAAGAGCATTGTCTAATATTTAAATAATTTTATGAAATTCAGAAGAAATCTGCTGGAGTCATCCACCCTCAGAAGCTCACCAAAAGCCCCTTGACCACTCTGGAAATCCCTACTGGTGAAAAGGTACATGATACACACCACTCTCCATGACAATGGAAATCATGCCCATCTTCAAATTATGGGGATACCTGTCCTTCTTCATTGTGATGATGTACCAAAATTTATAACATTCTATAAAACTTGCAGCAGTAATCAATACAGATTTACAAGCTGCATCTTCAGTGAGTCTTTAAATATTTATGCTGTGGCTTTACTTAAGTTACTCACTGAATTATGTTGTATGTGATCTTTATGCGTTCAACAAAACGTTGATTAAATATCCACTTCTCTGTTTCATGTTCTGTATTAGGAAATTACATTCTTTGAGACAGCAAACAGGCAGGAAGTCAACCACCCCTGGAAAAGGCAGGATGAATGGCTCTGGTGTATTTCTCAGGCCCACTCATAGGCCGGGGGAGCAGAGGGCAGATGGACAAGGCAAGGGAAGTTGAGATGTATCAACCTGCTATGTGCTGTGTGTCATTTACTACTCACCCAATCTTATGAGAAAGGCATTGCACCCATGAGGTAACTAAGGCTTTGGAGAGTTCAAACAACTTGTGCAAGATCACACAAAGTTTTTGTTTGGAAGGGATGAGAAAGGTGGGACAAGGATTCAAACCTAAGTCTCTCACGCCTAAGCCTTCCTCTGGCGGGTCCCACGGTGGCCGCACGTTGGGAGTGGGTAACAGAGCCGAGGGCTGCCTGGGCCAGCTTGTTCTATGTCAGGTGTTCCTAATGGGGATTTAAGTCTGAATACACCTAAGGAGCTTTCATTTGCATGTAGGGGGGACATAGATTTCTCTCTTGCTATGTTGAACAGTTGAAGCTAGTGTTTTTGCTGACAAATGCATGTGGACAGGTTTTCGATTTCCTTTTCATTCCTGGAGATATTATTTAGTACATTTCTTTGATGGCTAGCGATGCGCAAATCGGTTTTAATATCAATAATGTACCATTTGGAAAACATTCCATCTCTAGGCCCGCCAAAAAAATATCCTTTCGTGTCAGGAATTATTGAATCCAATCCTAGGAGGCTGTGGGAGAGTGGAGTTCCTTAAGCAGAAGAGTAAACAGATGGTCTTTGGAAAGCGCTCATGTTCTTAAGCACTGAATTAGGTTTGGACAGCATGGAGTCGCATATGCCAAGGCTTGTTGGCCAGCAGAGTGGTAGCAGGGAGACATCAAAACTATCACGACATTCTTCAAACCTTTGGGCTTAATTTGGGCCTCGCTGATCTGATAGAAATGGTTGCAAATTGCCAGGTGCCCCGCTGGTTGGATAATTTAGACAGAGAATGCATGATTGGCAGACAGTAATGGGGTACCCCAAAGGAGCTTAGAGCAGTTGAGAACATTTGATGCTCAACACATCCTTCGGGGCCATCTCCTCCGTGGGCAAAAACCCGTAAAGACACGATTGCCAGCTCCCGGCCTCACCCCCCAGCTGAGCTCCCTGGTGCAGAGAGAGCTGGGGTCGGAAGGCTCTGGGTGCAGTTTGTTCAGGACGACCCCTCCACATTGACCACCCTGCTCTGGCTCCTTCAGTCTCCACCTTTTGGGGGTCCTTCCCCCCATCTTCAGTTACTCTCTCCATCCACCACCTTCACGTGGACATGCTCACTTGATTCTGAAGCCCCCGTCCGTTCCCTCCCCCAGTCTTGTGTCTCTCTGCATCTGGTGCTTCCGTTTCCTCTCTGCTCATCCGCACCTGTGGCACCTGAGATGGGGCTTCCCAGCACTCCACTAAAGCCACTTCCTCAAAAAATACTGAAATCCACGTAACCGGCATGGAGCCTGGCGTATCGCAGGAGAGCAGTGCATGTGTGTGGGGTAATTAAGCCAAGTGACCTTTGCATTAGCTGTTCTACCTCCCTGAGCGCTGCTGGCCGCCTGTCCCCACCCACACTTCACTCCCCAGCTCCGGACGCTGTGAGCCTCGGTGTTCCTCTACCTGTCCAGCCAATCCTGTGCCTCCCATCCTGCCTCCCTGGCCACTTCCAGGTCCCTGGTCACTTCTCTTCTCTGATGCCCTCTGGACACAAGCCGTCATCATCCCCAGGCCAGGATTCCCAGATTCCACCCTGCTTTAACTTATTTTTGTTTTTTTTTTATTAAGGCAACATTCACGTAACATAAAGGAAACTGTTTTAAAGTGTACGGGTCAGTGGCATTTAGCATGTTTGCAGTGGTGTACAGTCATCAGCTCTCCCAATGCCAGAAGGTTTTTATCATCCCTGGAGGAGAGTCAGTCTCCACTCTGCCCTTGACCCACCCCGACAGCCATGAACCCACCTTCTGTCTCTGTGGGTTTACCAGTTCTGGACGTTTCATTAAAATGGAATCAGATCATGTGTGCTCTTTTGTGTCTGACTTCTTCCACTTGGCATAATGTTTCCCAGGGTCTTCATGTGGGGACACATTCATCAGTATTTCAGTTATTTTTATGACTGAATAGTATGCCATCATATGGATGGCCCACATTTCATTTATCCACTCGTCTGTCAATGGACCTTTGGGTTGTTTCTGACTATTGTGATAGTAGCTCTGTGGACATAGATGTACAAGTTTTCCTTCAAACCTACTTTCTGCTCTTTTGGGAGTATTCCTATGAGTGGAATTGTGGGGCCATGTGGCCATTCTATGCTTAACTTTTGGAGAAATTCCCAAATCTCCCTCTGTAACCCTAATCTAGCCACTTGGGTCTGGGTTGGTAGACGTAGTGTACCTCATCACTCCTGGGGACGGTCCCATTGTCACGCCACACGTCCAACCCTCTATCCCAGCCCTGCCTTGGTCCCACTGGCAGTCCCCTCGCTTGCTAGCAGGGACCACCCCTCCAGTTTCCTGGGCTCAAACCCTTGTGGGGGCCAAATCTTCATGAAGCACTACTTTCGTAATCATTCCAGATTTTTCTTCCACACCCTCTCCAAATTCTAGTGCTCAAGACCATCCATCCGAAGACAGAGCCTGTTTATTCAGTCATTCACTCATTCATTCAACCACCATCCATCCAGGCTGCATCCTGGACCAAGAGCTACAGAAGACAAAGTTATAGGAAACATAGTCTCTACCTCAAAGGGCTCGAATACAACAGCGACAGAAACCCATGGAGCCACAGTGTCCATGATACAAGTCAGGCCCTAGAACTGCAGAGGCTGAGAGGTTCCAGTAGAGCGTCATGAAGGAGGTGGCATTTAAGCAGTGCCTGCTAAAGGGCACACATTCTAGAGGCAAGAAAGAAGGGCCAGGTGAGGCAGAAAGACTGGTGTGGACTGTGAGCTTCTGGCCACAGCATGTGCTGCCCACTAGAAGGACTCCCGGGCTCAGAAGCTCCTTGAGATCAGGGAATAAGGCCCCAGGGGAATGGAAGAGAAGTGGAGACTTTCCGTGGGGAGTGGTGGGAGCTGGAGCTGGTGAAGGTTCTGAGAGTAGAGATGGCATTGCCGTGGAAACGCCCCAGGGGGGCTCATTAGCAGTGGTGTGGAGCATGAACCTGGGGGCCATGTCTGACGAGGGAGCCCACTTAGTAGGCCAGCATTTCCCATCATAGGCTCCTAGTGATCTCAGTAAGAGTTACATGAAAAGAGGTGCTGCAGTTTTTAAAAATCCGAAATACTATGACAAAATGTTAAGACAACTCAGAGGGTGATAGGCCGTGGGGCACTTACTACACTAGCCTCTATAATTAATGCATGCTCAGAATACATCACAGTACTCATTTTTAAAAGAAATCAAAATAACCTCCCCCCACCACCACCACCACCAAAAAAGTGATTATGTGAGTTTGGGACACACTGGAAGTGAACAAAGTTAAATCGAGTTATTTACATGAAGCCTTCTCAGGGCCTCTGGTGTTCAGATTCTCCAACTGACTTGACCACAGATGGATTAGTGATCTGCCTGGACCAGCGATCTGCCTACTCAGGGCTTTACAAATATCTCCCAATATCTTGGGATCTTGAGATTTAAGGCACATTCTTGGCCTCAAGGATCTTAGATTAGAGTCCATGATGGGGAGAAGGCTGTGTGTTGGGGGGGACACTTATTAACAAATAATGGAAACCCAGAGTCTGTTGGATCCAATGAAGACATGTGGCTTACCTGGACCAGGCTAATTAATAATTTGACCCCTCCTTCAAAATAACACATTTAAAATATTTAACAGAGAGGTAGAAGAAATTCTTTTTCTATTAGTAAGAATTAGCATAGCCAGTCTTCATGGCTGAAGTAAGCAGCATATTGCATGTACTGAGCATAATATTACAGCTTATTTGGCACTTTCTCAGCAGGTTTTTGAGACCCCAAACTGGAGAGCACACGTCCCTCACACGCACCAAGGATAGCGGTGTTCTGCATGGAGCTAGCAACAACGTCCTATTCAAAGCACACCCAGAAGTTCTTGCCCAAGCTTCACTGCCAGCAGCACATTTCTCACATTGCCATCATGCATATTTTCATTTCTGTTTTGTTCTGTGATTTACCAAACCAGGCGAGCGTTCTTTGGCGAGTGAGGTCATATTAGACTGTGGAAGATGTCAGTAATGGAAGAAATCCCTCATTCACCGTGAATAGAACTATACCATGCACCTTTTTGATTCCATAATTTTGGTGTCCTGAGACTGCCAGGTCCAGGGAAGATCACTGATGGGTCTCAGGCTGGAGGGTGTGGCCTCAGAGGCTGGAGGGTGTGGCCTCAGGTTGCTCTGCACCTGCTTGGACCAGGTGCAGAATCACTCGATGGGTTTTCCACACTGGCTTTCTCCTCTGGTGGGAATGGGACCAAACTCTGTTTCAGCTGGTGGGTAAGGAGTCACGTGTGGAAAGCTCTGCTAACTAGCTCCAATCTTTGATTCATGCCAGTGATATTTTGCAGAAACTGGGAGTCACCCCTATAGGTAAAACCTCCTCCTTGCCCTGTAATTCAACTTTAACCTGGATGTACAACCACCAAGAATATAAAAACAACACTTCCCAGACTCCTTTGCAGCTAGCTGAGGTCATTAAGTTCTAGCCAATGTGAGCAAAAGTAAGGCCGTATCCTTCCCCTTTGCCCCTCTTACTAGCCCAAATGAGGACATGGTGGTCAGCCACCTGGGGCCACGCGGACAAGGGTGACATGCTGGGGACTGTAGAGCCACAAGAGAGGACCTTGTGCCCAGACAACTTCATGGAACAGAACAACATTCCTATTCAGGCTTTTACATAGATGACAAGTAGATACCTGTCTGGGTCAGGCCACTGGGGTTAGGTCTTTGTCACACACAGCTGAGACCGTATCCTAAGAATGCCGATCCCCTAGAATCTGCCTGGCTGAGCCCCACCTGAATCAGTGCACAGTGGAGGCGTGAAGAAGAGTGTGAACAGCTCCCCTCTTGGGATTCAGGAAGGCTCTTCAGAGAAGGTGACCTGTGACTGGAACTTAGACCACCCCAATAGGGGAGACACAGGAAAGAGAAGGGACAATTCATTCATCAGTTTTTGTCTGCAGTTCTGGGCATACATGCAAGTCCCCGAAGAATGCAGGAAGGGAGGTGGAGGAATTCCTGAGAAGCAAAATGCCTGTTCGAGTTCAACAAGGGGAAAGACGTAAGGGTGGGTGTGTCGGTGGTTACGAGGCTTTTGGCTGCAAGAGACAAACCGCTACACTGACCGACACCTTGGCTCGCAGGACACCAAACTCAGGGTGTGGGCGGCCAGGCGGCCCAACAGTATCACCGATATCCAGTGTCTTCTCGCCTCTCTCTCCTTGCTTTCTTCATTATCCTCATCCTCAAACGGGTTCACTCCTGGTTATAGGACAACTGACGGTCGCATTCACAGCAACTTTGAAGACTTCTTTGTTCACCTTCTGAGGGAAAAAGAAATCCTGGCTCTCTTACAAGCGAGGAAGCACTTTCTCAGAAGCTGCTAGAAAAAAACTCAAGTCTCATCGGCCAGACTGAGTCCTCATCATAGACAAGGAGGACAGCCCACCCTTGGCCTGAGCCAGTTCCCAGCACTTGCCACTGCATGGCATGGGGGCTGGCCCCAGGGTGCCCCTACCATTCCCTTAAAGGACATGGGGCCAGAATTTTGAAACCAGCCAGTTAGCCAGAATTCCAGCCAGATAGCTCTCATCCTCTGAAAAAGATAGAAAGTCTTCAGCTCAGTATCAAGAAACACAGAAACTTACAGATTTACCTACACTTTTCTCCCATCTCCGATCAACTGAAAATGTCAGCTCTGGAAGGGAAGGGAGAGCAGAGAATGAAATGAGTTAACAAGGTAGCCCTCTCGGGGGGCCAGGGAAGAGCAGGCATTTTCGCCTGGAGGTAATGTCAAAGGTTAAATACAGAAAAAATAACACAGTACACCATTATAGCTGTTCATTCTTCTGCTTAAAATGGGGAGTAAAGGTCACAAATCAAATCAGCACATTAAGTCCAAGAGTCACCTGCCTGCAATCACCTCAGTCTCTTTGTCAGCACATGACAAAGGCGTCCCTGTTCCCATTAATTAGAAGACCAGGGTCTCCAGAGGGTGGCTACAGAGCTGCCGGCGAGGGTGGTTGGGCCCTGCATTAACCGCCCCATTGAAGCCGTCGGCTCCCAGGCTCAGAGCCGAGGTGGCCACATGGCCGGGGCGTCTGCCGCACTGGGCGAAGTTTGTATTGGTTTGAAGCAAAAGGAAAAGCCCAAAGTGTGCTCCTACCAAACTGAACGTGATCGGTGTCGGGCGCTGTCCTCCATTCTGGGGGCCCATCCTTCCTGCCACCACAGTAGAGGGAAGGTCCCCATTTCTAAAATGATGGGGAATGAAGGTGAGTTTTGGATTTGTAAATGTCTTCCTGACTCAAATAAATAGAAGTGGAAAACTCAACGTCAGTGCCCAACATTTTGTGTCCTTGATCAGACTGGACTGCGATCCACAGGTCTGGAACCGCCCTTGATGCAAGGGACACTCATCTCTCTCCCTTTCCCCCTCCCCTGAGAAATGCTCACTTCTGATCTCCTACAGCTAAATAGGCTCAGCTCTCATGTTGGTTTTATCTAATCAAATCCCATACTCATCTCTTCCTCAGACTAAATAATTCCATGCCCAGGACCCTTTACCCAAGTCCTATTTTCCACCTCTTTCTCCATAGTCATCCTTTTGCTTTTCCTCTAAAAAGTCTCCACCTTTTCTCCATCAGCCCCGTGGGAGCTAGGACACCCACTGAGCTGAGCCCAGGGCAGGCACCAAGGCTGTGCCATCCCGGGCACCTGGCTAGACCATTTTCCTGCCTTAGGAATGCTCCTTCGCTACTCTCCTGGTGGCCTGAACACCGCTCTGGCTCCTTCTCTGCCTCCTGCCCACTCAGCCTCCCACATATTTCCTTCCTGATGCCAGGTCAGCAGCTCTGGCCCCTCGGGACTGTGCCCCATGGGTCTGCTCCTCTCTGCGCCCAGCCCCAGCCATCGGGACTACGAGAAGAAGCCATCTGAAATTCCGTCCTGCTCCCCACGGTAGGCTCCTCTGCAGCACCTAAGAAGCAGGTACAGTCTCTCCATTTTAAAAACAGCTATTAACCCAAGAAAATATTGCAGTGAGGGTCCTATGCGTTCCAGCGAGTACCCAGTTTACGCAGAGACGAGATGCACGTGGATTCTGGACTCCGCTTCCTCATCTGTCAGCTGTCAGTTGCCCACTGCTCTGGTGCCACTGTAAATCACACTCCTCCCATTAATCTTAATCCCAGGTCTGGCAGGCAGAAGCCTTTCTATGGAACATATCTACAAAACTTGGGATAAAGGGGAGAGGAATTATTCGGTTATTTGATCAGCATAGAGATCAGCGTACACCTATAAATAACTGAAGACAGAACCAGTTGTGACACACATCTAAGCATGGAGACAGTGTCTTCTGGAACGGCCGCCTAAGCTGTTCAGATCTCCTGGAAAATGGTCAAGTGTTACTTCTCCATAAGGAGCAGCCCTGTGGTTGAGTTTGGTTTTAGACAAATCAGAGTTGGTAGTGTATGAGATGAATGATATTAGAGAAATACTAGCGTTCTACACCTTCTTGCCCTACAAAGCTCAGGAGAGTTGACACCCTGCAGTTTCTATGAACCTCCATTAATGTCAGGGACAATATGCTCTGGCAGGTGCTAAGTCCTGTCCCCCAAACCTGGACCACTCCAGAAAAAGATGCTTAATTACAATACAACCACAGAGGATACTGCGCTTCTTGCCCAACAGAAGAAATAACATTTTATTTTGGAAAATGCCAAACCTATTTTTTTAAACAGTTGCCTTAGTGCTGTGATAAGCACTCATGTACCCCTTACCTATACACCTGTATTCATCAATTTAGCCATATTTGCATATTCCCCCTCCTCCCCTCTCCCTCTCATGTATAATGAATATTTTGTTTGGGCTGAATTAACTGAGAATAAGTTGCAGAACCATGACCTGTCACCCTTAGATATTTTAGCATATATTTCATAGGAACAAAGATGCTCTCTCATGTTACCAACAGTATAATTACCAAATTCAGGAAATTTAACCTTGACACAATACTACTATCATAGAGTTCATACCAAATTCCCAACTGTCCCAAGAATACCTTTCAGAGTAATGGTTTTCTGACTCAAGATGCAACCCACAGGTACATGCTGATTAACTGTGGTGGTTTCCATTAACCTGGACCATCTGCAACCTGTCTGCCTTTCGTGATGCGGGCAGCTTTTGAAGAGAAAAGCCTGGGTGTTTTGTAGCATGTTCTTCGATTGGAATTCGTTGGCTTTGTCATTAGATTTGGGCCATGGGCACTGGGCAGAACCACCCACAAGCGACAATGGGCACTCAGCACAGGAGTTAGTTCATCCCCCTTTTGGTGGTGTTGGTTCAGACACTTGATTAAGTCACTATCTGCCAAATCTCTCCACTGTGAAGGTCCTTTAAAAAGAGCTTTATCATTAATATGCATGGGGAAACGCTTTGAGACCTCCATTCAGACTTTTTGGTTAACAGTGAATAAGCACCAAGTTAAATGGGTCCCAGTCTCTGCCATCAAGCTCAGTCTGGTGGAAGACACAGACAGACAGACACCGCTTATGATGTAGTCTCCAGCACATGGAGGAAGCAAGTGGGAAGTGGGCGAATTCATGAACTCCCCGCACACAAACCAGATAAAATAAATGCTACAGAGGAGGTCCTCACTAACTGTAGGTATCAAGGGACCAAATATCTAATTCCAAGTGTGGTGATTAAGAAAGGCTTCTCAGGGATGCACAAAAAGTGGGGACAGTCTGTAGGCGAATCACCTGCAATTAGAACAAGCAAGTCACAAAAGAAAAGGTGCAAATGAACAATAAACATGGAAAGACTGTCAACCTCATCAGTAGTCAGAGAAATACACATTAGAATAAATGAGCTTTTAACTTATCATAGAGGCAGAACTTGAAAATGTTGATAACATCAAGTGCTGATGAGGATTTAGGGAGGCTGGTGGGAGTGCGAACTGCAACCTCTTTGGAAAGGAATCATGTAGATCTACTAAATTTTTAAACGTCAATGTATTTTGACCTAGGTCTTTATTTGAATCACTCCCTGTGATCAAGAAAGATGCCTGATGGAGAATGTAGCCAATGATTCAGTAGCATCTTCCTGTGTTGACAGATAGTAATTTCACTAGTGAGGGTGAGGATTTAATAATATGGGGAACCCCTGAACCACTGTATTTTATACTTGAAACCAATGTAAAACTGTATATCAATGGTCCTTCAATTAAAAATGAGAGAGATGACTGAAAACTAAGTGTGGGTGGTAGAATTTCAGTCTATAGCAACAAAAACCCAAGAACTGTCATAATCTTTTATGTCTATGAGTCAATTAATCTTGTCAGAGCCCCATGGATGGAGTTGGCAGGTGCTTCAATTTCAGTTGTTAGGGAGTTCTGCCCCCTCCCTAGAGTCACCAAGGACCCCAGACATCTAGTATTACCCAGAATATTCCTAGAAGGGCCATCTGGTCTCCAGACCATGTTGGCCTCTATGGTGTTGCTCATGGCCCAGGAAGAGTACACCTCCTCTACTTCTGGGCTTGGGCACAGGGGCCTTTAAATAGCCTTCCCAGGCACACCCACACACCCCCACCCTCAGGCCTGCCACCTCCTAGGAGTCTGAGGGAACAGAATCCAGGTCCCAGCACAAAACCCTTTTCCCCTTCCTTGTCTCTAAGGAGGCTTCGAGTTTCTCATGTTCCCAGAGACCCTCTCAGCCAAGGCCCTCCCCACACCTCACCTAAGACTGGGTGGGGGCCCCCAGGTTGCCACTTGGTTACCAAGTCACACCAAGGCTGCCAACAATCTTTCTTTATGTGAGTGAAGGAGGCAACCCAGACTGTGAACCCCGTGAAGGTGAGCTGTGTCCAGTATCTTAGCACCATCTAAGTATGGGGTGTAGCAAGTTGTAGATCTCCAGTCGATGTTTGTGGAATGAATAAAGAAATAAAAGGATGAAGGGATAGATGGGTGATGGGTGAGTTCATGGGTAGGTGACTGGATGGACAGGTGGGTGAATGGATGGCTGGCTAGATGGATAAGTGTTCATGTGGGTCAATAAGTGGGTGATGGCTGCCTGAGTGGATGAATAGGTATTTGGGTGGATGAGTAGATGTATGAACAGGTAGATGGAATGATGGGTGGGTGGGTAGATGTATGAATGGATGATAGGTGGGTGGGGGAATGGATGAGTGGATGCATAGATAAGTGGATGAATGAATGGTTGGATGGGTGATTGGATGGATGGTTAGGCCACTAGAAAAAATGTGGTTTTTTTAAGAGTCTTCAGGGCACACTATTTTCAAGAAGACCAGAACAAGGCCTTCCTTCTTCATCCCAACCCCTTTAGAGTAAGTAGCGATCCATCTGAAAGCCCCCCTGGCACTGGCCAGTCCGCTGTGTCACTTGCTTCCCTGAGGCCTAGCCTGCTTGCTTTGGGTCTCTGAGGGGTTCTCGGGATGCTGGGGCCCCTGAGACACGCATGTATTGGATGAATGAAGGAATCCATCGGCCGAAATGTGAATAAATCACCCCTAATTCTGCCATCCAGAAACAAAATAATAGTCACCAATTTTGTGTATATTTTCCCATTATTTTAAATGAGCACGTGTGTATTTCAGTGTAAAATGGATCTTGTTGTTATATACCACTCTATAATCAGATCATTTTACATAAAAATGTATTTTGAATGATTTCCATTTTATTCAGTATTCCTTAAGACCATAACTTGCCAGTACATGCACACACCATAATTTATTCAACCTGCCTCCTTTATTGTCCCCAGTTTTTCATTATTATAAGCTCTGCTAACATGGACAACTTTACACCCCTATTTTTACAAACATCCAGGCTCATTTTCTTGGAAGAAATACCTCTTTGTAGACTCATGCCGTCAAAGACATGCAGAATCATGGGGCTTTTCCTGAGTCTCGCCAGGTTGTCTTCTAGAAAGACTGTGCTAATTCACACTCCTACCGGCAAGAGAGAATCTGGGTGTCTGACACACTAACCTGGTCTGGTTTCTAAACAAACACAGAAGCAAGTCACAACGTGAGATCCACTGCTTTTTGACGGGCTGCAGGAACCCCTGATGGGCTTGCTGTACTTCTTGAGAGCAATTTTCATTTCTAAAAAGAAAACTGCTCCAATGCTCTGAATGCCATCACAGAGGACCTGGTTCCTCATTAAGGACAGTAATGTGCTCCACACAATGCCGACTGCTTGGAGTCTGAGAAGGGAACAGAAGCAGAGGGAAGGAACGTCTGCTCTCAAATATGTCTGTGCAACTGGTATGCGAAGTCAGCGCTGGGCCAGCAGAACCTGGGAGAAGGGAGCTCTTGGGAGAAAGCTGTCAGCACTCCTGGTGGTTACCCAGAAGGCTGGGTAACCAGCATCTGCAACTTGATCATTTCTTAGAGATAGTAACTTTCTCCAGAAAGAAAATTGAGGAGTGGAGGGTTGGGGGTAGGGGTACTCACCTACAGGAACAAGCAGTGTAACATTTCCATTTCCTTCCAGCATTTTTTTTTCCTGCATATAGATTATTTCTTTTGGGTGGCTGTAATAATACAGGAATGCAGTGCTGTCTCACTATAAGCGTGTTTCTATCTTATTACAGACTCCCAGTAAACCTAATTTTAACCAGTGTCTAATATTCTTTCCCAGTGGATGGGACAGAGTTTAACCATTTCCTTGCAGGACGCAGAAATTACATTCAGTGTTATTAACAATGTGGCATAAACGTTGGCAAGCATCCATATCTGCTATCTCCTTGCCTTAAACACACATGATGATAATTGAAGAATTCACTTAGAAAAAATAAAAGGCACATTTAGAGATGTTGACTCTTTGGCAAACAATCAAATGAGGCTATAAATTGGTCTTCATCCCACCACACCAGCGGGATGCCATCTTGGACGTTTTTCGGCAGCATATTGCCCCAAATCACAAAGCCCAATGCTGCAGGCCAGTGGGTTAAAGTGTTCCCCAGGGACTCCCATTGGGATGCCATGCGCATTCTATCTCCACCTACAGACTGCAGCCACCAGAGTGGTGGGGAACTTTGCCTTCGTGAACCCTTGCGCTCATTGGATCAACCACGTGGATGTGATTAGGAAAACATTCTCCACCTGGTTTTGCAGCAGTTCCTCCACTTTTGCTCAGTAACTTCTTTGGCAACTTTAACTTTCCCGACACACTGCTTTGCACTTTGATGCCTATCACTGGGCTTGAGTGCAGGACTCCAGTTCACAGCCCTGTCTCCTCTAGAAGGGCACCAACGGGCAGGCACGAGCCATAAGGAAGTAGGAGTTGTTCTTGTGCAAAGTTGCCCCTCCCTCCTCAGCATGGCTTGTGAACATAAAACACATGGCTGAAGAACAGAAGATTAATACGAATGACTAAGAAACATAAGAAAAATTAGCCAGTCTCACTAATAATCAAAACAAAGAAAAAATAATAATACCTTTATGTCTCACATCAAATGGGTAGATACTAAAAATGTATATTGCATGGTGAAATAGATATTCTTCTTAGACCAGACTTCGGCTGGTTTAACCTTTCTTTTTTTTCAATCCAATATTACTTTATCAACAACTACTGAGGATGTGAATAGCAATTAATGTGAAACCTGAGTAGCATAAGGCTCACTGTGAACTGGAAGGGCAGTATGCTCACTGTTACATGAAGGATCCCAGGAAATGATAAGGGGAACAAGTCTCTGGGTCATCGTCTGGCTCCAGGTTCCCTGAGAACTGAGAGTCCCCTTGGGGGTGTCACTGGGAGAAGCCATGAATAATTCCTGGAAGCAGGGCTCACCCCCGTCAAGTCATCAGGCAGAGTGTAGAAGTGGGCATGTCCTAGGGATCCCACAGGAATAGGTCTGGGGTGGGGAGGTGGTGGTTGCTCTGTTTTTTTGGCTGCTGAGTCCACAATAACTTACCCCTGGCCATCAGGGACGGGTCAAAGCAGAACATCTCTGGGAAGTGAAATGACTCTCCTGAGCTGAGATAGGCAGCAGACACCAGATTGGCACATGGTCCCAGAAGCCAAACACAGGAAAGGCTCATCCAGGCATCTTCCGGTTTACAAGGATGAGGATCGGCAGGCGAATGGATCAACAAAATATGGGTCGGCCATACAAGTGGAATATTATTCAGCCAGAAAAAGGAATGGAGTCCTGACACATGCTACAACTTGGGGAAACTGGATAATGGTATACTAAATGAAATGAGCCAGACACAAAGGACAAAGACTGTATGAGTTCACTTACATGAGGCACCCAGAATAGTCAGATTCATAGGCAGATCGCAGATCAGAGGTTACCAGGGACTGGGGGGACATGAGAATATGGAGTTAATTGCTTAGTGGGGACAGTTTCTGCTTACAGTGGTGACAAATTTCAGAAATAACAGCAATGGTTGCACCACATTGTGAATATAATCAGTATCACCAAAATTGTACACTGGAAAATGGTTAAAATGGCAAATTTTATGCTGTCTATATTTTACCAGAGTTTTTAAAATATTTTTAATTCAGGAAACTAAAATAGAGCGAGAACAGAAGGCATCTCTTGGTGGTGACAACCCTGCACTCTTAACCTGTCACAACTCATGCTGCTTTGCTCCCCTGTCCCCGTATCTGGTGCTCAGGTGGAGCCAGGGGCTCATCTTCACCATCACCCCAGAAGGCTCTTTCACCTGCCTCCTTCTTGTTTGTCTCCCAATCTGCCCTTATGTTGACTTTATTTTGGTAAAATATAAAGTACAGTAGCTTCCTGAGAAATGGGTGCATGGGATATAAATTTTTTAAGACTGCAAGTCTGAAAATCATTTTATTCTATTCTCAGATTTGATTGATAGGCTGAATAGAATCAGGCTGGAATTCATTTTCCTTCCATATCTTGAGGGCATCACTCATTGTCTTTTTGTGTCCAGGTTGCTTCGAGGCTGAGAAGTCAAAGCCAGTCTGACACCTGTCTCTGTGAATATGCTTGTTCTCTTGCATTAGGTTTATTTTATTTCTTTTCTCTGTGACAGCTCATCACTTTTTTGTCCTTGATGCCTCAAAATTTCATGAAGTGGCTCTATTTGGATTCATGGATTCATGAACCCTTTCAATCTGAAACACATTCCTTTCATCTTGGAGATTTTCTCTTGAATTACTTCACATTATTTTCTCCTTTCTATTTTCTCTCCTTCCACTTTCTGATCTGGCCCACTAATTTTCTAATCATTTTTATTTTCCATCCCTTTATCTTTTCACTCTATTTCTGTGAGATTCCTCAACTTTATCTTCCTATCCTTATTCTGGGTTTTTCACTTCTAGAAGGCTTTTAATCTTCAAGCAATCTTTTTTTTTTTTTATTGGCTAGTTTTAAGTTATTGACTTGTAGGAGTTTGTATAATCTGGAGAGAAGCCCTTTGTCTATTGTATGAATTGCAAATATGGAGCCCCATTCTGTGACACCTTTTCATTCTCTAAATGGTATCTTTGGAGGAGCATTCTAAATTTTAATGAACTCCAATTAATTGATCTTTTAATTTTTAATTAGTGTTTTTTTGTGTGTCCTATTTAAGAAATCTTTGCCTACCTCAAAGTCATGACAATATTTTCCTATGTTTTCTTCTGGAAGTTTAATTGTTGTGCCTTTCGCATTTATATCTACCTTCCATCTCAAGCTGATTTCTGTGTGTGGTGTGAGGTAGGTGGTAAATGTCTGATCATTTGCTCTGGCCTCTTTCTTTCATGTTAGAGACTTTGTTTAGATGTCTGGTAATCCTTGGTCACTTTCACATGTTTAAATATGGGGAACTAAAACTTTGTTTAGAAACTGAGTGTGTGGATAGGGAATGTCAACAATGAATTCCCTCCAAGTTCATCTGGAATATCAACACATTAGTATCTTTACAGCCTTTCCTCTGGTGCTGGACAGACTCCCTAAAGAAAATTCCTTCAATCTCCAGCCTGGAGATCCCAGCCTGGCTGTCAGTGTTCTAGGAGTCTGGGGAGAGGGTCTGGGGGTCCCAGGAGCCACCTCAGCTAGCCCGTCAGGTATAATAAGCACCCCCATCCCATGTCAGATGGCCCCATGCAGAGTCACCCAGGTTTTACCTTCTCCAGAAAAGCGGATGTCCAAACTTATGGAAAAATAGAGGAGTGGAGGATCTCTTCTCACCGAGCACACACAGTAGGGCTGCAGCTCTTGGTGTCTAACTGCTTCTGGAAACTCCTCCTCCTGCAAGTTTTGAGGATTGAGCTGCGTTGAGTTGAGTTGGCCGTTTTCTCTACCACCAGGTGAAGACTCAGTCTTCTGAAATCTGCTCTCAGTTACCACTTGTCCATATGCTTCCCAGAGTCCCAGATCATGCTGCTGTCCTCCTCTCATGCTCTTGCAAGTTTACACCTTCCTAACAAATCATAGTGTAGTGGGGCAGGGGAAGCAAAAGTTGCCTGTTCAGTCTGCCATCTTTACCTGGATGTTGGTATAAACATTTTTTTTTAAGAAAGCAATTGACAATATATACCAAGATACCTTTTCATCCCACTTCTAGACTTTTAGGAATTTATCCTAAAGAAAGCATCAGAAAGATGGACACAAGTTTTTATTTTGATGTTCACTGCAGTGTTATTTATAAGGCAAAAAACTGAAAACAAATTAAATGATCCCCAATAGAAAAATGGTTTGGAAAAGTGGTTGTGCCTCCATATGATGAATAGTGAAAGTCATTAAAAATAATATCTATGAAGAATATTTAATAATAGGCAAAATGTTCGCAATATAATCAGTAATGATAAAAGGCTATAAAACTATATGTCCAGTTTCATTCCAATTCTAGAGAGAGAGATAAATGGATAGAAGGAAGCATACACTCACTGAAGGAGGAGGAGAAGGAGGGAAGGGAAGGCGTGGGGAAGGAGAAAATAAAGGAATACCAAAATTTTAGCTATAGTCATCTTTAAATATTAATGCTATAATCAGAAAAAAATGTTTTAAAATTGAAGCTAGGGTCTTGCCTTGTTTCAGCAATTCTCTAGTCCTTATAGCTTACTTGCATGTCCATGTCATGACTCATGAAGTCATCCTGCCTAGAAGACTTACTTTCCAACTGACTCCTACCTGTCCTTCCATTCCCAGCCCAAGTGTCATCCTCTTTTAGATTCCTGTCCCCTCCAGGCTGTCCATTCTCTCGTTCCTAAGCCCCAGGTGTATGTCTTTATTAGAATGCCTTCCACATTATTATACCCAATGGTTTTCTTTTCTATGACCTTCTGGAGGGGATAAACATGTGCTGTTCACCTATATGTCCTCAGCCACATGCAGAGCACCTGGCACAAAGCAGAGCTTTACTGAGGACGACCGTAAGTGTTTGAATGGCACCGCGTTAATGGGATAGACTGTAGGAATGAATAGCATTTCCAGGGACCATCTTTCAGGGTTTGGTTGTGTGTTCATCTGTGCTCTCCTAGTTTTCCATGATTGTGCAAAGCCTAAACTGTTAGACCTACAATGCCAAACTCAAGATAATCTGTGCTCCTCTGTGACACCTACCCAAATTATACTTACAAAGTTTAAGAGGAAATCATCTGCAAGCCTCTGTAGACCGGCCTTACAAACCAATCTCAGAGAGAAAAGGCAAACCCCATGGGCCGCAGCTGCAGTTGACAAGAGTAGCTCAAAGCACAGGGCTCTGTAATAATTATCATTATTTAACATCATTCCACAAGGAACCATTAGAGGAACAAGGCTTGAAATTAGAGTCAAACGATTCCCTCTTCTCTTCAATCTACACACACAAGACCACAGCAGCACAGCGAGAGGGGTGGGAAGCTGTGCTCAGTTATACTGTAATTATTTCTAACTCCATCCCCAACCCCAAAATACTGTCCTGTCACATGGCTTGTCATTTTTGCATGGCTCAGTCTATCATAACTTGTCACATTTTCCCAGCTTTTATTGCAGTTTTCATGAAGCACATGTATTCCTGGTAGAATAATGGCTTAGGCTGGAAGATTCTTTTTAAAAGCTGCTGAAACTTGGTCCTGCCTCTGCTCCTACAAAGGCTTGGCAGCAGTTCTCTCTCATTGACATGGATCTACTGTGGCTAGGATGTGAGCTTTCTGTAGTGTAGGAGCACTTGAACAGCCTTGCCTAGAGCCCCACGCCACTAGCCAGAGGCACATGGACACTCTGCAGGCCCCCTCGAAGGGGAAGGACAGTCTATCGCTGCTGGACAACCAGGCAGAGTCCATGGACTCTCTCAGTGTGCATCTCTAGTGGCTTCTGCTGGCTCAGGACCACCCACCCCCATGCCCCTTCCTAATAGCATTCTGATCTCCTTGCAGGAATTTACTTTATCTTGGGACTGTAGGCAGGGCCCTGACTTTCCTGAGCCAAGGTCAGGCAGGTGGCTTATGCTAGGCTCTGAGGCTGAGCCCTTTGCTGAATGCAAATTTGGATCAGGGAGACCAGTTGTCCAAGAATGGAAGGCGATCCCAGGATTCCCACCTTGAGGCTATTCCCACGTTTCTGCTTTCATCCTCCCATTCCACAACAAGCTTCCTTGGTTTCTGCCTATTTCTGAGCCAGGTCTGCATTCTTCCCACTGATTCTGGAGATTTCTCCAATAAATTCCAGTTAGTTTCTGTTGCTTACAACCGGAGCACCCTGGTTGACCCAACTTGTTCCTCCCTTTTCCCAAGGCCTTAGAGGCTGCTGAGAGTTCCTGAGCCTGGTGACACAGCCTTGTCCTCCTGGATCAGAACTGCAGGTCCCATGCCCTCAGCTAGCACCCCTCCTCAGGATCCCCCAGGTCCCCCACCTTTACCACACTCTCTCCCCTCTCCCTGTGTCATCAGCGGTCATTCCCCCTGCTGGCTGGCTGTCACCCTATTTGGCAGTGAATCTTGCTCAAGCTGCTTCTGCTAACTAGAATGACCACCCCAGATGTTGTGGGACCACCTGCCCCATAGAGCCATTCCCTCACACCCCAGAGGGACTCGACGGCCCCCCTGAGGGCACTTGACATGCACCTTTCAGGACACTTAGGACATTTGACCTTCTGTTACAGCTATTTCCACAGATGTCTCTTAAACTTCCTGATGGTAGTGACATGTCAGCAAACTGTTGGAAAAGCCCGAATCTTCCTGGTATTGTCCTCCTGCGTATCTATTGGTGCTGGTGCATATCCGTTTGGCTGTATCTAGATAGACTCAGCCAAGCACAGACAAATTCCATGAAGCAGAGGCCAGACCCATCCACTCTAGTTACAGGATAATCTCTGTAAGAACGTGTGCCCATCTCACTCACCTTCTTGTGAAGACCTGGACTCTGTTTTCCATTAAATGTTACATCCACTGGTCCATCTTGGTCAGAAGCAGCAGGCTTTCACTGCCATTAAAAACATCTTATTAAAAAGATGGACAGATCCAATAATAGAGAGTTAAAAGGTGGTTTGGGTTCAGATGTGCACCTGGGAGATAGTACTGCTTTCCACTGAATAAAACTCCAAGGCTTGGCTGAGCTTTCAGCCTCCTCTGTCCCTCACCAGTGCACAGACATACATACATGTGCATCCACATGCACACACACATCCACACACAGCAGGCACCCAGCCTCATCTCAGCAGGACTTGCCCTTCCTCCCATATGCCCTTGCCTGCCTGTCCTCTTTGCCGTTGCTTATGCTCAATCTGAAACATCCTCTTCTCATCTCCACCCAGCAACATTCCTTTGGTTTTTCAAAGCCCCTCTGCTACAACCCACCACTGCCAAGAAAGCTTCCCACCCCCTTTCTCCCCGAACCTTCTGTAGCTCTTGGAGGGTATTTGCTTACCAGCCTGCTGTATATGGGGACTGGTATATGTCAGTGCCTCCCACCAGATCATAGTTTACTGGGGGAAAAAGAATGAACACCTCTCCTTTAGTTTCCTCACCCACAAACTGGGTATAATAGCAGCCCTCAGTTTGCTGGGAGGGTCGAGTGAGCTCAGGTACGGAGAGCGCTGACGCGCCGCCTGGCTTCAGCAGCCCTCTCGGGAGCACAGGCTGCCTGTGGGCCCCATGCCTTACCGTGGGCCCGTGCTCTCCACGTTTGGAGATGAGGAAGGTGAGCACACAGAGGTCAAGTGCTTGTCCCAAGGTCGCCAAGCCCCTGAGTAGAGTCAGAGGGCTCACACCTTGTCCAGCTGGCTCTGAAGTCCGCTTTCTTCCCCTCCACCTAGACTAAGACTGCCTCCGATTCACCCACAGTCAGGCCCTCAAGCGTTGCCTTTTTTGAATTTTGAGGAAGGAAATAACCATGTCAATCCACCTTTTTCTTAAAAGAAATCCCCATTTACGAACTTACACCACAACTTAGCCAAGCTCCCAGTAGACTTTTAGCACACCTTTGTGCCCTCAGCCAGCAACAGCAGGTTTGGGTGCAAGACGGGGCCGAGGGGGTCATGCAGGGGGTGAAGATCCATTCGATTCACTGAAAGCACTGTGGCACTTTCCCGTGCAGGGGCAGGGGCGTTCTCTCCGCAGAAGAAAGGCCTTCTCCAGATGTTGTGGGTATCACTGCCTTCTCCACAAACCAGGGCTCAGGAAACCCAGAGCACCAATGCTGAGTCCCTCGGTCCGGGAGACGTCCTCCCCCAGCACCTGCTCCCAGAGGCTCCATGACCTCTGCAGCGCCCGGAAACCAGGAACTGGCCACTCAGGTGGCCTTACTCTTAACACGCTCTCAGTGAGTGACAAGCATTTCTCAGTGGACTTCGGCTGCGGGGTGCAATTTGTCAGCACCCCTGCGTCCTGCAGGGCCACACCAGCTCTGGACCTGAAATAACAGCTTCTGGTAGGATTGCCAGCTTCAGTAATTCAAAGTGCAGGATGCTCAGTGAAGTTGGGTTTTCACAAAAATAATAATATTGTAGTATAAGTATATTCCATGTAATATTTCAATATACTTAGACTAAAACATCCTTCATTGTTTAGTGAAACTCAAATTTGACTGGATAGGCTGTATTCATCCGACAACCCTAATCTTTGGTAATAATCAATATGAAGGTGCTGCCAGCCCCATGCTAAGAAATAATTTTTCTGTAAGTGTGTGTGTAAGAGAGAGAGAGCAAAAGGAAGAGAGAAGGAAAGGGAGGAGGGAGGGAGAGAAAAGTCATGTCTTAGGTTTTGGAATAGAAACAACAAAAATTCTGAACAAATTGAACTTGAAGCTGTCTTGTCAGAATAGACACTGAGCGGCTCTCTCCCAGGCCAGCCCGACTGCCAGGGAGATCCTACGCATTGCACAGGGTGTCAGCTTAGCGGCCATGACCATGGGATCCCTCACTGACAGGACTCTGCTTCCCATGGGTTTCCGGGAGCCCCTGGTTAGGGTGAGTCTGACAATGTCACGTGCACTTGGGGCTGGTGCTTCCAGGTGCCCGTTTCCAGAATAACAAGAATCCAGGTGCTGATGAATGTTTGGCTTCCCCTGTCCTGGCTGTCTCATTTGCCTGCATTTGTGTCAAAGGGGGACACTCAGCGATCATGGGGACCCCCATGTCTAGTTGTCTGTTATTTGTACTGAGTGGGAGCAGGATCCCACTGGGCAGTGAGCAGTGGGCCAGGGTCCCTGCAAGGCTGACCCTGGGGTCCATCTGCACACTCACAGGACCTGCCTGGACCTGCCTGGGTTCATCCTCCCTGAGACGATGCGGGTTAAAAGGCTGCTTGAGGCTCTGAGCCAAACCTGTTCTGGCTTATTGCCACCAAAGACGAGCAGGGCCAACTGAATGGCCAGTCCCCAGGTTCTGGGCGTTGCAGACCATGGAGCCTCTGGGAGCGGGTGCTGAGGGCGGACGTCTCCTGGACGCGGGGTCTCAGCCTTGGTGCTCCGGGATTGCTGAGTCCCAGTTCCTGCAGAAGGCCGTCCTTCAGCCGGGAAAAGTCCCCCTCCCACTGCTCTGGAAAGTACCACAGTGCTTTCAATTAGCCTCACTACACATGCCTGGAGCGCCCCACCCTCCTTTTCTCCAGGGATCCAGTTCTTCACTTTCATCAAGGCCCAGGACATTTTCATTCCCTGCCTATCACTCTCTCTGCAAAGTGTCCTTCCATTTACTTACTGGCTTGTTCACTGTCTGCCTCTACAATTCACCCCCATAGATGTGTAAATTCCTTAAGAGTAGGAAAGCCCTGCCTTGTGGCAAGTAGGGAGACTGAAGAGATATAACATGCTCAGGAAATTATCATTGTTGAAATATGATGCCACCTCTACCAAGAACTCCTCCTGGATTTCCTCCAGCTGCCTTATGATCCCTCCGTGCTCAGAACCCACTGCAGCACTGGAGCAGCCCTCTCTAATATACTGATCATATCTGATTTGGATTATAAGCTGTGTCATATTCCTCCTACTGGACTGCACGTTCCTGGAGGGCAGAATCTGAGCCTTACCTAGTGCGCTCTGTACAGGTTGTATGTACCCCATATTTTGAACAAACCCATCTGTGAAAGCATGAACAAATACAGGCAGTTGGGCTAGGTCTCTGGGACCCACAGAATATTTGGTGCAGGGTATCAAGGCTCACATTCTCAGCCCCAGCTCTCCCCTAACAAATCCCCGCACCTCCCTCCAGGATGGCCGGGAACCAGACCTGCGGGCTCTCCCTGGTGCTGACAGCCCTGCACTGGGCTGCGTCCCATGAGCAGCAGCGCCACTCTAGGAACACACACCCCCTCACATGATCCACTCAGGGTATCACTGCCTGATTTGTGGGCAGGGGCCCCCTCAACCCTGAAGGTCCTGGGCATAGTGCAGGTGTCAGGGCAAGGGATGGGGTTGGGGAGCGGCACATGGGAGCCCTGGGCAGGGCTCAGCAGCCATGGAGGGAGAGGCGCTTGGGAAGGGCTCGGCAAGAGTTTGTCTTCGGGTGAAAATGAGGACTCCAGGCTTCTCCCTGGTACCTGTCCTGGAGCATGGACAGAATGCTTCCACAGGCCCATGCAGATCCACGCCCGCACCCCAGGCCACCCAGCTGTTCCGCTGCTGGAACAACACGACCGTCACAATCACTTCAGTAGATGTGCCCTGTGCTCTGGAATTCAAGGGAAAGATCACCAGGAGGTTATGCAGCTCTGTCCCCAATTCATTCATTCAACAAGTATTCACTGAGCCATTGCCCACCAGGGATGGAATGCCATCCTCCACCCACACCTTCCCTACGTTATTGCTAATTCACACCCATGCTTTTTCTATGGGAAACTGAGGATTGGAAATGTGACCCGGCGTGTCAGAGGTCACACCATAAGTGTGTCCAGGTCTTTGTGATGCCCACACGCTTAATCAGTGTCTTCCATGCCTCTTACTAGTTTTCCATTGTATTTTGTTCAAGAAAAGCACATGCTTCTATATGCTTTCCAAGTCTACCTAGATGCAGATTTTAACAGAAGGAGAAAGCCCCTTTCTTTCAGTCATCCATGCAGCAATCAATTCCTGAGTACCAATTTCGCATCGGGCCCAGAATAACCTGCCAGGAAGGCCCCCAACAGGAGTGAGACCTGTCACCTACTCACACGACGGGCAGTCCAGTGGGGAACAGTGTGAGGAATGGCAATCCAAAGTGACTGCGTAGTAAGGGTGGCCTGTGAACCACTGTTGTGGCCCCTAGACTTTTCCTTTAACCTATCTGCAAGGTGGGAATAAAAATAGTGAGTAATCTTCAAACCCTAATGCCACACACATAGATTGTGCGTGCATGCGCGCACACACACACACACACACACACACAGAAACACTTCCCGTTGTAATGAGCATCATTTTGATTTTATACCTCTGTTTGTTTTTGCCTGTCACAGGCCAGGGTTTTCCTGTTGTCTTTCTTTTTCTCTCTCCCTTTCTTTCCTTATTCCCCTGGTATGACAACCCTGAAGAGAATTGGAATACTAGGCTGCTTGAGAGGTATCATTAGAAGTGCATTGATATTATTTAAGACAGGGCTCATTAAAACAAAATAATAAAGAGCCAGATGATAGCAGGGAAAGCAGGTTGTCTGGGTGCCTCCGCACAAAGTACTTCATTAGTGTTCCTAATTAATACTAACAACTGTCATGAAATAAAAATATCACACCCTTTAAGATCTGCCTGCCTATCAGGCACCGTTCTAGCTGAAAAGCCCCCGTGTCTGTTTCCCTGTGATCCCTTTCTGAAATAATTGGTGTGGTTTGATTGATAATGTAGATTCCTCTTTAAAAGAAAACACACTATTTTTCATAATCAGAGCCGGAATGCATAATGAGCGAGCGGGTGATGCCTTCAGCGTCAGGTCTGTCAAGGCGTGTGGTTATTTCCATATTGATGCAAACTAAGATATTACACTCCCTCATTACGTTGACGTGGCACATCTTTCAACAGTCAGCTCCGAATCATGCATTCCTTGCAAACAAAATTACCTTCATTTTCTCCTTTGGTTCGGTGGAGCTAGCAGTTAAAATGTGCCCTAACAAGCTAATCAACTAATTTTTAGAATATGTTGGAATCGTTTAATATTCTGAAAGAAAACAAGAAAAAGTTGCTAATGGGTCTGCAGGCATAAACAGAAATAAATAGACAACTGGTTCATTGAGCATTAGCATACTTAAGTTTGAGCCAGTCACGGTGGAATTCATTTTGCAAGTCAAAAAAGCAGTATCTATTTGTATCCATAAGCCAAACAACCTCATTTACTCCATACATACTTGAACAGATAACCTTGGTGTGAAGGTAACAAGGAGAAAGAATTCTTTAGAGTGGTGAGTTCTCTGGCAGGGGAAACCAGCCCCAGTGGGAGCTGACTTTGCAGCCCGGGGTTGGCCTCCTCACTCTGCCATTAAGAAATGCTCAGTTTTGGGGGGAGGGCGGTGAAGAGGGTTAGGGAGATAAAGGGGCACAAAAATTCTGCATCATAATATAACTTGGTCACAGGGATAGTAGTACAGCATGGAGAATATAGCCAATGATTCTGTAACATCTTCCTATGTTGACAGATAGTAACTACACTAGTGGGGGTGAGGGTTTAATAATATGGGTAGCTGTTGAACCGCTGTGTTGTATACTTGAAACCAATATAAGATTGTACATCAACTATACTTCAGTGAAAAAAAAGAAATGCTCAGTTTTATCCAGGGGTAGTCCAAGAGCTCAGAGGAACCCCAAAGCTTAGTGCGACCCAACGACAAGGTCATGAATGTCATGAGATAAATTTTCTGTGGTGGTCCTCAGTGAAGGAGCCTGGGAACAGCTGTTGGGGGCCTGCACCCAGGATGGTCCCAGGGTGGTTGAGAGGAGTCAGCAGACACAGAGTTGGTGTATTGGTCAGCTCGGGCTGCTCTAACAAAATACCACCGACTTGGGACTTAAACAATAGACATTTGTTTCTCATTGTTCTGGAGGCTGGAAGTCCGAGATCAAGGTGTCAACCAATTCAGTTCCTGGTGGACTCACTGCTCCTGGTTTGCCTTCTCACTGTGTCCTCAGGTGGTGGACAGAGAACTCTCTCTTCCTCTTCTTATAAGGGCACTAATCCCATGTGGAGCCCACCTCCAAACACCATCATGCTGGGACTTGAGACTTCAGCATATGAATTTGGGGGTGACAATTCAGTCCAGAGAACCGGGGTTTAAATCTCAGTCACTGGGATCCCACCAGCTGTCTGACCTTGGGCATGTTCTCATTGTAAATTGGGGTAGGGGGATAAGGGGTTCCCCTTCATGGGCTAGAGGGAGGGGTGCATGTAGTCACGGGCACAGGGCTTAGTACGTGGTGTGTCCACCTGGGCGTCGGCCATGTCCTCCTCCTCCTCCTCTCTAGGGAGCCTAGCACCCTGCTCTTCAGGCAAATCCAACACCCCTCCGGTCTCCTAACCTGCCCCACGGGAGTCTGTGAATGTACTTTGACTTTGTTTAGGAATCAAGATGGTGTCACATTTGTCAGACAATCAAAATAGACAGGGCCAAACACATCCCTCCAGTGTGAACTTGAACTTTAAACGATGCTAAACCAGTGCCTCAAGGACCAATATGACCAAATTCTACTTTGGTTCAGAATACCAGCCGCAAATGGTAACCTTGTAGGTCTAAGATGTCCCCCTGTCAGTCCTTACTTAATAAGCACCCTCACCTCTTGCCAGCACCAATCATCATTTCTGACAAACAACTTGGGTGATTTTTCTTAACCTTGCAGTTTTTGCCTTTATAAGCCTCCATTTTGTAGTCTGATGGGACACAGTTCTGTGTCTCCTGGGCTGCAGTCCTAAAAAATCCCCAATAAAACTTTATCTGTTTAACCTGACCAGGATTGTTGCTTAATTTCTTGGACAACAGGCCCCACCTTCCTGCCTTTGCCCAGGCTTGCTCTCCACCTGACTGTCCTCTCTTCCCTCCTTCACCATCTTCCACCCACCTGAATCCTACCCACCCTTGTCTTCTGAGGCCCTTCTCAAAGACACCCACTCCCCCAGATCCGTCCCTGTCCCCACTTAACATACTTGGCAGCTGACGGAGCCTCCCTGACTTTGACCCTTTCCAAGACCACACAGATGACTGACTCTCTCTCTGCTGAGCTGTGAGGTCTCAAGGATGAGGACAGAGTCTTGGTTTTCAGGTGTCAACATGGGCTATGGTGCTGGCACATAGACACTCAGCCCAAGTTTGCCCGATGGACGGATGAACAGAGGGGCAGACATCTGAAGGGTGGATGGATAAAGGGATGGGATGATGCTTTATCTACATTTTTATTGCTTCCTATCCTTCTCATCAGCTGACAGTCAAGGGCATGTGTATTTTTATCCCTTTGACTGCACTGTCCTCAGGAGGACCCTGCACCCTGCCCAGTCTAGACCTGCCATTCCCCAGGGCTAGCATGCCCTCCTTTTCCACTGAGCACCTGCCACCTTAGAATGTGGCATTACTTATATGTGTGGTGAGAGCTAACCTCTTTCACAACCTGGATGGCACCAGCATGGACAAATGGGACACGTGCTGGTAGACATGCCAGAAGGAGGTGTACTGGCTTCACGCCAGCCCTGCTTCTGGGTCTCTACCCCGGTGAGGCTTACCTCTCTGTCCCCAGCACAAAGTAAGTGACACTCGGTAGAGGCTGGATGGAACTGAGTTGCCTCAGGCTGGCCAGCCCACACGGAGATGCAGGTGCCCCTGCTCTGGGTGCAGTGGCCAAGGCTACCCCGGACCATAAAACAAACACTTCTTCTCCTCAACCAGCCCAACTTTGCTAGACAGCCAAGATTTAGGAGGGGCATTTGCATTCTGTCACTGATCCCCAAAGCTACATTTTTAAAAAATCTAAAATGAAATATAATCTGCTAGGCAATAGCTCATCATTTTCCCCAGAGGTCCCGCCGTAGCTCTTGGCGTAGGCCTCAGTTCTGTGCGAGGACTGATGGCCCACCCACCCTGCCTCGGCGTGGCGTTTTGCCAGTCCTCCGACACGGCACTGATTCCACTGCTTCTTGCATCACACCTGGCACTATTATCCCGGTTTTCGGGTGGGGAAAGCTGATGCCCCTTGCTGTCGAGTGACTTGCCCAGGAACTTCTCCAGGAAGATCCGGGGCAGCACTTGAAACCAGGTCTTGCACAACTAAGCGCATTTCCTTTCCTGTGTCCCAGGTGCTTCTCCAGAGTCTATGGAATCTGCTCATCATTTAGCAAATAGCTCCTGAATATCTGTTTTGTGCCAAGCCCTGTTCTGAGAACTGATGAGAGGGAAAGAGCCCCTAAGTGTGAAGGTGCCTGGAGCGTCTAGCGGGAGAAGGGGGCCCGGCCGCGGGAGCAGGGGCCACGGAGACAGGAGAGGAGCGGTGAGCGAGAGCCCAGGCTGACTTCAGGTTACAGGGCTTTTAGGAGGTTTGCATAATTTATTTCCTTTTGGAAACCACCGTCTAAATTTATAAATACAGCCATGCATTTTCCTCTTTTGAAGAAAACCTACAAGCAGAAATTGCTAACTCATAACCCACAGTCAAGAAGTAAGAACATCATGTACTGGCTTGAAAAAAGATATTCTCAGAGCTCATCCGTGCAACCACGACTTAACAGTGTTTGTTTTACACAGATGCACTTTAAAAACTCTCCAGGTAGCACTTTTTAACAACCAGGTTGGCAACATGGAACAGAATGAGAACGTGCCATTGACAAGCAGGTGGGAAGCTGGCAGGAGGGGGCAGGGTTGATGTGAAGGGAAAGGGAAAATGGGCCTTCCTTGGGCAGTGGCAGAGAGCCCTGCTTCACTGCGGCTCCGCACAGGAATGGGTCCTCGCTGTGAAAACCTGGGAGCATTATTTAGAAGGTAGAAGTCTGCTCCTCTTACCCATCTCACTCAGGCAGGGAGGTGTCATTCTATTTTCACTTTTCTCATTCCTTTAACAAAAATCTTAAAAAAAAAAAAAAAAAAGATATCTAAAGAACCAAGCATCAGTTTTCTAGAAAGGGCAACTTGAGAAATTGTTAGACACAGACCCCTAAAATTGCGTTTAAGGGGTCAGAAGACAGCAGAAGTTGCTTTAGCTGGAGCCCCAGCAAGTACACTTGTAGCTGTGATGGCAACAAATGCAATGTTACAGTTGCAGAAAACGTATATGTCAATGTTGGCCGCTTCCTCCGTCTTTGTGCAGGCGTGACCTCAATACGCACGTGTGAAGGGTTGTCATAGAAACGGTAGCTTACCCTCTGGACCCGTGAGACAAAATGGCCCCAGGCATCTGAGCCACACAGCAGCTGGGTGGGTGAGCTCGAGGAGAGGCGGAAGCCGGGTGGAGACAACAGGGCCCCTGGTCCCCCCGGGAGGCATTCTTCCTGGGCCCCTGGGGGAGGTGCGGGCGCCGGGAGACCACCCCGCCGGAAAGGGCCGCCAGAGTGCAGGTCACCCTCTCAAGGGCCCCGTGCGGAGCAGGATTTGGGGGGGTCAGAGGAAGGAATGACTCCCACCGCAGGGTTCAGGGAGGACTTCCTCCAGACACGGGCTTGCAGCTGGGCGCTGAGGGGAAGACGGGGCTCTGCGGAGGGACAGTGCAGACAGAGGGACCCGCGTTCGGAATTCTGTGTAACTAGGGCGGAGTAAGTGCCGGGGACAGACGTGGAAGACACATCTGGAGAGGCAGATGTGCGGCTCCACATCAACAAACGGCTTCCGTACACAAACCGGACAGATGTTTGTGGAGCTGAGAAGCTTCTTGGTGGAGATAATACTTTTTAAAAATGTGGGCTGCAGCTTTTTCAGGGGTTACTAAAACAGATTTTAAAGATTCTGATGATGAATGTTTCTAAATACTTTAATGGTTCCTTTTATTTCTTGACTTGCGTATGGTAGCACAGCCAATTCTTGGAAATTAACATCCATAGAAAATTTGGGGATTTTTAGGATGCTACATTTTGGGTTTTTTTTGTTTTGTCATCAAATTACATTTTTTTTTTTAATCCAGATGGGGTGGGGACAGGTTGTTAAAAGAATCCCAAGTGACTTATGAAAGGCTGAGCCCTAGGCTCTGTCATCGCTGGGAGGCTTGGGCTCCTCCGGCTACATCCTGGCTGTGTGACCATCAGTCATGGGCCCCTTCCCTGGCTGGAGAGTCAGGGTGATGCCACGCGGAGCCTCTAAAGCCACCCATGGGTCTCTCAATGGCAATCATTCCAGGCACATGGAAAATACCAGATTGCATGTCAGGAAGTTAATGGGACTGGACACCAGGTAAATGGAAGCAAAAAGAAATGGGTCTGCCCTGGGCTGAGCCCCCCGGGAGCCTGGTCAGAGTGAGCTACACCTTGGGCGAGCTTTAGGCTGGGAGCTGTATAGTTTGGGGGCGATCGGGAGCCCATCACATTCACTCTGGTCCTTGGGGCCCCATTTGGAACCTCAAACTTTTGCTGCAGATGAAAAAATATGCTCTGACAGTCAGGCAGACAGGGGTAGGGACCCCATCTCAGGCACCCAGGAGAGAATTACTGACTGTGCCCAGCAGCAGGCAGGGCTGGCTCCCTCCGCTTTCCCAGAGTTCATCAGGTGGCCTCTGGCCCAGACCCACCCAGCAGCACCTGCAGACTCCCCAGGGAGCCCCAGTCTAAAGCACTGTGCTTTTTTTCTCAAAATATACTTATTGACCACGGCATTCTGTCTTGTTTATTAATTAGTTAACATTTTCAAAATGCTTTGATGATGAAAAGAGCTGCTTGGCAGCTAAGTCTCTATGGTTATTTCTGCTGTTATTTATATAACACCACACAGACAATGCTACACAGCCCTGTGGGTGATGGACAGCTTCAAGCAAAGAACAAAGTCCTGCCCCAGCAGAGTTGGAAGATTCCAGCACAAGAGCAAAAACAAATGAAACAAAACACCAGCAAAATGGAGCACGGATGAATCAGACTCTTCTGAGCCCAGTGACTAGAAATCAACGGGCACCTGGAGAATTGCCGAGCTCCAGGCAGTCCCGGAGCTGAGCCGAGGGGCATGTGTTCCCTGGACACATACGGCATGAAGAGCATCTGAAATGAGACCCCCTGTGTTGCTCTGGAGGCCACACCTCGCGGACCCCATGAGGGGCTTCACGTACCCCAGGGCCATCATTCTCAAGGCCTCACTGTGTCACTGCCCTCCTTTTGGTTGGGAAAGTTGAGCTGAGGTGGGCCTGAACCCAAGCTCCCCTTTCCTGGCTCCATCTTTCCCTGACAGACTGATCTTGATATTATCCCAGTATAACATGGTAGAGAAATTCTCCTGCAGCTAGTGAGTAAATTTCTCTCAGGGAGGCTCCCACCGTTGTTGGGAAAAACTAATTAACAAATCTCCACTTGAAGCAGAAGCAAAGTTCCCAAGAGTCTGAGGGCTGGAATCTGCCCTGTGCTGGTGAGAGCTGGGGGAGAGGGGAAAGAGGCAGAGGGCAGGGAGGGAGGGGGAGGGATGGAGCCTGTGCAAAGCACAGTGGGAAGGTTTGACAACCCCTGAAGTTGCCATACTGGTGAAGGGCTTCGTGCAAATGGATCTTCCACGGAAACCAACAGAGAAGGTGAACTTGTGTACAGGTGAATGAAAGGACCCGAAACAGCGTGCAGACTCAGATGGGAGTGTGATGAAGCAAGCTCAGGGCACAGCTCCAGATTCTCACGGACATGGTCTTGAGGGTTCAAGCCAGGTTGACTTAAATCCTGCCTGACAGAGACGCCAGCCTTCATCGGGAAACATCAGAATCTGAGCTCCAAGAGATCAGAGGCCACTTCTGCAGAGGCGGATTTGCCAAGAAGCCAACAAAGTTTATGGTCCAGGGCCCCTCAGTCACACGGGCCCCTCCTGAGGCAGTAGGAAAGCTCTAGCAACTTGGTACTTGGGAGTCTGTGTCCTTTTAAAGAGGGCCCCCCAAACTGCATAAGCTTCAGGTCACATAAGCCCAGGGCCTCCTGGCTCAACTGCCTTGTTCACCACTGTATCCTCAGAACCTACTAGCACTGTGCCTAGCACACAGTAGGTGACTTAAAGCTATGCAAGAGAAGTTTTGATGGGTAGAAGGAAAAAAATTTGAATGGTTAGACAGTTGGATAGAAGAAGGAAACATGGATGGATAGTTGGATGGAAAAAGGATGGATGGAAGGGAGTAAAACATGAATAAATGGAGAGTTGGATGAAGAAAGGGTAAGAGGTGGGATGGGAGGAAAGAAAAGAGGGACAGATGGGGAGTGGATGCACAGAGTTACATGGGTAGAGGAGTGGATGGGTGCACGAATGGAAGGGAGAAGGGGTGTAGATGAAACAGTGAAGGCCAATTAGAACTGAAGAGAAATTGATAGCTCTTGACTAAAGGGGAGCAGTTCCATTTTAATTTAATTTATACAATGCCAAAAAATAGCTGGAAAGGGCCTCAAAAATATAGCTCAGATTCCTCCAACTTTATGTGTGAGAATACTGAAATCTTCACATAATAGTTTCCAGGGAAGAGTGACCCACAGTGAGAGCAGTGCTTGCTTGCAGAGGCCTCCATGGCCACAGACAATGTCAACTGATATGCAAAGCAGGGAAAACAAACTACAAGTTCTGTTTACATTCTTAGTTTCAAGGTGAACTATTTATTTTCAAAGTTTCCCTCTTGATGAGTTCATTAGCCACCCTAGTGAATTTAGAAGTGCTTGAATTTCAAGAAAAATGTTCTCTGTCTAGCCTCCCACGGCACAGCAGGGCTTCAGAGCAGCAGAGAGATTCCCACGCTGACACTGCGAACGGAGCTGTGACCCAGAGCACAGGGCTCCTCCTTCACAGCTCCCCGAAGAGAACCAGAACATGGAGCCAGGGTGCTTGAATATCCTTGAAGATTCTTCTCTGATTGTTTTGTCCATTACCCCTTGATTTTGAGAGGGAATCTGCAGGTTCCAAGGAATGGAAAGTCCCCTATTTGCTAAGAGTTGGTGTTTAGTGAAGGGTTAATGGTGATCTACCATCTACGTTCACCTTCAAAGCTCCACCTGGGAAAATGGTGCTCTAATGGGTTAAATTGTGTGTGTGTGTCCCCGCCAAAGTTATGTCCACCAGAACCTCAGAATGTGACCGTATTTGGAAAAGGGTCTTTGCAGATGTACTTAACATAAGGAACTCGAGATGAGATCATCGTGGATTAGGGTGGCCCCACATCCAGTGATGAGTGGTGTCCTTATGAGAGACAGAAAAGGAGACACAGAGAGACCCGGAGAGGGCCACATGACTGGAGGCAGAGACCGGAGGGACGCCAGGAGCCACCCGAAGGTGGAAGAGCCAAGGGAGGATCCTCCCCCTGAGAAGGGGTGCAGCTCTGCCCACACCTTGACCTGGGACTCTGGCCTCCAGAACTGTGAAAGAATGAAGTTGCATTGTTTGAAGCCACCCAGTTTGTGATAATTGATTATAGCAGCTACAGGAAACTCAGATATTTTCTCTCAGTTGGCCCAAATAAAAACCCTCTTTCCTCTTCCCCTAATTCCTCCCATAGTGATGGAATACCTGTCTGAAAGGAATGGAAATTATGCAAGTAAAATGATAATTGTGATTAAATTCTTTCTTCCTCCAGGAAATAGAATCCCATCGAGGCAGATGTGAACCTTTGGAAAAGGTGGCTCCATCCCTGTCTTGGCTGGATGCTTCTATACGGCCTAGGTCCCATTTTCATGTCCATGTAATCAGGCTGATAGTGATTTGAAATATACATTCTTGTTGTACCTAATAGGACATGTATTCTTATGGTATAGGCACACACCGCATGGTGACTTCTGTGCAGTAACCGCTCAACGAGTCTGTGCTACCAGGTGTGGTCCAAGTGATGGTCACTTCAGAGATGATACCTGCCGTGCCCGCTTATTCTCCAGGAGACTAGAGAATCCATACTTTTGATTTAAAGCCTAGGGAATATACTTATTCCTTTGGAGGAAAACAATCTTATTCTATCAGAACCATGATTTCTGAGTTAGAAATTAAATACTTTGATTTGGCAAAAAAATGAAAAGAAATTGGGGGATAATTCCTAAGCCACCATGCACTGAGTCCATTTTGCAACAATATGCTTGCAAGCAGTGGTCAGAAGATGAGGAGAGCAAGGACAGAGTAGGAATCCCAGCTGCTACTGACTAACTGCGGACCCTGCAAAGTGCAAAGCCAGATGCTCTACCTAGTAAGCAGCTTACAACCTGGGGTGACTTTGTCCCCCAGGGGCCATTTGGCGATGTCTAGAGGCATTTCCAGATGTCCCAGCTGCAGGGGTGAAGGTGGGGGAGAGTATTGGTGGTAAAAGCCAGGGACGCTGCTAAACACCCTACAGTATATAGGACAGCACCCCCCCCCCACCTTAAAGTATTCCCCAGCCCAGAATGCTGATTGTGCAAAGGTGACAAAGCCTGGCCTAGCTGCCGTCGTGTAGCCCCCGGGCACAGACCCATCCATAATGCCCAGCAGACCCAGCCAGCAGAAAAGGAGACGGAGCTTCAGGGCTCACTCATGTGCTCGCACCCATGGCAAGTTTGGAAATCCTTAGTTTACTCTGTAAGGATCGATAACAAGAGAGCGATTATTCCCCATTCATAGGAACCTGGAAACGGATTTAAGAAAGAAAGACTTCCGGTGCTCGACAGCCTGGTAAAGTGATATTTGTGGCTGTGAGTGTTTCTGGGTGTTGACCACAGCTAGAGCGCAAGACCAAGGGAACACGTTCTTGTGACCTGCCGGCCCATGTTTGCCTCTTGGCTTTCTTCCTCTGCTTTATCATCCATAATTGGATGACTTTTCTCCAATTTTCTCCTTGGAACAGTGAAGATAAGGTTTCTGTTTAATCATCCTCCTCTAAGCACTTGCAATCAGACAGGATATTGCCGCTTTTAAAATAAGACAATGACATTTAATGACTTTCATTTCTTCCTATACAAAAGATTAATTTATATGCTGGAGTCATCGTTTCATTGGAAAACAGCCTATTCTTTGCAAAATGCTGCAATATGATTAACAACTCAATCCCACCCTGATATTGGTAATTGTGTGGCTTTCTCTACGTGTATTTACCCTCACAGTCTCCCTTAGCCTTTGCTTTAGCATTAGGATAAAGTTAGCAAAGGGTAATTTGGAGGAGTGGTACCCTGGAATCAACCTTCTCAGCCTCCAGATATCTCTGGCATATTAATGAGACAGGACAGTCACGCCGAGGGAATGAAGTATTGGGGACCTTGCTTGAAATGCCTGCTTAGCCGACAGACCAAGGCCTCGATGATCTGACCTTCACACACCCACCTCTGGGACATGCTTCCACACACCCTCAGCCCTGGCCACACCAGGCAGCTCCTTTTCCCCAAAATATCCAATGGATCCTCACATTTCCTCATCGCTTTTCAAGACTTTTCCTTCTGCCTGAATGCCTTCTCTCGGCCTCTCCCATCAAAAGCCTATTCACCCTTCAAAGTTCATCCCAAATGTCTTGCTGTGAAACCTCCAGCGAGTCCCCTACAACACCCACTCCCTCCTTCCTGGGCTCACACAGTCCGTGCTATTAAGGACTTTGATGATGGTGCAAAAGCCACCACTTGCTGATTGTTGTTGGTGGCCAAGCGCTCTGTTGTGACAACAGCCCTGAGCTGCCGAATCACCCGGATCCTGTTACAGCTGAGGAAGTCAAGATTTCGAGAATGTCAGTGCGTGTTCAAGTTCACACAGTTATAAAGAGGGCTTCATGAGCTGTGAGTCAAACTCTGAACCTTTCTTCACCTTATAAACCCCAGTGAAGAGCCCCTCACAGTACTGCAAGAGAAGGGTGTGACAGGTCCCCCACACAGAAGGGTTACCATGGCTGCGTCCAGGGGCTTCCATGGGCAGGGTGAGACATGCCTCCTGGCTCACTGCACAGATGGACCTCTTTCCATCCCACCCCCCCCCCGAACCTGTTTCCATTTAGAAATCACTCTATTAAACGTGCAAACGGAAACCTTCTAAAATGGTGCCGTGAATCAATATTAATAAAATGTGTTCATCTCTCACCTACAACCAGATTTTCCCCTCCAAAAAAAATCACACCACTTCATCTCTCAAAGGGAAAGAAAAGGGTCAGCCGATTCGCAGGCCCTGTTCTGGCTCAGCAGCTTGCTTCTAATTCTTCCTGATGTTAATAGTTAGTGTGACCTGTTTCCTAAGAGAAAAGATGCCCTTTTGGGGTGGAGTCTTACCCGTTCCAGTTTTCCCTCGTGCTCATGGATGGCTTGATCCATGGTGACCCGCTCTTAGTGCCCCTGAAGCTACACATTACAGAAACCAGGAATCCTTGCTGCAAAAGCTTGAGTAGCTGCTGTCGGGAAAAAGAAATCACAGTTGTAACAGTTTTTCCTGAAAAGAGAGACTGACTCATCTCTGACACGGAAAGTCCTCAGCCACCTCTCTGTGCACATTCTCTGATATGATACAACTCTGTGATTACAGATAGAAGAGTGGTCCATCTTTCTTTCCAATGCCCACCACCCATCCACTTTCTGCTTGCCACCCACTGATTTAACTCCACCTTGTTAACCTGGTGCCACCCACTATAAAATATGCCCTCCACCAGATTGCCTGTGGTCCAGAAAATCACAGCAGAAAAAGGTGCCTTAGAGATCATCTCTTGAGTCACTCTTACTCAGTTTAGAGTACCTCTTCAGATACCTTAAAGAATTTGGCAAAAAGCTCTGGCCCTCTCCCCAGAAAAATGCACATACACAAAGGCTTACAGTTTCAGGGAGTCTTTAAACCTACAAAGCCCATCCGCAGAGACCCAGGCTTGAGAACCCATGATCCAGTCTGAGAGAAGCCCAGAAAACCATTACAGCTGGCTGAGATCTTGCAGCCAAGAGCAGAGTAGGGCAAAAATTCAGACCGTGTGTCACTTGGGCAGACCTAGTAAAGCTGCTTATGCTGCCCCCACCCTCACAGTTCTCGCACTGAATCAGGTACACCTTTCTGATGATCATACATGGAGTCATTGATTAAGGTTTTCAAAGTAAACTTTTTAATGAAGAGTAACACACATACGAAAAAGTACACAGCTCAATAAATGTTCTCAAAGCAAACACACCACCCAAATCAACACGCAGCCCACTCTGAGCATCTCGCAGTGTTCCTTATGGCCCTGACAGTGATCCCCACCCAGGAAGTTAGACATTAATCCTGACTGCCACCACCCTAAGTTAGTTTTGCTTGTTTTTGAACTTTATGGAATCAAATAATATGTTCCCTTTGCATCTGGATTCTTTCACTCAAAATCATGTTTGGAAGATTTGTCCATATTGTTGGATGTAACTGTAATTTGTTCTTTCTCGTCGCTGTAGAGTGTTCCATGAAATGAATATGCCACAACTTAATTTTCTATTGTTGATATACATTTGAGTAATCTCCAGTTTGGGGCTATTACAAATAGTGCTGTTATAAACTTCCTTATGCGTATCTTTTGATAAATAAACGTACTTTACTATTTTGAGCATATACCTAGGTGTTGAAAAGCTGGGTCATAGGGTTTGCATATGGTGTAACTTAATAGTTAATGCCAAAACATTTTCCAAAGTGGATTGTCCCAATTTACATTCCCACCAAGAGTAAATAAGAGTTCCAATTGCTTCACATCCTCATGGTGGTGTTGATCTTTTAAATTTTAACCATTTAGATGGGTATTTAAATGGGCTGTAATATGCATTTCATCTGTGATTAATGGGGTTGAGTACCTTTTCAGGTATTTATTGGTCATTTGGATATTTATTGCTCTTTTGTAAAATATTCAAGTTTTTTTTCTCATTTTTCTATTGGGTTGTTAGTCTTTTTTTGTGTGTGGGATTTTTTTTTTAATGTACTCTGGTATGAGTCCTTAGTCAAATATATGTATTGCTGATGTCTTCTACTCAATTTGAGGAGGGATTCTTTTTCTGTTTTCATACAATTTGTTGGCTATTTCTTCCTTGAATGTTTGCCTTTTTATCCTATTAATGTCTTTTGGTGAACAAAAATTCTTAATTTTAATGTAATCCAACTTATTAATCCTGTCCTTTATAATTAGTGTTTTTGGTGTCCAGTTTTAGAAATCTTTCCCTAGCCCAAAGTCATGAAGATATTCTCTACATTTTCTTCTAGTTTTACTGATCTACTTTCCACATTTAGATCTATGATCCACTGGAATTATTTTAGTGTATAGTACAAGATTGGAGTCAGGTTTCATTTTTTTCCCCTATAGATGTCCAGTTGATTCAGTACCTCTTGTGAGAAGGCTATTCTTTCCTAGTGTACTGCGGTGTCACTTACCTTTGATATTAATTAGCTAGTCTTCTATGCATGGTCTATTTCTGAACTCTGTTCTCTTTCATTGGACTATTGTTTATCCTTGAGCCAATGTTGTATTGTCTTAATTACCAAAGTTATATAATAATTCTTGTTATCTAAAGTGTAAGTTTTCCAACTTGTTCTTCTTTAAGACTGTCTTAGTTATTTTGGGCTCTTTGTATTTCCATGTAAATATAAGAATCAGACTCAATTTCCACAAAAATTTTCCTAAAATTTGGATTCAGATTGTATTGAATCTGTAATCTGGGGGAGATTTGATGTTTTTACAGTACTGAATTTTCTAATCCATGAACATGGTATATATCCCCATTTTTAGATCATCATTAATTTCCTTCAAAAATATGTTGTACTTTTCAGTGTTGAAGAGTTACACATATATCATTAGATAAATTCCTAGATATTAAATGAGTAGGTTTTTATTGTGTTGGGGTTTTTTGATATGGAGGAGAGGAAGTTGGTACTACTAGAAGTGATTTCTTTCTCTTTTCTTTTGTGATTTTTTGTTGTTGTTGCTGATATAAAGAAATACCACTTATGTTTATATATAGATCTTAGGTCAGACCTTGCTAAATTGATAAATTCTAATAATTTACAGATAATTTCTTACATACATAATCATTTTATCTAAGATAAGAATAGTTTTATATCTTTTTGTTTTGTTTTGTTTTGCCTTTTTCTCTTTTTCTTGCTTTGTTACACTAGCCAGGACAACCAGTAAAATGTGGAAGCTGTAATAATGGCCATTTTCGTCTCATATGCTATTTCAGAGAGAAAACTTTTGATAACTCACCATTAAGCATGATGTTTTATTATAGGATTTTTATCCAATGTAAGAGGTACCCTTCTATTCCTACTCTTAGTGTTTTCCTTTTACAAAATGCTTTTATTGCATTTAGTTTTTCTCCTTTATTCTGTTAATGTGGTGATTACAGTAATTAATTTTTAATGTAATATTAATGCTGCATTCCTGAATAAACCCAACATGTCTTTTATACATAACTGTAATCTATTTAGAATATTTTGTTTAAGATTTTTGTTATGTTTAAGAGGGAATTAACCCATAATTTTCCTTTCTTGTAATGTCCTTATCAAGTTTTTGTAAGGTTACATCAGCCCCATAAAGCAAGTTGAGGAGGGATTCTTTTTCTGTTTTGATACAATTTGTTGGCTATTTCTTCCTTGAATGTTTGTAAGAATTCACCAGTGAAGCCATCTAAATCTGGATCTTTCTTTGTGGGAAAAATTCAATTATCAAATAACTTTCTCCAATAGACAGGACTATAGAGATTATCTATTTCTTTTTGACTCATCTGTGTAAGTCTTGTTTTTCTAACATGTTTGTTTTGCCTATTTTCATGTGTATTGGAATAAAGTTGTCGATAATAATACCTTTTAACATCTGTAGGATCTCTAGTGATTTTTTTTTAATCCATATTTTGGTACTTTATGTTCTTTCTCAGTCTTCCTAGGGGGTTATCGACTTTATTGGACTTTTCAAAGAATGAGCATATGGCTTTATTAACTTATTCTACTTTATGTTTGTTTTCTGTCTTATTAATTCCTGCTTTTACATTCCTTATTTCTTCCTTTCTACTTTTTTAGCTTTCATTAGTTGTTCCTTTTTTAACCTCTTTAGATGCATATTTAGATCATTGACTTTCATCCTTTTTTTTCTTTTTTCTTTTAACCTTGTAAATTCCTCCCTAAACAGACTTTTGGCTGCATCCTACAAGTTTTAATATGTACTATTTTCATTTCGTTTAGCTCAAAATTCTTCATAATTTCTATTGTGAATATCTATGTCTTACCTATGGGTTATGCAGAAGTGAATTACTTAATTTCTAAACATTTCTAGTTAACTTTCTAAAATTAGTTTATAGCTTAATATCCACTATGGTCTAGTTTAATTCAGATCACATTCTGAAGACTTTGAAATATTGATATTTACTTTGTAGCCCATTACATGGCCAACAGTGGTGTATGTCCCATGTACTCTTAAAAAGAAGGTTTAATCTGTCATTGTTGGTTTCTGTGTCCCACATAGGTCAACTGTATCAAGTTTGTTAAGTTTGTGTTGTTCTTTTTCCTTAGCAAAGTTTTGTCCTGAATGTTCTGTATTTGTCTTTCCTTTTTATTGTCTGGATTAATCAAGTATTTTGTGTTATTCTGAATTTCTATTAACTTATAAATTATGCATTATTTCATTATCCTTTCTTAGTATCCTTTAAGTTGTCACTGGATTATAATATGCTTGACTTATTTGAGTCTAATTTAAATGAGTACTCTTGTCACTTCCTGTACATGAGGAACACAGAATCCTTTAATTCCATTTCCACCACTTTCTCCTGCCTATTGTGTTTTTATTGGCATGCATTTTAATTCCACATATATCTTAAACCCTGCAAGACAATATTATTATTGTGCAGTTACTATTTCTTTACACTTACCCATATATTTATCCTTTCCTTGCTCTTCATTCCTTCCTGTATTTCTGTATTTCCAGCTGGAATTATCTTTCTTGTAACATAAGAAATTCCTTTAGCATTTATTTTAGGGTTTGTATCTTGACAACTAAGTTTCTGCTTTTATTTGACTAGAAAATGTCTTTGTTTCACTGTTGCCTTTGACAGATATTTTTTTCTATGTGTGAAATTCTAGGATGACAGTTTATTTTCTTAGAGGATTTTTAAATTGTCATTCCATTGTTTTCTGGCTTCCATCATTCCTGTTAAGAAGTCACTTCTAAGTCTTATCTCTACTCCTTTGAAGGTAGTATCACCTTGCTAGCTGCTTTTAATATGTTTCTTTAGTTTTGTTATGTACCTAAGGTAGTTTTCTTTGTATTCATCCTATTTGGGCTTTGTACATCTTCTTGAATTTGTAGTCCAGTGGATTTTATCCGTTTTGGAAATCTCTTCAAATGTTATTTCTTCAAATGTTATTTCTTCAAAAATCTCTTCAAATGTTATTTCTGATCACTCTTCCTCTCTTCCCCTTCAATTGCACATAATTTAACCCTATTTATCATCATTTCCCCTTTGTCTTACGTTCGCTTTTATAATTTCCATCCTTTGGCTCTTTAAGTTCTGATCTGAATATTTTCTACTGACCCATCTCCCAGTTTATTAATCTCTTTCAGCTGTGCAAAACCTGTTATACCTGCTCCTGGTTACATCAGCCTCAGCTCAACCAGAGCCTTATCAGTTGTTTGGGTAGCTCTGGGAGCATTTGTACATTTCAAAAGAGGCTAGAAATTATTTTTAAATAGTACAACACCATTAAGAAATTTGACCTGCAAAGAAAATGACCAATAAGAAGAGAATGTAATGAATAGTGAGATTTTGTCAGTGAAGCCTATCATGAGCAGAAATTCTTAACCTCTTTACAAACTGACCTGATAAAAGAGGAGCTGAAACATCTCAATAAAAATTGTTTATACAAAAGAAAAAACCTATTAAATTCTTAACTTAAATTTTTGGCTTTTTCAGGTCTAGAATTTTCATTAGATTCTTTTTATGGATTTCAGTTTTCTGAAGAAATTCTCATTTTTTTCTTCAACATATCAATTACAGTTATTTAAAAGTACATGTCTGAAAGTGCAAACCATGGTTCACCTGTGGATCTATTTCTATCACTTGTTTTCTTTTCTTGATCCTGTTACTTACTATGTCTACTAATTTTTTATTGAGAGAAAGATAGTGTATAAAGTGGAGAAGGTCTGACTGATGGTATCTTCTTCCAGAGAAGACTCAGCTCTGTTATCTGGCAAGCAGCTAGAATATAGACATTTACCTCCAATCCAATAAGGAATATTGCTGATCTGAGGCTGGATTATAGTCTTTGTAAAGCTCTAGTTTGCCCCATCTAAGGGTGTATCCCTCTAGGTGTCCAATTCAGAGCCTGGAGTATTTACTAGGGCCCCTCCTGAATACACCCATCATACAACTGTTAATAATTTGCTATTTTTTTTCAGCCACTTTTTTTCTGGGATTCTTAGCATCTGGCCCTGTGCAACCATGACTTGGTAAATGCCTAAAGGCAAAAACTATCAAGCGTCAGGCACACTTCTTTTCACTTCTCTTTGTGATCTTGACTCCTTATATTCTGACTGCTAAGCAACCCCAAACTCCAATTTTTGCTTCACCAGCCCTGTAAGATTGCCAGAATTTCCACTGGCTTCTCTATCTTATAGCAACTGCCTTTTACCAAGCTTCTCAGCCTCTTGTCACAACCAAATATCAATAAAGCATCCAAAGTAAAAGGGACATGTAGAATACTAATCTGCCCTCAACAATCTCTCCACTCCAAAAGCTTTGCCCCTCAAATCCTACCTATGTTGGAAGCTTTATGAGGCCTTCAAACAGAGGTTTTTAGGGCTTTCACTTTTTATTTACTTTTGTGTGGATTTTCTAGTTGTTCCCATGGGTCTGTTGGTCTGATAAAAGCTTCTCCATCAAATACACAAGGGAAAATCTCATTAAGATTTTTTTCAGCCTGCACTTCAGAATCTAAACATCATCCCAAGTCTTCTTTCCCGTTTTATCCTCTAGCTTCTCCCTAAATGTGCAAGCATTCTGCCTTCCTTCTCAGCATGTTCTCCCGTGGTGTTCTTTACCAAAAATGCCATCACTTCATGTTCCAAGACTCATCAGGAATGTCCCTTCCTCTATGAATCCTGTCCTCATTCTGCCAGCAGAATATGATCTTTTGCTTCCATGACCATCCATCCTGCAACTGACTTGTCTGTGAAACACTGTGTTCCTGCCCTACACTGCCAGTTCCTTGATGGAAGGACTGGAACTTACTCATCTGCACTTATTCAGTGCCAAGCAGGGCACTTAGCCCAATCACAGAGGCTTGGTGGCAACATTATACCATCTAGATCTCTGAAATGAAGCTGAGTATCATTGTGGTAGTTCAAGAATTTTGTATATAAGTGGAAGAAACCCATATCAAACTGGCTTAAGAAAAAAATGTGTGTATGTATGTGTACATAAATAAATATATAGGCAAAATATAACAATGTACATTTTATATAATTATATATATTATATGTATACACATGCTGAGAAGGCAGAAACCACAGCCTCCCTTTGAACTGAGAGCCCTTAAGGAAGTACATTGTCTAATTCAGTTCATGAATTACAACTGGGGACCCAGCTCTTCTCTAATGAATCAAAAAGAAAAAAATGATTTTTAGCTAACCTGCTACTCACTTTCCAGTGCTGATACCTCACAAATTCTACCCAATGACAACTCAATACTCTGTAATCTGGCCAACTGAATAAAGTTCTGGAACCTTCTGTGATGGTTCCAGCCGCAATGTTACTACAACCACTTCTTTTACAAACTCCAAATCCCATTACCCTATCTCACATGAATCACCTTCCACAAAGAATTTTGCCGTCTGACCTCCCCACGGAGGATTAGCTATGGTTTGGGGAAAGAATGGCAGTTTCTTCCCCAGAGAGCTGAGGCTCCATGGTCCCACTGTCATTTTGTGTATCTGCTTCTCGGGTAGGGGGCTGGTGCCAGCACTCACCTTCAGCCCTTCTTGCCAAGAAGATGTTCTACGTGAATACTGCAAGTGAAGCAGATTAGTCTTAAAGCAATCTGCTTCTTTTACCAAGGAAAATGCTATTTTTAAGAGGACTAAATGGTAATGTCTGTGTGCATAACCTTTGACACAGTGTTCCCATATCTAAGCATTTATCTTGAGTAAATTATAGTAGACATGGACAAAGATGCATGTAGGAGGTTGTTCACTGAAGCATCACCCTTAATAGTAAAAAAAAGAAAAAAAAGGAAAGAGCCTAAATGTTCAGTAATGAAAAGACTATAGAAACAGTGGTCTCAGTTGAGTGAGGGAATCTTTTCCGGACATTAAAAATTGCATGCTGACATATTCGCTGACTTGGGGAAATGGCCAATGTAGAGTGAGAAAAAAGGCTGAAAAGTAGGAAGTCCAGTTTGCTTTTTAAAAAATTAACCTCTATGTAAAATATACACTGAGCAGGTCTAAAGAGACACACACCAAAATACAGCAGTGGTTGCTGCCGGGAAGCATTACTACAGTTGATTTTTGGTTTCTGTGTGTGAAGAACCATTGTTTCAGTCCTTTCTTAGGAGAGAAATTTCTACACCCATCCAAACAGCCAGTGCCTTGTCCACAACAACATCGGACCACAAACACATCTGTTTTGAAGAATTTGCTCTTGTTAACTAAGCTCCTAAGGACAATTGTATTTTTTAAAGCATTAATATTATTGGTAGCAAAAAAAAATGTTTTAATGCTATAATGTTGGGAAGGGACCAACTCCCCAAACTAGGAGCAGGCTTTTCAGGCCAAGAGTCCAAGCTTGGACTTAAAAGCCAGAAGCAGGCCTCCCATCAGGAGACAATTCGTCTTCAGCTGCTAGACTGGTGGGTGATTTCCCCCCATTTTCCAAGCTCTGACACGCTGTCCCATTGTCTCTATAATAATGCATTTCCAAATGGGAAAATATCTGACATAGATGAGGCTCCAAATGTCCCTCTGAAACCCAAGGTCTTGGAGAGATGATACAAACCCAACAGAAGTCTGGCCAGAAACCTAGAGGAAGTGGAAAGGGGCTCAGAGCATCTAGACAGCTTCAGGCAGTGATTGGCAGGCACTGAAAGGGGCCAGGTGGGAATTTTCTCCTCATTTAAATATGTGATTTTGACTCTCCCTGGGTCCCTTTATTGTTTGTTTTTCCTGCTTCTTGTTACATCTTAAATTTGAGCATTATTTTAAGCAAAGTTGTTGTATGTTAATTTACTTTACCAAACACACACAGAGCAGTCTCAAGAGCTGACATGATAGATGGTAACTGTGTAGGCTATTGGCCCCAAAGGCAGTAATTTGTGCTTTGAAATTCCTTAATTATATATGTACACAGTGATTCTAATAGCCCCCATAGAGGCACTGGGCCCGGCCAAAGTCCCTAAACACTGTTGCAGAAAGAGGCAAAAAACTTAGGAAGGAAGAGTTTTAAATCAGTAGTGGGGATATTTTTTTAAACCTGTAATGTAGTATACAAGACATTCTAATCACCACATCTATAATTACAAAAAAAGAGTAAATCACTTACATAATGAAGTGTCCTTCATATTACAATAAAGAAGAATAATTAACATGTAACTCAGAGCCGCCACCCGGATGTTGGATGACCTGGGCTAACCCTTGGGAAATGTAAGGACGACAGAGGAATTCAACTGTCAGGACTGAGAGGGGAATGCTGGTGGCTTCCACGGGGGTTCATGTCTTACTCTTTTTTTTTTTTTTTTTTTTACACAGCAAGACAAATAAATGAGCCATTAAAACAATCACACATACAGGAGTGCCTCTGTGTAAAAACCCAAACTTTAAAAATAGAAAAGCAATTCTGTTTCACCATGTGTACTCTTGACGATAAGTAGCACGTATGTCTCTTCACAGTGCACAGAGCATTTTCAAATAGAGCTATTGGTATGGCTCACCACAACCCCATGGGCCCACTGGAACAGCATCGCCCCACTTATAAAAGAGAAAAGGCTCAGTGGGTCAACTGGCATAGGGTCCCACAGTCAGAAGTGATGGAGCCGGAAATCCAGCCTCTGAGCTGTTCATTGCAATGTCAGACCTTCAATGCAAAGGACAGGAAAGAAACCATGAGGGGGTCATCTGTGCCATGGGGCACTGGTCCAGGAGGCTCCAAGGCCTGGAACTCAGAAACACTGGCCAGCCACCATTAGGATGGCCCAGTGAGAAAGAGCAAGGCCCCGCTCCTACTGGTGGCCCCAACTCTCCTCCAGGGAAGTGGTGGCAACTACCTGGGGACAGAGCCCAGACTTGCCATCATCCCCTAAAATGCCTCGGGTGGCACACTTAACAATTCTGTAAATAGGCTCCCCTTCTTTGCAGGCAGGTAACTGTTGCCCTGCATAACTCACAGGATTTCTGTGATAATGAAAATGAGAAAATTCATGCCTAGCACGTAGACCAGGAAGAGCTGATGGTTTCTTTAGAAGAAAAATGGGGGTAATGAATTAAGCATGTAGAGACACTTATGAATTGTGCAGGCTTCACACAGAAGAAGGGCTGTCATTATTCTTCCTTCAAGAAATAATATTGAGAGCACACCGGCAGCTTTGCACTGCGTGAGGTACTCTAGGGTGCAAAAGATGGGATGAGACAGCATGACCATCCTTGGGGAACAAAGCTTTACGCAATTAAACAAAAATACCCTTAGCATGTGAGCGTCAACAGCAGCAGAAATCACAATGCAGAGCTCTTCCTTTGAGCTGCAAGAAAAGGTCATCAGAAGGAGCTTTGGAGACGGGTTCCCAGACACCGAGGGCCGGAGGGGTTTCGGGATGAGGTAGACCTCAGAGATCATCCAGCTCCTCATGATTCAAAAGTGGGCCAGTGACCAGCAGCGTCCACATTCCTGTGGGAGCTTGTCAGTGACACAGACCCTCAGGCTCTGCCCTGGACCTGCTGAATGGGAGTCTGCTAAAGTTTAACAAGATCCCTGGTGATTCACGTGCACATTACAGTTTGAGAAGCACTGGGCTGGTAGACCCCAATTCTTAAATTCCAGACTGGCTGACCCCAGCATGGCTGGGGAGCTTCCCTAGTAAAGTCCACCCCACTCAGCAGCCTCCCACATCCACCTGAGGCCCACTGGCTGGAGGGGCCGGTGAGATGCAGCACCTCTGCCACTTGAAGACTCTGTCCTGAGTTTGGACTCAGGAGGAAGGAATTATTTTGTTGTTATATGGTACTCACACTTCCCATGAAGTGCTATAGTGTTATATAAAAGTGGGCTGGGATTAGCTATAAACAGATACTGCAAACTCCAGCACAACTGCTAAAGGTTTTAAAAGTATACCTGATATGCTAAGAAAGGAGGGAAAACTGAACCATATGAAGTTAAAGCTACAAAAGGCAGAAAAAGAGTGAAAGACAAAAAACAGGAACAAAGAAAAAGGGCACAAAATAGAAAACAGTAACAAATATTGTAGATAGTAATCCAACTATATCAATAATCAATTATAATGTCAACAGTCCAAATGCATCAATTAAAAGATAAAGACTGTCAGAATCAAAAAATAAGATCCACTATATGTTGTTTACAAGAAATCCACTAAATATAAAGACACATATAGATTAAAAATAAGTGAAAACAGAAAGATATACCATACTCACAAAAATCAGAAGAAATCACACAAAGTAATTTCAGAAAGAGAAGACTTCAAAGCAAGAAAAGTTATCAGGGATAAAGAGGACATTATATAATGATAAAGGAGTCAGTTATCCAAGAAGGCATAACACTCCTTAATATATATGCTCCTAACAGCAGGGCATCAAAATATGTGAGGCAAAAACTAATCGAACTACAAGGAGAAATAGATGAATACACTATTATAGTTAGAGACTTCAACACCCTCTACAATACATGAACAGATCCAACAGGCAGAAAATTAGTAAAGACATAATTGAACTCAACACTAGCAATCAACTGGGTATAATGGATATCTGTTGACTACTTCTTCCAGCAACAAAAAAAAATACGCATTCTTCCCAAGCTTAGATAGATCATTCACCAAGACCACATTCTGGGCTATTAAACACACCTTAACAAACTTAATTAAATAGAAATCCTACAGTATATACTCTCACACCACAATGGAATAGAAATCAGTTACAGAAAGATACATGGAGATTAAACAACATACTGCTAAATACCACATGGGTCAATGAAGAAATTGCAAAAGAAATTAAAAATATTTTGAACTAGATAGAAGTGAAAACACACTGATTAAAATTTGTGGTATGAATCAAAAACAGTGCTTAGAGGGGAATTTGTAGCATTGAATGTATATACTTAAATAAGAAGATCTAAAATCAATTAGCTAAGCTTTCACCTGAGGAAACTAGAAAAGGAAGAGCAAATTAAATCCAATGTAAGCAGAAAAAAAGAAATGATAAAAGACTAAAGCATAAATCAGTGAAAATTGAAAACAAAAGCTGATTATTTGAAAAGATCAATATAATCAAGAAGCCTCTAGCCAGGCTAACTAAGAAGATAGAGGCCACAAATTATTAATATCAGAAATAAGGGACATCACTACAGCTCCCATAGACATTAAAAGGATAATAAAGCAATACTGTAAACAATTCTATGCCCACAAAATTGGTAACCTAGATGAAATGGACCAATTCCTTGAAAGACACAATTTGCCAAAACTTACACAAGAAGAAATAAAATCTGAATGGACCTATATTTATTAAACACATTGAATCAATAATAAATAACTTTCAAAAACAGGATGCACCAGGCCCACATGGGTTCTCTGGTGAATTTTATCAAACATATAAGGAAGAAATTAAACCAAGTCTCTACATTCTCTTTCAGAAGATAGAAGCAGAGGGAATACTTTGTAACTCATTTTATGAGGCCAGCATCATCCTAGTAACAAAACAAAACAAAAAAATAACAAGAAAGCTACTGACTGATATCTGTCATGAACACATATAAAAATCCTCAAAAAAATCAGCATATTATATATATATATATATATATGGAATATAAAATATATTAAAAGAATTATGTACCACAACCAAGTGGAATTTATCCCAGGTATACAATGCTGGTCCAACATTCAAAAATCAATTAATGCAATTCATCACATCAACAGGCTAAAGAAGGAAAATCATGTGATCATATTAACAGATGCAGAAAAAACGTTTGACAAAATCTAACACCCAATCATGCTTAAAACTCTCAGTGAACTAGAAATAGAGGGGCACTGCCTAAACTTGATAAAGAATATCTACAAGAAAATCTTCAGCTAACATCATACACAATGGTGAGAAACTCATAAATTTTCTACTAAGCTTAGCAACAAGGCAAGGATGTCCTTTTTCACCACTCTTTTTTCAATATCATACTGGAAGTCCTGGCTAACTCAATAAGAAAAGAAAATGAAATAAAAGGTATACTTATTGGGAATAAAGAAATAAAATTGTTTGCTAGTGACATAGTTATCTATGTAGAAAGTAAAAAAAATCAGCAAAAAACTGCTGGAACTAATCAATTTTAGCAAAAGCTGGAGATACAGGTGAATCAAAAGTCAATTGATTTCCTATATATCAGCAAGAACAAGAGGAATTTGAAATTATAACACAATGCTATGTACATTAGCACCCCAAAAAGTGAAATACTTAGGTATATACCTAATAAAAAATATGCAAGATCTGTATGAAGAAAACTATAAAACTCTCAGGAGTAAAATCAAAGAAGTAAGTAAATGGAGAGCTAGTCCCTGTTTACAAATAGAGACTCAATGTTGTCAAGATCTTGGTTCTTCCCAACTTTATATATAGGTTCAATGCAATCCCAATCAAATCTCAGCAAGTTATTTTGTGACTATCAAAAAATTGGTTCTAAAGTTTATGTAGAGAAGGAAAAACCCAGAATAATCAACAAAGTCCTGAAGAAGAAAAATAAAGTCAGAGGACTGACACTACCCTAACTTCTAGACTTACTATACAGCTACGATAATCAATGCAGTGTGGTATTCATGAGAAGTGACAAGTAAATCAATGGAACAGAATAGAGAAGGAAATAGACCCACATATATATAGTCTACTGATCTCTGATCAAGGAACAAAGGTAATAAATGCAATGGAGAAAAGATCATCTTAACAAACGGTGTTGGCACACTGGACATCCGCATGCAAAAAAATAAATGTCGACACAGATCTTACACCTTTCACGAAAAAACTAACTCAAAATGGATCACAGACCTAAAGTAATATGCAGAACTATAAAACTCCAAGAAGATAAGGAGAAAATATAGATGACTTGGGTTTGACAATGACTTTTTAGATGGGACATCAGAGGCACCATCTATGAAAGAAAGAATTGGTAAGCTGGGCTTCATCAAAATGTAAAGTTTCTCCAAACTGTCAAGAGAATGAAAAGAAAAGAAAATATTTGCAAAGACACATGTGATAAAGGACTGTTAACCAAAATATACAGAGAAACTCTTAAAACTAAACAATGAGAAAACAAACAACTCAATTAAAAAATGGGCCAAAAACCTTAACAGACACCTCACCAAAGAAGATAAACAGATAGCAAATAAGCATATGAAAAGATGCTCCGCATCACATGTCACCATGGAAATGCAAATTAAAACAGCAGTGAGATACCACTATATACCTGTTAGAATGGCCAAAATCCAGAACACTGACAACACCAAATGCTGCTGAGGATACAGAGCAACAGGAACTTTCATTCATTGCTGATAGGAATGTAAAACTTCCCAGCCACTTTGAAAGGCAGTTTGGTCTCTTAAGAAACTGAATATAATCTCACCATACTGTCCAGCAATTGCTCCCCTTGATAGTTCCCCAAAGGAGATGAAAACTTAGAGCCACACAAAAGCCTGCACATGGATATTTATGGCAACTTTATTCATAAAACAGGAATTATAAAGCATCCACTGGGATAATGCCTCCTTGTGATCCACAACTAGCAGTTACTGTTATTAGCAGCACCCTATGCTGGCCCAGAAGGAAGCTGCTGCTCACCAGCCCGTATAGGGTTGCCATCTGAAGGGTCACATCTGTGCCTAAAACCTGGGAGAGGAGGGGCATGAACAAAGGAGACCACGTGGAAGCCTGGATGATCTGACCAGGGCTAGCTGAGTTCAGGAGCCAGAGAAGAGGGACCGATGAGGAGGGCCTGGGCCAAGGGGGGACCACAGCAGACACTGTGGGAGGCCCACCAGCTGCAGATACGCTGTCTATGTCCTGCCTCTAGAGTCTGCCGCTATGACCTTCTATCTAGACCCCTAGGCCCTACCTTTCCCCATCCAGACACTGCACTCACAAAGCCAGCCTTGGCTATGGTGGAAGAAGCAGTGGACATGGTGCCGAGAGCCTGAGTCTGTAGGCCAACTCTGTCCTGAACTACCTTTGTTGTTCAGAAAGGTCAAGGCCAAGACCAAGGTCATTTTCAAGTCAGTGCATAAACCAAGATCCACCCTGGCTGGACTCCAGAGTGAACATCTTCCCGCTGATAACACAGCACGCCGTGCAAGCTCCCTGGTGCGTAGTAATGCCTCTGGACAGTGAGGCACGAGCCTGTGCTGGCACACAGAGTGTCCCACTAGAGGCCTGGTAAACCAAGGCAGGATGACCTGCTCCAGAACGCAAGAACCCAGCCGACAAGCAGAAGGGGGCCCACTGGCCTAGGAGGGTGTCCCCCAGGCCTCTCCCTTCTCACCCAAGCTTCAGGGACCTGGCACCCAAACCCTAAGACCCAGGGGCCCATGGGACAGAAGGTGCTGATCAGAACTGCCATCACAGCTCCTCTCTGCGTCTGATTGGGAATCTTCTCAGAGGAAGGGCTGAGGAGGGAGCTGCCGTGAACGGTAAATCATTTCTGCAGGAAGGGGAGAAGCTTCCCTTGGAAATTAAGGGACGGCTGTTGACAGGCCAGGCCATCAGCACGCCAGCTGCCTAATGAAGCAATAAAGGCCTTTGTTCTCCCCACTTCTCGCTGCCCTGCTCTTACATGTACAATTATTACAAAAATCAAAGAGAGGAATGTTGCCTTGAGATATGATTTCCATATTGGTATGGATTTTATTATACAAGCCGTACAATACGCTCCATTATCATTTTGATTATACGCGCCTTTCATTTGCACTCTTGGGCCATTATCTGCAGTGCATTCATTACATTATAAGAAACTGGAACTCTATCCTTCAGAGGAAGTGTAAAAAAGGATTTCTATTTTTGCTGATTGATATTTCAGGAGAGAACATTAAACAGCAAACATTATTTGTAAAGTTTGGTTTTTTTAACATAAACTCTTAAAAGAAGGAAACAACCCTGATATTTCTAACAGACAGAAGAGCCCCAGGCTAGATGCAATAAATGATTGCAATTTAGAATGTGTGTACTATTAGGGAGTCATGATTAAATTGTAAGTTCCTTGAGAGAAAGAAAGTCAAACAGATGAAGCTGGGGATTCGGCCTAGTGGTTGGAAGAGAGCAGATCTTGTACTTGGAGAACAGAAAGACTCAGCTTTAACCCTGGCCTCCAGATCAGGAGGCTGGATTCACAGAGAGCAAGGGAAGTTTTGGGGTGGAGCAGGGTGATGATTATCCATGCCACGGGATGGGACGCTCAGGATGGCCAAGGTCATTCCTCCAGACAGAGACCCCCTAGAGGAGGAGTCTTCTGGCTGTGACTTGGGAGGGCCAGCTGAGACCTTTCAGAGGGACTCACGACCCCCAGAGGCCTCCCAAATATCAGACGCCAGGACCTCAACCCAAGAGGCACCCACAAGAGCAGTGGGAAAGCAAAGGAAGAGCTAAAGAGAGGGCAAGGGGAGAGAGCAGATTGGTCCATGCTGGGCACTTGCTCTCTGGGCGGCTCCCAGCCTCCCATACCAGGAGGGAAGCAGAGCTCAGCCTGCCGCTTCCTGCTGCTGGAACTCCACAGGCTGTGGTCCAGGCAGACCCAGGTGTGAACTTGGCTCTGTCAAAGTCTAGGAGCTGTGTGTCCTTGAGAAAAATCCTTTACCTCTCTGACTCTGTTTCCACATTGATAAAACATAGTTATATCTCATGTAAGTTGGTCACAAGTTCAAGGTGACCCAATAAGCTATGGGTGGGAAAGCCTCTTGAGAAGGATAATGCTGTTTATATTATATTAATAATAATAACATAATAATTTGCCCACTATTACAAATACAATTACTTTTCTCAACTCAACCTTTCTCCACTTAAGTGTCACTACGTTGTTCAGAGCCACCTCTGCAGTGGGGCCCTTCCTGATCTCCCAGCCAGAAGGGCCCTGCCCTCCTCTACCCCAGCATGGGGCATCTTCTTTCTCTTGGATCACTTTTCACTTCTGCCCTCACATTAGATCATAATTTTCAAACTTCGGGTCACAGTCCATTAGTAATGGATCGTGAAATCAATTTCAAGGTTGCAACCAGCACTTTTTCTTTTTCAATAAAACAGGCAAGAATACAAAATATCAGAGTACATAATGCAAAGTGGAAGTGAATATTATTTCATGAATTTCTGTTCCAGACTATACAGAAATGTGCTCTTGGTTACATGTACTCTGTATTTCTTCTGATGGATCACTGATGAAGCATTTGAAAACCACTACATCAGAGCCCAGGTCCCTGAGGGCAAAGCTTTATATCCAGCTCGGTGGCTCAGAGACAAGCCTCTAGCTCAATGAGTTCAACCCAAGTTTGTTGAATGAATCTTTATTATTATAGTTACTATATTACTGCATGATTTACGAGTTGGACCTGTTTGGGGCCAGGAAAAGTGTGCAATTACTGTCTCAGCTGATGGGAAGATCCAGGTCTTTATTATCTGTTCCTGCAGAAGCAATTAGAACTCTTTAGAAACAGTTCTTCCACGTACATCAGGAGTCACCCCAATACGCCCGCCTCATCAGCCACAAGCCTGGCTAAGGATTAAACATCCTCCTCTTCCGTGGCTCCCTGCAGCCCACTTGGCTGTGGACGGGGCTGACTCAATCTTTAGAAGATCCTTTTATACAATGTTATATTGATTTTTAAAACATTTTTAGTGGACACAATGAAAAGCTCGCCCAGGGAACTTCCTTCAACCTGGAGTTTAAAAAAATCCATTTATTAACCCCTCCCTGTCTAGGACCTACCTTGCCACAGAGTGACTCGGGGCTGCAACGGGACCAGACTTTACTCATGTGGTTCTCTAACCCTTTTAGGAAAAATGTATTGATTTTTGAATAAACATTTTCATCTTCCCATTCTCTCCAGCTTTCTAATTGCTTGATGGGGAGCCTCCTGGGTGTGTAGCATGTTGATCTTTACCTTATTAAAAAAAAAGCCGATGTTATTTTTAGAGCTCATAGCTCTTTATTTATGTGAACCTATGTCTCAAGTACAAGTTCATCAATTACTTTAATTCCCACTAAATGTGGAGCTGGATTTCGAGTGGTGCTGGAAGGTTAATGCACCCTTTTAGCTTCGGTTTAAATCTTGATGAGGATCGGAGACAAGGGCTCCTAGCCTTTCTCTGCTCTCACCCATCACCAGGCCAGGGCCCAAGCCAGCAAGGCTCCCTAAACACTCAGGGAGGACAGGGCCTCCTTGGGGCTGCCAGGGAGAAGGCAGCCCAAAGAACCCCTTTGCCTTTGGGACATCTTGTGCAGCTTCAGCCTCTGCCCCAGTGCTCAGGACAGGGGGCAGCCTGCAGATGGCATCCACAGCCCTCTGGCCTTTGCGGGGGTGCTCTGCTGGCATGGCACATTCAGGGGTGCACACCACTGCCCATCGCTAGCCTCTCCCCCACCACACCCGCCTTGTCCCCCTGAGCCCACCTGACAACCTTCTCTGCACCTCCACCCCCCAGGCTTGGAGACCCAGAAATCTTAGCAGAGATGGGGAGGTCGCAGCAGCATGAGGAGGTCAAAGCTAGAAGCCCCCAAATGTCCAGTTACTGAGTGCCCACCACATGCCAGGCTGCAGTCAGGGTGAGAGGCCTAGCCGCTGCCTGGAGCGGGAGACTGTTCTGGGAGCCCTGAGAGCATCACCAGCGCCATAGTGCAGACAAGCCCAGGCACCAGCACGGGGGCAGGGAGGCGCCTGGAGATGGCCACCCTGAGCTGGGGGTTGAAGGAGGGAGCAGGACAGGTTGGGGCAGGGGGGTCAAAGGCCGTTTCGATGCTACCAGGGGCTAAGGACTCAGATAGGAAAGGGCCAAGTCTGAGGAGTCGGGTCCTGGGTGGTGGGGGGCTCAGCAGAGGTGGGGGTTCAGAGCTGGGCTTGGCCACATGGAGGAGGCCCCCAAGAGATGAGACCAAAGAGGCAGGAGGAGGACTTGAGGCAGAGGCACGAGGGGCCCTGACTGTACCGGGCGGCCCCAGCAGGTGAGCCTGGGAGGGAGCAGGCAGGCGGCCAGGAGGAGGGACACGGAGGAGGCAGGCCTGACCAGGCCCACATAGACCAAGGGAGGGGAGGCTGGAGAGCGCCGCTGGATCCAGGGCCAGGGCCCTGTGAGCAGAGCAGACACGGGGGCTGGAGAGGACCCGGGAAGGAGGCTGCCAGGTGGCGAGTGTAGGTGCCCTGGAAAGCTTGTCTGCGAGCAGCAGGGGGCTGGGCAGCATGTGATGGGCAGAAGGCCTCTTACAAGGAGGAAACGTGGCTGGGAGTGAAGAGCAGCCAGGAAAGGGAGGAGAGGGAAGTGCAGATGCAGAGGGAGACCCCAGAGGGCAGTAGGGTGGCCGGGACGTGAATGGGGATCAGCCCTTCCCAGGCAGTGGCCCTCGGGCCCCTGAGCAGCCCTCAGGTGCACAGCTGTTGGCCAAGGGGAAGCAGCACAGGGTCACAAACGCCGAACAGGTTCTCGGTAGCACGACTGCGCAGGACCAAGCCCAGGCCATCTTGGGGCCAGTCACACTCAAAGGAAACAGGGATCTGCCATCAGGGAGGAGGGAAGGGAGGGGAGGAAGGAAGGGTGGAGCTGGGAAATTAGGCCCTATGTCTGTCACCATTTCATCAGCAAACTTTTTCTGTGAAGAACCAGACGGTACATGTTTTAGGCTTTATGGACAGAGAGATAAAATCAAGATGTTATTAGGGACATATATAACAAGAGAAAAACAAATATAACACAAAAATTTTTATTGATGAATTCTTAGTATATTTTTAGTTACAAATATTTCTCAGCTCACACAAAAATGGGCAGCAGGCCCCTGGTCTAGAGTGTGGACAGTTCAAGATGTGAGTGAGTCCTGGCCCCTGAGGGGAGAAGACATGATGAAGCTGCCATCCAGCAGGCGGAGGTGGCCTGACAAGGTGTCCAGGGAGGCGACACTCAAGCAGAGGTTCAAGGTCAATGAGGACAGTGCAAGGCCAAGGGGGTGGCTACGGAGAAGGGGCAGCTTGCATCCAGGTGCAGGATGAACCAGGGGATGCCGCTGGAAGGGACAGACTCCCCAGGGCTCACAGAACAGGATGGGGACCAGTAGTCCCTGTGGGACCATCACCCTATCACAAGCAGGGAAGGGGCCTGCCCAGACGGACATGGGGAAGGATCTTGGGCTCCAAGGTAGAGAAGGAGCTGAGGGTTTCAGGCTGGAGTGCAGGGAGACTGTGGCCCAGGCCAGGTGAGTGGTGAGAGCCTCCACTGAGGCCAGCCCCAGGGCTGCAGAGGGTGCCTGGCAGATGGCAGGGGACACCCACTGAAACTCATCAGAGAGACCTGGGCCAGAAAGACCTGGCCAGGGGTCTCCAGCAGAGGTGACCAGTGACCCCTCAGGAAAGGCAGACAGAGTGCAGAGGAATAGGAACCAGTAACCCAGAGCCACCCTCAGGGAACGAAGGAAAGTGGCACACAGGACGAGAAGTCGGCCAGAGGAAGCAGTCACTGGCAGGGCACCAGGCCCGTACACACAGGCCAGGGGTCCCCGTGCCCAGCACCAGGGGCAGTGGGGGAGGGAGGTCAGAGCTGTCTTCAGGGAAAGCTGAGGACGCAGAACCAGGACAGGAGGACAGACAACTCTTCCCAGAAACTTTCCTGTAAAGGGAAACAAGATTTGGGGCCGGCATCTAGGGACAGGTGTGAAAGCCGGTGAGAAGCCAGGAGAGAAAGGAGGTCAGGGACGCGCCGCACTGATATTAGCTCCTCGCTTGGGGCCCGGGGGTGCCAAACACCCCACAGCTTGCACGACTCAGGGTCGCTGTTAGGAAGCTAAAGAGCCAAGTCCCATGAAAAGGCTTGTTTCTCCTATATACAATGCCCACCCCTTGTCTTTTTTTGAAACGGAGTGAATTTGACAACTCAAAATGCCCCTCTTTTTGCTTTGTCCCCCAGGAAGCTCACAGCTAAGTCTCAGGCCAAATCTAATCTAGTAAGTGTACGGAAGAATGGGAATTGCAGATCAGAATTATTTTCTCCTTTGGTCATATCAAGTCCTCTGTCTATATTTTCTGTTGTCCCCAATTCTGTTTTTTATTTTTAAGCTTGTGTCTATATTCCATTGTTTCCTTCTAGTAGGCTGCTTCAGATGTTTTGCGGAAGGACGCGGCGTGCCTGGAAGTGACTGTGTTTCTAGCAGGACCCTTCCCCAGAAGCCCTGGCCGCCTCGGAGCTCTCAGAGGGCACCGCAAGGGCCACTGGGGAGGGGGTCATCTGTTCCCTGCTTGCGTCCCTGTGACCCTCACAGCTCTCCGAGCAGAGCCGCTGCTCCACAATTACTGCTTACACACTGCTGAGGCAAAGGAGAGAAAGCCAGTCTGATTTCTAACTAATCTTGAGTAAGTCAGATATAGGGGTTTTTTTTCCCCCACCTCTGGGAAGATTGTCAAATGAAACAATGTGGCTTTGAGCCTCTGACAGATGCTAATGAATTGTTGTTTACATTTTTGATTTACTGCCTAAACAAAGATAAGACATGCTCTTGAAAACACATTGAATGCACAATCCAAACACATCCATTAAATCTGTCACAATAAACATGACAGCTTTCTTCTAACCTAACAACTGGCATGCCTCATTTGCATATTAATGAGAAAACCGGGATCAGCCTGCACAAATTACTTATATCTCATGAAGGGGCTGCTCCTGATGACAGTGAAGCACTTGGGGGTGTAAATACACCAAGTTAATACCTTTGCTGTTTCGATGCCTTTTCTACCTCTTTGCTTGGGCAGCTCTGGAGTCCTTGATAAGTCACCTCTGTCCCCTGTGTGAGTCCAGGGATCCACGAGGAACATCTGTGTGGGCTCAGAAAGAGCTGGATCCACCTCTCACACTGTCCACACTCCAGGGATACTTACTGAGCATGTACTATGAGCCGGTCAGCACTTTCCAACCGAGGTTTGCTTGATCATCAATTGCATCAGAATGAACCAGAAGGAAAATATTAGATATTTATTGAGTACCAACTAGAACTTCCACATGCATCAAAACATGGAAACCTCACAGGAAGCCTTTGAACAGGGTTGACAAAAGCAAAGGTTACATACCCTCCCTCACCTGTGGCAGACATGACTAATCAATTCCAGCATTCCTTCCAGCAGAGCCTGGAATCAAACTCACAGTCCTTCCCAAGACTCCAGGAGGCTCCTGCCATCCACAAGGATCCACACAAGCAATGAAACCCTCTGGTACAGCCTTAGGATAGATGTGATTGTTGCCATTAGAGAAATGAGAGAAGACCAGCTCAGAAAGGTAGGGGGCCTGCCCAGGCCACCAAGTTGGTAAGAGGAGAAGTAAAGATTCAAGCCTGGATCCTCCAGCACCTGGCCCAGTTCTCTCTTCACTGGTCTTCCATGGCTTCCAAGAGCCCCTCATGCTCCCACTCCCTGCTAGCTCTGCCTGCTCTTGGGTAGGATTAAGTGGGTTATGACTGAAAGTATCAGTAACAAGATAACTCAGATTTAAGTGGCCAGGGAGGGAAGTTCAGGCTCTAACACAGCACTCTAGGATTTCTTTGGGGTCACCACTTCTGAATGTCTGCAGGAAGTCCTGCCCTCCCTGTACATCTCAGACAGACTTGGGTTTGCAGCCTAACTCCAGGAGACCTTGGGCTATTTACTTCGTGTCTCTGAGCCTCACCAATAAAGGGAAATGACAGTTCTCACTTCCTCCCACTGCTGGGAGCCTAGCAGAGATCTCGCTCTAAATAAGAGCCTGGCACATAGTAAGTGCTCAATAAATAATGGCTTAAAAATGCCAAGCCATTGGAAACTGCCGACAACAACAGATCCCAGGTTACAGGGTAGAGCAGGCCAAAGGCATTCCACAGGAAAGGGGTTATATGGGACTGGGCATTGTTATTCCAGGGTATTCCACCCACATTATTTCACGAGAGGGGGAAAAAGTTCTATTCCAACTGAATTAAGGTACATATGGAAGCATGTCTGGTGCATTCCTTTTCCCTTCATTAATTTCTTCAGCTACCACTTCTTGAGATCTATGTGCCAGACTCTGTTCTGGGTGTCACACATGGTGGAAGGGAGCTCCTAAGATGGACTGCGATGTCCCATCTCCTGGTTTTCACACCCTTGTGCCATAATACCTTTCCCTTGGGTGGAAGCTGAACTTGAAAGCTTGCTTCTAACAAACAGAATACTGCAGGGGAGATGAAATGTCACTTCTGAGATTAGGTTGCAAAAAGACTGTGGCTTCCATCTTGGGCTCTCCTTCTCTCTGATTGTTCACTCTAGGGGAACAGCTCCCATGTCACGAGGTGGCCCTGTGGAGAAGCCCACACAGTGGGGAAGTAGAGGCAGCCCCAGGCAATGGCCAAAAAGGGTTTGGTGCCTTCATTCCATCAGCTCCTACCAACAACTGCATAAGGAAGTGGCACTGCATTCAGGCTGCGGGCTCCCCTCGGTTGACCCTTCAGATGGAACCTCAGCCCTTGTTGAAGCAGAGGTACCCAGCTCAGCCACACCAGAAACTGTGAGATAATAAATGTCTTTGGTCCTCAGTTGCTAAATTGGGGGGCAATTTATTATGCAGTGATAAATAATACATATTAAATGAAACCGTATGAAGTTGCTGTTTATTAAGTTTAAAAAATAGTTAAATATCAGCAAATTCCTGTGGGGTCAAACTACTTTATCCAATTCATTACATATAACATCTTGCAAGCCATGAGCATACTATTAACCTCACTCCAAAAATGTGGAATTGGGCTGTGAGAGGGTGAGCGCTTTCCTGAAGGTTACAGTCTGTTTGGGCTGCAGCCGGGACCCAAACCCAGGATCAAGGCCCATCTTCCTAACTGCATCCCTGTTGGACACACACAGCATCCTCCCCCATGCCAGGAATTGTGGTAGGAACCAGGCGACAAGTGAATGGGGCACATCATTGCTGTTAAGAAAATAGCTCCACAACAGGCTTTAAACAAAGAGAAAGCCAGAACCGCTGGAGCAGAGTCGATTCAGGGATCTGTGCAATGCCCCTGCTGACTGAAGGTTAGACAGGAAACTCACAGACATCTCATGGTAATTATCTCCAGAAGATCAGACCTGTGACATTTCTGCAAGAAGACCGATTCTGCCTCTATTCCTTCCGTCTATTAGTCACTATCTCACAATTACTTTGCCTATTCTAATCATCAAGCAGGCTTTTGAAGCCCTTTCTTGAACACATTTATCATCTCTAATACCATGCGGATAGAATCAATTTTATTTACCCTTGCTGAGCCTACAAGGATCTCATTTGTAATTAGAGAAGAGCACGCGAGGGGAAGGATTTGTTGTTACTAAATTAGGTCAAACGTTCTCACCCTTGGAGTGTCTGGCATGTTCATAGCCTGCCCTCAATCACTGGCTGTGGGCCGCTCAGGCTGCTCGGGATCTTCCTTCCCTAGATCAATATCCGTCCTTATTTTTCCCATCTGAGTCACTTCAGGAATTGTCTTTCCTGCCCCAAGCCTATCCAAGCAATCCACTGATGGAGTGAGATTGTTCCCAACCTGCTAGGGCTGAATCTGACATTGATTTTGCCCAACCCTAGTAGAAGATCTGACAGCAAGGAGGAAGTCAGGAGCTGGTGGCAAAGAGAGACTCAGTGGCGCCCCGGAAAGTGACAGACCCATGGAAGCAAGGCCACCTGCTACACCCCAGCCCTGTCAGGACACCCACTTTCCTGGGAACCAGGAGGGCTCTTCTAATCACAGGTGGGTCCTGTGGGGGCCAGAGAGGAGGTTTGATTGTCATGAACCTTCCTCTTCGCCTTGAAGGGAGGCCCTGTTCTCTTAGACTCACGGACATCTCAAGGGTGGGGTGGACCACAGCATGACCCAGTCGGTATTCTAACCGCCCTCTTTCTAACCTTTTAATGTCCCCATACAGACTGGACAGCAGTACTTGGGAACCACATCTCTTATGGACTTTTTGTTAGGGTCCAGAAGAGGAAAATTGGGAAACAAGCCCTCAGACATCATGAGAGAGGGGGTTGCGGCAGCGGCTTCTGCCCCCTTTTTCACATTAAAGTCATCCTTGACAGCTTACCCCCATGGAGGAGCCTCATAAAAATTAAGATATTCTAGATATTCTTAGGAAAATGAAATATTGAAGGATGGCTCCCTGAGCTGATAATGGTAGTGACTTTGAAAAATAGACCAGAGTGCCATGTTTAAAAGCCTAAAGTCATAAAAGGTATTATGAATGGATGGATTGGGAACCTCTACAAGCAGACTTCATTGATGTCACCGTAAACGATGAATGCTGTCACTCTTTTTTATATATAACAAGAAGATATGCTGCTGCATCCAGATCTCATTGTAGAAACTGTCAGACTCACTGAAATGGCATTGCATAAGCTATTTATGACGATATTCGGGAAAATACAAGGTTAAGAGATCTTTATCTGCTGTCTATGGAAATGTGCTTCCACACTGAGGCTGGTACATGAAATAACCTTCCAGATAACCCATGACATTGGGGGAACAGGAAAGTGAGATTAATCATTGGAGACAGATCTGCATCCCAGTTATGTTTCTGCTCGCCCCAGATGCCTTGGCCTCATGAACACACATTTAGCTTTTTCTAGGCATCAACCACTTGATATTTTACAGCACTACTTAGTGTGGCAGATTCACAAGTGATCCAACAAAAAATTCATGCTCACTCTTCCAGAAAGCAGAGGAGTTTCTGGAAACAGCTGCCCAGTGGGGAACCACATTTCCTTGCCTCAGGAATGGCCGTGGGACTCCACCAATGATATGTGAGTGGAATTATGAGAAGAGTTACTTTCAGGCCAAAGTTTTTTTTAAAATAACTGTGCTTCCTCCACAATATCTCTCCCCTTCTGATGCCTGGAGGCAGAGGATTCCCAGGCTCTAAAGAATGGTGGGATCACAGTCCCAAAGAACCCTGAGTTCCTGCATCACCCCACAGCCCACCAGCCTAATACTACCCACATACAGAAATAAGAAGTGAACTTCTATTTCACTGTTAAGCCAAATGAAACTTAGAGGCTTGTTTGTGATAGCAGCTAGTGTTACTAATATGATTGTGTACCTTTCTAAGGATCTTATTCATTCAGTTAGCCACTCATTCACTCAATGAACAGGAGGAAATATGGCATATAACCTCCAATGGGCCTGGAGTTAAGACCTGCTTCTGCCACTGACCAGTTTTGTGACTTGAGATAGCTTGGGAAAACTGCTTACTTCCTCTCAGCCTCCATATTCTTTTTTGTAAAATGAAGATTTAAAAAATCCTGACACTCATTCAAAATAGCCAAAAGTTGGAAACAACTCAAGTGTCCATCAACAAATGAGCAGAAGAACAAAATGTGACATAGGGTCAGAAATGGAATAGTATGCAGCTGTGAAAAGGAAAGCCCTCTAACACAGGCTAAAGCATGGATGAACCTTGAGAATATCATGTTAAGTGCAAAAAGCCAGACACAAAAGGACAAACACTGTATGAATCCACCTACGTGAGGTTCCTAGAATAGTCAAATTCTTAAAACAGAAAGTGGAATGGTAGTTGCTGGGGGCTGGGGAAGGAATGTGGGGAGTTTTCATTTAATTTCTGTTTGGGAAGATGAAAAGTTCTAGAGATGGATGATGGTGATAGTTTCACGACAATGTGAATGTGCTTCATGCCACTGAATTGTACACTCAAAAAAGCTAAATGGTAAATGTTATGTATATTTTACCACAATTTTTTTTAATCCTGACCTTATGAAATCAAATAATATATTTAAAGTGCTCAGCACAGAGCAGGGCAGCATAGCTGAACTCTTAATAAGTGATAATTATTGTATGCATTAAGTGCTTACTACATGTCTGGCACTCTGCTAAGTTCTGGGGATAAAACAGTGAACAAGAAAGAGATTATCACCACCTCCACAGCATTGGGAAGGGGAAGGCCAGGTCAGTGAGCAGACCACAGGCAGGGTGGCCCGCTCTGGAAGAAGCAAATGCTGGGTAGGGCCTGGGAAGCCCATAGGAGGGTACCTAACTCAGCCTTGGGGCTGGGAAACGGCTTTCGGCAGAGACTTCTCTGCAAGGGTCCACCTGGGGGCGTGCTGGGGACCAGCGAGCAGCTCGCTCAAGGGCCTCTAGTGTGGTCTCAAACGTGCGTCTGTCATACACCGAGGCAGAGGATCTGGGCATCTTCTCACCCCATGTCCCCAGCCCTGGCCCAGCACTATGAAAACAGTAGGTGCTCAAAGTTTATCTCTTTCCGTTTACTTCTCTGTTGGCCTCACAGAGTCATCAAGCTTGTGGCATTCCTTAAAAGCAAGATTTTGATTTGCAAGTTCGAGCTTTGGAAAAGCCAGATACATATATAGATATACAAAGACACATGGTATCCACTGCAAACCACCTTCCTAATTCAGAACCCAGAATCTCCTGGGAAGACAGAGAAGTGTCACCACTGAACGGCCTGTCACTGCCCAGCCCAGAGGGTGGGCTCAGAGGGTGGGGGGAACGTGGGAGTTCAGAGGAGGGTGCCCGGCCCAGGCTGGGCCAGGGAAGGCAGAGTCCTAACGGATGAGCTGGGCCCCTGTGGTCCTGCACCCTCACTTTCCCAGTGATCCCACCCACCCCTGCCCTCAGCCCATGTGGAGCTGACTGCCCTGGGTGCAGGAGTTGGTGTGTGATCCAGGCCAGGGCAGAAAAGCAGGCGTCTAGACGGTTGCAGAAGCCTTGTCAGGCGTGTTGGGATGTAGAGAGCCTCCTCCACAGGGGGCGCTGTCCTCACAGGAATGCAAGCTGCCTGGAGCTGCTGGCAGCCCACTGTCCCTCCCAACCCCACCAGGCATGCCTGTAAGAAGCAAGATGCCTCCACTTCGGGTTCCCTGAGCCAGTGAACTCTCCCTTTTGACTGTCTAAATCTGTAGTTTCCATAATTTGTCTCAATATGTGTCTTTCTCCCAATCCTATTTCTTCACCACACAGAGCTACTGTGGGGGAAAAAGATGGGGGGTGGGGCATGAAATTAAAAAACATCACAATGATTGTTATAAACAAGTCATTCACATTTGTAGGGTAACCAGCCATCCTGGGTTTCCTAGCACTGAGGGATTCAGTGCTAAAACCAGCACAGTCTAAGGCAAACTGGACCAGCTGGTCACCTTGGATTACCTGCATCTCGCCCTCTCCCCAACTCCCAGTTGTGGCTACCCCCACACTACAGGACAAAGCCAATGGGAACCCAATAAGGTCCTGGGCACAGAGAGCAAGCACTCCAGGCCCTGGAAGGCAGAGTCAGTCACCGGCTGCTGGCAGCTCTCAATCCGTGGCCAGGTCTGCACCCACTCCCCACCAGGAGCCCACAGCTGGCAAGGCTCCAGAACTCTGCAAGACCAGAGCCTCATGTGTGCTGGGTGTGGTTGGACCTTCGGTAGAGTCACTCAGAAAGAATGCCAAACCAGAAACATTCCCATCCACAGATGGGGCTCCAGAAGGGGCCACTCCCTGCAGGTTAAGGCTTACCACTGGCATTTGCACAACAAACAAGTGTTTCTTTTTCCTGGTGATGCACTATTTGCAAGACGATATTGAAAGAGAAAGGGTGTGGGCAAGAAGTTTCTAGAAAACAAGGTTCTATCCAGCTTCATTGGCCAGCATCCTCCATGGGGTCCTGCTAGCATCCTCCAATGAGTCAGGAAAAGCTAATTTCACGTTCTCTTCTGGAGGACTCTCCCAGAATCTCCCTGGCACAGCCCCCAGAAACAACAGGCTAGGCCTGCCTTCTCTGGCCGGGGAGCCAGCCTCCCAGGGCCAGGAGACAGTGAGGAAGGGGCAGACCCTGTTTTAGCAGGCCGACAGGAAATGAGTGAGGATTTCCTGCTGGAAACCTTTGCGGCCGAATAGAGCTAAATCCCCCCCTTTCAACGATCTCTCCCTTGCTTTCTCTTTCTGTCAATATGCTATTATCTCCAGGGATTCCTGCCCTCCCAAGAAAAATGAGGCAGGAAATAGACAATATAATGGGAAATATGGCAAATGCACATTTCCTGTCAACAATATGCCTTACTAATAGATCGTCAGATGAGTATTTTATTAGAACAATGATTATGACAGCTACAATATTTCCAGAGACAAACTAGGGTGGATCTCAGTTAGAGGAATGTGGAAACGGCTTTGCCAGGAAGCAGCAAGGGTTTGGGGCTTGGCTGTGTATCTGGGAGCCAGAAAACTACCCATTCTAATCTCAGACCTGGCTCCGATCACTGACCGCTGTGTGGCCGTGAGCGCGGATGTGGACCCTCTGTCTCCCCCACTTTCTCCCTCTCTGGCCTGAGGTTGGTGACCCTCCCCAGCCTCCTGCCCCCCAAGCCTGAAGATGGGGAACTTGGGGGGAATGGCCCGCACGATGCTGAGGGCTGCAGAGGCGGCTGTGAGAGGTGATCTCCCCCCAGCCCAGCAGACTCCTGGCTCCAGCTCCCGGTCGCAGGGTGACTGAGCTCTGCCTCAACCAGGCAGGTCCCCTGCCACACTCCTGCAGAGCTGGGGCTCCAAACCCAGGCCTCTCTCAGCCTGCCCACAGCCCACACAGACAGATCCTATCCAGGACTGCAGATGTCTTCAGAGGCTGGCTTTATGAAAATGCCTCCGTGTGTGTGTGCCTCCTTCTCCATCCTTGGAGCACCCTGCATGTCTCACAGGCAACTGGCATTGTCCCCAGGTTGCAGGGACATGGTGATGAGGGACCTGCTCCTCCCCAGAGCTGAATTCAGGACCTGGGCCCTTGACCTTGGGCCCACACGATCCTGTAGAAGAGCTTCCCACAGTCCAAAATCTCATTGGTATAGTTTTTGATGAATGCCTGCCACCTTCCCACCCTCATAGGCATGGGCATTCCACGACCGCTGGCCCCACTTAGCTTTGCTCACCACTTTTTCCCAAAGCCTACAGCAGCACCTGTTAAGTCCTCAATAAACATGTGTTGGATAAATGAATGTATGAATAAATGAATGAATCTAACTGAGCAACTGCCCTGGTGTGGTTACAGCTGGGAACCGAGAATCTTCTGTCATCTCACTCACAGACAGGAATGAAATCTGCCATGTGTCCCCACCCCAAAAATCAGGGCCCAATTCCCTTTTACTCCCCAAAGAGTCAGTGCCAGGCTTCCTTCCCTGGCTCAAGGGTGACCACATATCCAGGAATCGGTGACCTCTGTGTATTCTCAGCCTCTCTGAATTAATGAGCTGAATGGTCCTTTTGCTGTGGAGAGGTGGGAGATGGTGGGATGAACTGGTGGCTCATTTCCTTCAGAATTTAGAGGAACGATCAAAAGGAAAACACACATTTGATTTTGCCTGGGATCCAGAACATAAATTGGAATGAAGAATTCATCTCATAAGTGGAAAGCCAAGAGCAGAGGAAAGGACAGAGAACTATTCAAGTCCACGGGGATCTTAATTTTCTTAATAGAAAATTTATTTAAAATGCTTAATCATAAAGTGAGGTTTGCCTACGCATGTTCAATTTCAAACTTCATCAGATTCTGAGGCCATAAAGCCATCTCCATCAGGTTAGCAAAAATATATAAATGAAAGAGAAAGAGAAGAGGGAGATGGTTTGAGGGTTTTACCACCCCCCCCAAAAAAGGGGGAAAGAAAGAAGTTTCATCTCCAGAGCAGGGTCTATAAATAGACCCAAAAAAATCAGCAAGAAGTAAAAATTGATGGTTAAGCAAAAAGAGTAAAATTCTTAAAGAACAAAAAGATTTTATATAGCAATCAACCACTCAATTTATGGAACTGTTTCCAGATGAGACATGGGATGACCAGAATTGAGTTCCTGCAAAGGGCTGCTGGCCCCTCACCCAAACACTTCTGTCATTCAGTACGGTCCCCGCTGCCAGACCCTCCTGCCTACGTCCTCCTGAGACACAGGGACCCCAGGGACCCTAGGGCTCATTTCAAAGAAAGCCAATCCAATTCCTTTAACTAGTTAATACGGTCTTAATCTGTCCAAAGATGGGCTAGGCTTCTAGGGGCCTGTAAAGTAAGCCCCAAAAAGCCAGCCATGTCCTTTAGGGGAAAACAGAGTCAAGTGCCCCTAAAATTGTAAATCACAGCAGGAGAATTCCTCCATAAGAGATATACAAAACTCTGTACTTCATTTTGAAGAGAAAGGAATTTATTTTCACTCATAAAGTCAATATAACCAGAAAGCTAGAAAACTACAGAACATAAAAAAGAAATTTTAAATAATCTGTAAACAACCAAGTAGAAGAATTGCTGTCCAGTTTTTAACCTACTTCCCTCCAGCCTTTATGCATGTATAAAAATACTACGTTTGTAAATGGCCTGCACGTTCAGGTACTATATCATAAGCAGTTTCCTACGCCATTGGATACTCTGAAAACACAGGTGTAAGGAGTTGCATACTTTGTAGCATAGCCGTGCTAGGATATTCTGAGCCACGACCCTCTTGATAAACATCTAGAGTCTAGATCCCAGAAGGATTCCATTCAGGGAACATACAAGTAATGCCTTAGCAAACTGCCTTAGGTAAGAGTCTCGGATAGCATTTCTGTTTTTTCACATAGTATAGATTCTTACAGGCGGACTGGTTGTTGGGTTTAAGGGAGAATTCTCTGAAGGACTGTGTTGACCTAGGCTCTAGGCAAGCTGAGAGACGGTCTGCTTGCTGCCCCCTGGCCAGCTTGGAGTGCTTCATTTGTTTAGAATTCCTGCATATAAAACATTTAAGTAGAAGAGGCCCTTCCCAACATGTTTAATTAGGAGTTTTCCTGGGAAAAGTAGGTTTGTGATGGGGCCTGAAGGGTGAGAAGGGTGTCTTAGAGGTGGAGAGAGGTGAACGTGGTGCTTCTGGTGGAAGAAGCCCTCAGAGCAAAGAGTCAAGAGCAGAACAGGTGCTCACATTCCAAGAAGGGTGGGTAGTCCTGTTTGGCTGGGTGAAGAGGGTGGGCACGATGGACTGGAGAGAAAAGCTGGACAAGGACGGGCTTGAATGCAGGGTAAGTGGACGACATGCAGTGTGCTCACAAGGAGGAGACATGGAGGCTTGGAGGACACGCCCGCGACCTGAGCTCCATTTGGGACGAGCCATCTGGCCACCTGTGCTGGAGAGGAAGGGAGCCGGCCACAGGAGACCAGTCCTGAGCTGCCATGGCTGTCCCGGGAGGAGGTGACGACAACCCAGCCCTCAGGGGTGGAGGGAGGCGGGATCATCAGTGTCTGTACATGCGCACACCGTGGTAGAGGGATGTGCGGCTGTCTTTTCTCTCTGCCACCAAGCTGTTAGCTCCCTAGGGTCAGGGCCTGGGTCTCACTCTCTTACAAAGAACTAGCACTGTGCACACAAGATGCATTCAGGCCTGGTAATCTGCTCCCGCCATTTCAGCCATGGGCCTGGCGAGCACAGGCAAGAGCAGAGGGGTGGGGAGGGATTTGGCTAGCCCTTGTAGTGGTGACCATGGCCATGGGCCGTCGGCGTGTTCTTTCTCTGAGTGAAAGCCGGGGTCAGAGAGCGGCCCAACTCAGATGGAGGTTTGAGGGGTGGGTGTTGTTTGATATTTACTGGCCCAAAGGGGCCACTAACTGCCCTAGATTCAGGGGGCACGTGAAGGGCCCTGAACTGTGGGGGTGACAGCAGTGAACTGCATGGAGGATGGAGGATGCAGAGGCCATACACATGGGCAGGAGGAGGAGGAGCTACAGAGAAGAAAAGGAAAGAAGAGTGTGCAGGGCCCACGTGGAGGGGGTGGAGGGCATGGGAATAGTGTGTGGAGACCCTCAGGACCAACTGGAGAGAGGGTGGCAGGCACCCCCTGGCAGAGCCAGCACAGGGCAGTGCTGCAGTCAACCGGGGTGGGTTTCAAAGGTACCAAGTTAATCTGCCACCTTGCTCCATGCATTCCCAAGTAGGTCTCAGGTCAAAGGCATCTCCTCCCTGAAGCCTTCCCAGACTAACCTCCCCTCTGTGCTTCTGCTCTGTGCAGCCCCCTCCACCCCATGGCTATGGCTAATCTGTCCATCACCAGTCACCTGCAGGGCTGGTCCTGGGCTCAACGGCTGGGACTATACTCTGCTGATATGGACCAGAAGCTGGAGGGTAAGAGAAGCCATGGATGCGGGCCATATAGGCCAGCCCCCCAGGGCACAGAGCAGAGTGCAGAAGAGTGGAGGGGATCTGGGGGGGTCCCTGAAAGCACAGCATCTTCCCCCAGCCAGCAAGTGGCAGAGGGGGCCAAATTTGCATGTGGATCCTTCAGTGCTGCACTGCCCGGTCCTGGTGTCTCCAGGAGAGTGTGATTCCTGGCCCTTCGTGGGCCCTCAGGTCTCATTTGTCATTGTGCTGAATTCCAAGTGGAATGTGTATGGGTATTAGAATCAGACCTGGATTTGAAGCCTCACCACTTAGGACTATGTGACCTCATGTCTTTGTCTGGGAAACCTCAGTTTCCTCGTCTGGGATTCGTGGGTAATCATGATAGCCTCCCTTATAGCCCTGATGAGAGACACACAAGATAATGCATACAAAGCACCAGGCACCAAGCGTCAATAATGCTAACGATTGTTATTATTGGTGCTATAATACATGATTGTGGGTGATCTAGACTTAGCCTAGTCCTTTGCTGTATTCATCTGACGGCTGACATAGGGGAGGTGGGGAGAGGCAAGGAGAAGGGTTTCCCCAATGTCTAGGGCTGGCCAACCCACATTCTGCTTTGTGTATGAAGAGCCCCTCTAACTTCATTAGTCATGAGCATGGCATCAAGCAATAAGTTAATTTCTAACTGTGGCACTTGATAAATTTTCCGTTTACCTCATTAGTTTTTACAGCCTGCAATATTGGTGAGAACACTTCCAATGAACCATATGGGAAGCTTCAGTATGGAATGACAACAATTTTTTTTAATGTGTTATTTAACCAAATAAGAATCACAGCCCCCAGAAATAAAGATGCATGGAACCAGTACTGGAGTCCTGGGGAAGAGGTGCTTCCACAAGGCCTGTCAGCCAGGGTCCTGAGTGGAGGGGCTCCCCTGGAGGGGTGCACTTCACACAGGCGGCCTTGAGGAGGGTGTCCCTCACTACAGTTAACTAAAAGAGAACCCCACTCAGGTAGATGACATCAGTTGTTTTCCAGCCATGTTCCCCAGAGCACTGGGAAGACCCGCAGGGCTTTAGTGTAGGATGGAGAGGGGGGCCCTGAGGCTCCCAACCTCACTCTGGACTTCTAAGCAAAGCTTTGTTGATTCTGAGTCTTAGCAAAGTGTGAAACCTTCTGGCCTAAGCACCCATCCAGCTGATCTCCCAGTTTTCACACTCTGGCCCCAAGAAAAACCTGGCATTTAGTCCTGTGGACACCTTCTCTTGGTGGTTCTTTTTTAGGGGCTATCAAGCTCCCTTCTCCTCCTTCTGCTCCCTGCCACAAGTTACTCTGAGCAGGTTTTCTTTTCAAGAACAGGAGGCATGTAGCCCTGGTGCTGAATCAAAACCAGAGTTCTGGTGAGCTGCCCGCATTCTCACCTCTGCTCTGCCAAAGCTGCAGACACCGTCCCCTGCGGACTCCATCCCCTACAGGTGAGCATATGCGGCTCTCTGACCTTTCTTGTCATCTTCTGCCAGTGGAGTGGCCAGTGGGACTTTGAGCTAAAAGACAAGTGTTCTGGCTCAGATTCAACTGAGGCTGCTTCAACTGCTAGAATCAGATCTGCCTAAGTCCAAGTGGCTTTATGCATTTGGACCTTTCAAACCCCCAGAATGAGAAATCCAGGCAGGCAAGATGTAGACTGGTCCATGGCTCAACAAGGCCATCAGAGGCACAGGGGCTTTCCTTCTTCTGGCACTGCCATCCTCAGTATGGGCACTGGGCCCCTGCTCTTTGCTCTTGGACCCATTCCCTGCTCTGCTTGCATTCAGGGAACTATAGCATTCAAGCATAGTTTGGCCAACAGGAGGCACTGATGGGGAACTGGAGGGCAGGTAGAGAGGTAAAATCAATGCATTTCTCTTTTTCTCTCTCTCTGCATCCCAGGGCACCCCTAGCAGTGACTGAACCTCCATCATGGCACAAGCTCGACTGAACACCTTTTCCCCTCTCTTCCTCCCCACCCTCTAGCTCCTTCTAAGAGGCTCTTGCCATGATTCTAAATCCCAAGTCAAACTTCTGGGCTCTCATAACACTCCTTCCTCCTGTCCCTCCAGTCCTGGGAGTGTTAACAGTACTGTGATTGCTGTCCACTTGGTGGGGGCAGCAGGGTGTAGGGGCCCATCATTCCCTTTGGCTTGTCAGGTCTTCCATGCTTACATCTATGTAAGCAATCCCTGAATTAATTTCCTGTTTTAAACACTGTTTTAAGAATGTTTCCTGGTTGGACCCCAGCTAATACAATGGTCACCCTCAAGCTTTGTATTCATGGTTACAAAATAGTTGCTGCAGCTCCATTCATCACATCCTCACCACAGCCACATCAAAAGTCAAGAAGAAAGACAGTTTCTCCTTGTTAGCTTCTTTTAGTCAGGAAAGTAAACCCTTCCCAGAATTGAGCAGAATTCTATACTCTAGCTGGAAGAGACACTGGGAAAGTGAGTAATCCACCAATTTTAACCCCTGTAATGTGAGACAGGCTCTTCAGGTAAGGGAGATGGGCAATGGCTGATGAATGAGCAACCAACCCTGTCCAGCACATTTACCTGGAGTGCAGACACTGTCATGACACTTCCTCCCTCTGGGTCCTAGCTTCCTGACCTGGAAAATGGGCAAGTTCCATTTTCCATTCGAATCCACTGAATATAGATCAGTGGATTCTATATTCTCCAGAGACCTTGGGTTTCAAGGAGGTGCCCTAGGGGGTCACTGTGGGACCACTGTGGGGGAGAAGGAAGTGGGGTCTGAGCAGGTGGGATCCTACCCCCACTGCAACAAAAATAGCTTCATTTAATCTTTGGGGAAATAAAAGAATTCTGCTAGATTTGCTGATCCCTAATGTCTCTTGCAGCTTGCAAGGACCAGGATTCACAGTTATAGATCAATTTATTAAAATGAGGAAATAACCAGGATGATATTCTTGCTGAGGATGATCCATTAGCTTTGGGGGTTATTCATAATAAACTTTGGAGATTGATTAAGCTCCTTGGCATTTTGCCACCTATTAACCAATGTGCATGATGCTGCAGACACTGTGCATGTAGCAGAAGACATTCTTCCTGAAATATTCCTGACTCTCTCTGTTCTCTTCAATTATGAGAAGGCGAATCCCTTACACACATACAATTATTTTAAACTATTTATCTTGCACAGAAGCATTGATCTTTGCGGGTCTTTCTCGCCAGCCTTGACACTAACAGATGGCCTTGGAGATGGTCTCAGAAAGGGAAGGCGTGCCCCTAATGGACGGCTCTTCTCATCTTAGTTTTCCCCCTGGAGAGTCTTCTGCATTTGGAGTCTTCCTTATTGCCCTTTTCGCATTTAACTCTGTGAGAGCCGTGCCAGAGGCAGCACCCACTGTACTTCTGTTGCCTGAAGGCCTTTTAGGGAGCAAGGGTTCAAAGGCACTGGCAGGGAAAACAGTGAAGGCCTTGAAAACCTTGGGGCTTTTACCAAGCCTCCATCTTCCGCTGAGAATAACCAACACTATCTGACAGGTATCTTCAAGGAATGAGATGAAGGAAATGTGAGCACCTTCTCTGTAATCAGCATGGTCAGAAGACAATCCTGACCCCCTTGACCTGTGCAGCTGTTTCACTCTCTTACTTAGGTCTGTGGACTCCTTGAGGCTGTTCTGTTCTGTTAGAACCCATTTCACAGATGAAGAACCCAAGGACCAAAGAGGCTAAATAGTTAAATGTCTCACTCAGGGTCACACAGGTAATAAATGACAAGGTCAGCACTTGAACTCAGCTCTGACTCCAAGTGGAATGCCCACACAGGGATAGACCCTAACCAGGGTCTGACACGCAGGAGATGCTCGCTCTATCACCCTCCTTCCTCCCCATCCCGTTCTCTCCCCATGGCTCTGCGTGCCTCTGTGGGTTCAACAGAAATGAAATAGGTGGGTCTAGCCTCCTCGCAGGTCTCACAGACTTGCTTCAGCCTGTGTGACACACTAGTGTTTCTTTCTCAGTAACCTATGTAAAATGAGACTACAGTCTGTCTCGGTCAGCTCGGGCTGCTGTAACAAAGTACCACAGACTGGATGGCTTATAAACAACAGAAATCTATTTCTCTTGGTTCTGGAGGCTGGAAATCCAAGATAAAGGTGTCAGCACGGTTGGGTTCAGATGGAAGCCCTTTTCTGGGTGCAGACTGCCAACTTCTCATCAGATCCTCACGTGGTGGAAAAAACAGCGAAAACAAGCTCTGTTCTCATAAGGGCACTAATCCTATTCATGAAGCTCCACCCCCATGACCTAATCACCTCCCAAAGGCCCCGCCTCCTGATATCATCACCTTTGGGGATAGGTTTCAACATGAAACATTTACAACGTTACAAACATTTAGTCCATAACAGTCTCACTTTGAAATATTCAAATAATACCAATACCAATAATAATAATACAAATATACAACTTAAGTCCCCCTAAGGACCTTACCACCAATTCCAGTCACCTCCCCAAAGTAATGACAGGCATTTGTATAGTGCCGATCCTTCCAGATCTATTTCTATGCACTTATGAATCTATGCATATAAAAATATCATATAGACAAATATGTATTGGAGGGTTTTTATCTGCTGGAATTATACTAACTTAAGTGGTAGTACACTGTACACATTCTTCTGCAACTTGCTTTACAGAATGTTCCAAACCAGTATGTATCTTTTGGCCTCATTTGCCTTTTTTCTGCAGCTTGGTAGTCCAATACTTAGTATGGATGTCTTGTGGTTTGTTTAACTAGTCCCTTATTGATGGATACATAGGGTTTTTCCAGCGTCTCACTATTCATAATGATGCTGCAACAGGCATCCTTGTTTTGGCTTCTTGAACATGAATGAATATTTCTCTGGAGAAGAAAGTAAGTATTACTGTAGGAAAAAAGAAACCATAAATTCGGGTAAAAGAAAAGTCAACTGGGAGAAAGTATTTGCAACATACACAACAAAGTATAATAATCAGATTATATGAAGAAGTGCTTCAATTTAATAATATAAAGACAAACAGCCCAGTAGAAAAATGGGCAAAGAATACAAAGAGGAAATTCATAGAAGAAACACAAACAGCCAAGATGCATAAGAAAGGCTGCAGCACCTCACTACAAATCAGGAGAGAACAAATGAAAGGGGGACAAAAGATACCTTCTTAACTCACCAGATCAGCGCAGATTTTTAGTTGAGTGACCAGTCATTGGCAACAACCCAGTCATACACTGTCAGAGTGCGAAGTGACCTTGCCCTTTTGCAGGGCCATTTAGAAGCATCTTTTATGCTTTCAAATGTGCTTGCTCACAAGCCCAGCAATTTCACTTCTTGAGTTTACGGTACAGAACAACAGTGTTGCACTGTTGTTCGGTACAGCAAACTCAAAGGCCTTTCCAGAGGGATCTAGAACAGGGTTGGCAAGAGCTGCATGATTGGTGGGACAGGCCAGGGAGACCGTGACCCAGGGTGCATCCATGTCCATGGCCTCAGCCAGCCAGCAGTGTTTTCAACCCTGTGCTCAGGTCCCTAGGCCTTTGAGGGACTGCTCATTGTTCTCAGTGGGGAAAAAGACTATGGGATGAGAGAAGCATCACATGCAGTGGGTCAGGTGGTTCTGAAGAAACCATGCACATGGTGAGCATTCTCGCATGTTCTGGGTTTAACCTAAAATGCTGTAGTCCTGCCCAAATAGTCAACCAGTGGCTAGAGCCGCAAGTAGCACACTCTGCCTACTCAGTGGAGTCAGAACGGGGATCCCCTATTCCCCCTCCACACCTGCAGTCCCCTCAAGTTTTCTGGGCAGTTCCCTCGGGTGAAATGCATTGCCCTGGCAAGCTTGACATCACACCCTACTGCCATGGGCAGATGGCTTTAGCTTAATGCTCCCCCTGGCTCCCAGGGACTCTGTTCCTTACAAATAACTTTGGCCCAAAGGGCACAGGCTTCAGCTGGGCTTTTCCAGCCAATCAATTCCCTGGAGGCTTTCGATCCTCCCCTTGCGAAGTCCTGGGGGATGGCAGACAAGTTGGGACCCAGGCAACAGAATCTTGCAAATTCCACGTTCCACCTGAGCCACATCAAACCTTGGAAAAGCTGATTAGGGGCTTGGTTCATAAACGTGAAATAATTCTGTGGAAGCGACCTGGGGCACAGAGGTAAGAGCCTGCCTTGCTACTTCTGAACATTAACGGGCCTTCCCCAATAGGATGGGCAAAGATTAAAGCCAACTAATGCCATGAGGTCCATTTATGTGAGTGGAATGGCAACCCGTAAAGTCAAACATGAATAAACAGCACAGAATCCAGCTGAAGCTTAACAGGCTGGAGCTCTCCAGCTACGAGGACATCAGGGTACTGAATGGAAAGACACAGGATACTAGGAAACTTCTTTCCTGGGTTACCAGGCTTGGGGCCAGCCCAGCCCCTTCCCCCACAGGCCGCCCTGCTCCTTGACCAGGAAGCCAGAAAGCTGGGTTTCAGATGTATTCTCACTGCCAATATTGGTTTCTCTGTAAAAATACAGTAATCTGAAATATCCATGCAAATATTTCCTATTTTTAATAACATGGTATCAATTTGCAAACGAAGTAATGATCTCTGTTACTTTTCAGGAAATTATGTTTAATATGCTTTACTAGAGCAAAGGAAGAACAATTTAATTGAAAGAGCTGCTCTGAACCATATTTAACCTCAGATGTACTAAATGGAGTGTCTCAGAGATAAGTTATGGTTTTTAATTTAATGTAAACTATTCTGTGCATAAACACTGTGTTTTTGCCACTCGAATAACGACTGGTTTGGGTTTATGAACTATTTTTTTGATCATCTCTTTCCTCCTGTGAACACTCCTCACGAATGTTAAACCCAATCGGGAGGTTTTTACACACAGAATGTGAAATGAAAGGCCCACAGGCCAGGCCTTCTCCCCTATCTGGGCACAGCCGTGCCTCAAATGTGACACATCTCACAACTGGTGAGGACCCCAGGTTTTGGGGAAGGGTCCACATGTCACTGCCCAGGCTTTTCCTGCGCCTGGCTGGCTCCTTCACTGCTCTGATTAATGGATTCCAGCCACCGTACCGGCACTTTAAATGAAGTTTCGTGCTCACCAAGATTAATTGATGAATGAAAAATATTGAAACTTTATTATTCATATAATTCACTTGAGGGGATGATCCCAGAAAAATGTAGTATGTGGTTGAAGTTCATCATCTGACAGTAATAGGAGGGAAGGAAGACGGAAGGAAGCACGTGGCCGTATGTCACAGCCTGACCTGTGCTGCTCGGGGCACCAGTTGCTGCGTGAACTGGCGCCAGTGTGTTCAGGAAAACTGCTTGTTCAGCCCAACACACCGTCTACCGACCCTGGCTTCTTGGGCTGTCTGTCCCTTTTCCCGGCACAGGCTCGGGGGTCCCGTCTGGCCCGCCTGCTGCCCTGTTTTATCTTGTGCATATCCATTCTCTCGTTTGTCAGTGTTGCTTGTCAGAGTGAGCACTGATTGTCTTTTTGCCAACTAACTGGGTGTCTCTCTCCCATTGTTTGGGTAGGGTGCCAAGGTCCCTTTCAGAAGCTGTCCTCTCTGAGCTTCAGGTGGGACCCCTTGGGAGAGCATGTGACAGGTGTGAACCAATGAGACTACTGCATTCCTCCGGCCACAGTGATTGGTTCAGAACAGACACATGACCTCCTCAGGGCACCTGCCACCCTGAGTCTTCTCCTGGGGTGGCTGGGACAGAAGCTGACACGTTCCATCGGCACTGTGATAGCTGAGAGCCCAGAAGGCTGGAGCTGCGGGGCCGCATGTCAGCACAAGGGGAGAACGACCAGGAGTCCTGGGGGCCGCCCAAGTGAAAGATGGGAGAGGTCAGGTCCCCGTGATGTCCTTTGGGCCATGAATCAAGCCATACCTGAAGCTGGCCCTACTTCTGAACATTGGACTGTGTAGTTTTGTGGGACTGTAATCAGTCTTTGCTTAAGCCAGTTGGAGTAAAGTTTTCTCTCAGGGACCTTAAATCGTGAGTGAATTGACAAAAGAACAAAAAATGTCAGCCAGAGCACATTTATTCCAGTGGCTTCATGACAAAGCTAGGGTTAGTTCCTGCTCCCCAGACTACTAGAACTATTACTGTCTTCTCATTTCTGTTCTTAAACCTGGTTCTCTAGCCTCCCTTCAATAATTTATGTTGCCTAAAAGCCTGTCAAAAAATTAATTTTCTGCTTAAGTTAGCTGGGTGTTGGCTTCTGTTGCTTGCAACTAGAATTGCCTGATAAAACACAGACGCAGTCAGTGGGGACAATTACCAGGCTCCAGGACTCTGCTGCCGCCTCAGGCCACAGGGACCCCGGGGCCTCAGTCACCTGGCATCGGCAGACATGTGTCCCTATGGACAGAGCTCAGGGAGAGAGACCAGGAAAAAAATCACATTGCAGAACAATACCATTGATGAACATTTTAAAAACACACAAACACTAAATTTTTTACAGATGCATACATATGTAGTAAAATTACTAAAATGGAATGGGAAAGACACACCCAATACACATCAGTGGTTACTTCTGGGGAGGAGTGGTGGGGAAAGTGTCCTGGGGAGGTGCTTTCCTAAATTTTTGTCCTGATAAAGCATAAAACCAAGTGAAGGCCCTCCCAGTTCTCAGGTCCAGGAAGGAGTTGGCTGAGATCCTGGCGGGGCTCCTGGGGGGAACTGGTGGGATGCAGAGGGAGACGTCTCCTCCAGCAGTCCACAGCATAGATTCTGATGGTCAGGCCATGGCAAACCAGGATGCAGAGGACATGAGGAAGTTTGTCTTAACACTGTACGTTTTTGAAATAAAAACTAAGGAAAACTAAAAAACATGAAAAAGACTGAGAAAGACAAAGAAGAAAATGACCACCCATAATCTCATCATACAGATATAAATAACCATTTTAAACATTTTAATGAGGCTCCTCCCTCCTTCTGTCTTGGCTACAAAAAATAGATTCTCTCCCTGCATCAGGAAGCAGTATAAACAGACAGTGTTTTAAACAAAATTGGTGGGTTACCATTTGTGCTGTGGTTTTTCCTCTGGAAATAGTGTGGCCATGAGGCAATGAAAGAAATGAGAGCAAACAGCTGCTAATGGCTTACTGGACAGGCACTGTTTTAAGTGCTTCATATAAGCTAGCACCTTCAATCTGCACAATCCCACCAAGTAGGTTGCTATCTTGAATTCCCATTTTACAGATGAGAAAGCTGAGGCCCAGGGAGATTAAATGGCCTATCTGGGTTTACATGGCTGATGTTTATATTCGGCTTTCAAAGCTGTTAAGTCTGGCCCCTGAAGACTTTACTGTGATCACAGTACTGCCTCTCAAGGAAGCGGACTTCTGCTGAAAACTCACTGTGTGTGGCCCAGGTTCCTCCCCATGAGCTGTAAGGGCGCTGGCTTAGCCCTGAGCCCTGCTCCACAGGTGAGGCTCAGAGAAGAGTCACCGTCTGCCCAGGTCACACTGCTGAGGCGGGAGGCTTAGACCCAAGGCCACGGGCTTTCTGTGTTGGCCTTCCCGCTGTCTGCCCAATTCAGCGGGCCCTTTGCTGTCACTTGGAGGAGCATCCCACTCTGTGCCAGGCAGCCAGAAAGCCCTTTGTTTTTGCACACATCTCCCTGGTAGAAGTTTGCACAGAGGGTAGTACAACCCCTTCATTCCAGCCTTCCTTGTGCCAGAAAGTTCACAGAAGCGCAACTTTGTGCACCCAACCAATGAGTAATAAATTTAATAATTAAAGAGTAATCAATCACACCTGAAACTTCTCACTTGGGGTGCAATTAGCCTCTGGCACCTTTAGCACGAGTTATTGGTGAGGAATTGTGCCCTCAAGGAGGCATTTGTAAGTACAATTAATAATGTGCAAAATTGAACCCACAGATACTTGGGAACGTTAAAATTATTTCCACGAAAAGAGTTTGTTCAAAATCCAAGCCCTTATTTTTTTTTTTAAGAGCCCTGTGGTGGATTCTCCAGCAAGATCCAGATGTGCAAGGTCTTGGTGGGAGGCCACCCCCTCCAAGCATGAGGGTCACGGGGACTCAAAGGCTCAGCAGCTTTGGGAGTCCCCAGGCAGCTGCACAGCATGCAGTAGTGGCTGGCGCGCCGAATAGTTAACTATTTAATAGAAAATCGTGGGAATGGAAGAGCAGGAAGGATCAGCCAAGAGTTAAGGCAAAGACTTCCTACTTAGTCTCTTTCTAACTTCTCACATTGGAGGCCTGATTACAAGTCCTCTTGGGCTGGCCACCGCCCTCTGAAACACACCTGGTCCTGGTCTGCAGGCAGCCCTGGCATGCAGGGCTGGAGCTGGGTGTGGACCTGCCACGTCACGCCCACTCAGAGCTGCAGCGACGCCGCCCCAGGGCCCGTGAGCCAAGCCTGGTTCCTCAGGCTCTCCAGGAGCACACGCACTCAGAGCCCACCACCTGCTCCAGGCCTCACACCTAATCTCTGCCCTTCCACCCCGAAATGATCAACTCATTCACCTCCACTCACATTCTTGTGCTTTCCCACCGTATGCTGCCTCCCTGCCCGATAAGTCCTTCCATTCACACACACACGTGCATACACGTACTCATGCACAAGACACACGCTCGCATGCAGAAAGACCCACACACATAGATACCTGCACACACATGCATATACACAGATATGCACACCTGTGTTTACACACAGATAAACATAAAAGGGCACGCAGCTATATACAACTCACATGTATACACATAAGCATATACACACAGACATGTGTAAGCACACACATGCTCTGCTCATACACATTAATGCACATGCATACATATGCACATATGCCTACATGCACACATGTAAACATGTGTGTTCTCAAAGACACATACTCACACACTCACACACACTCGCGCTGCCACATGTCCTCACTTGATTCGTTTTCCTAGACTCCACCTTGGCTGCACTGCCTTTCCTGAGCCAAGCGATCCCTTCTCTGGGCCATGGTAGCTCTTAGGCTCTCTCTACCTGGCACCAGCTCTAACTGCCCTCTGGGCTTCAAGCCCCTCAGCACAGGACCAGGGACAGTGCTTTTTGTCCCCAGCCCCATCACCATGCCTGACACGCAGCAGGTGTTCCTTAGGTATTTGGGGCACAAACGAATGAATGACAAAACCAGCAAGGAGAGTTTGGGGCCTTGCACTTGCCGAAGAGTCTGTCTGGAAACCCCCTTTAGAACACACCTGTGGGGGACATGGAGGCAGAGGTCACTGCCTGGAAGTGTTCTGATGAGTAGGAGAGCCATCGGAGAGCCACTGGTTCACTCCCCCTGTTCAGGAAGGGGGTCCGTGGGCTGCTCCCTGTCCCACAGCAAAGGGGAAGGCGGTGCCCTCGTCCCCAGGAGCGCTGGTCCCCGCTGGAGACATGGCTCCAGGCAATCCAGACTTCCCTGAGTTCTCCCTGGTTGCGTGCTGAAGGGCCTACCATGGGAACTGGGTAGGATGTCCCAGTCTCAGGCAGAGATAAAGCAGGAAGAACCGCAGAAGGTGTTGGTGAAGGACAGCATACCAGGTAGAAGGCGGGAGGATGGGGTTGGAGGAGGGAAGAGGTGACAGCTGATGCCAAGAGGTATACTACTGGGGATGGTCTCAAGTGCGTGTCAGGAGCTTGTCCTGCACTTGGGTGTAGTACTGAACTGGGGAGCCATTGAGGACTCCCAGTAGGAGGCCTTTAATGCCAACAGAGGAATTAGGACTGACTTTGATAGTTAGGGATCAGCAGATGGCTTGACATTCTGTTTATGCTCTTATTCCTCCTTCTCACCCAGTGAAACCCTACCAAACCTTCCAAATGCATTCAGATGGCAGAGCCTCAAAGAAGCCTTTGCCCTTCCAAAACAATGGAGTACCCCTCTGGTTGTACTTCAGAGCCTTTGGGTTGCTGCAATGGCTCTCCTGTGTCTCCTCTTCCAGGCGCTCTCTCCTTGGGAGGGAGGAACGTGTCTTTCACTTTCTACCCCCTGCGGCAATCGATGTTTGGTGAGACACAGACATTTCTGATGACAAAGTGCCTCATCAAAGAGGGTGACCTTCCACTGGCTGCCTGCAGCCCAGCTGCGAGGGAGGATCAGCTGAGAACAGTTCTGCAACATGGAACACCTTATCCTGGCCCCCCCTTGAGGGCCCAAAATGTTTGGGTCTCTGGGTAATGAGAACTGCTTTCCTTTTTTAAACTTTCTTTCTTGATGATACCTCAATATGCTGCTCCATTGTCTTCCGGTGCTAATGTGGGCTCTCAAGAGCCACCAATCACGTAGAAGCTTCTGGAAGCTCACCAGAGGGCAGAACCATCTGCTGTGTTTCTTTTTTGCAGTTTTGGGCACTGGCAAGGCTTTAATGGATCCGGGGTAGGAGTCAAGTGCAAAATGGGGCCAGCCTGCTTACTAAAGCCCAATATTCTGTGATGTTCTGCCACTTAGCCAATGCACAGGGCACCCCTTGAGATGACAGGCCCTGGATGGGGTGCTCCTGACACAGAGATGGGTAGGACAAAGCTCTCCCCTCAGAAGCTCCCAGGCTTGAGGCAGAATTCCAAAGAATGGGAGCGGTGCTGTAGGGAGGCCAGGCAGCCCCAGGCAGGGCTCCTTCTGCCCAGGGGGAGGCAAGCTTCCAAGAGGGGGTGTGCTCTGGACAGGTTCTGCAAAGTGAGTAGGAGTTCACTGGGTCGAAGACTAGGGGAGGTAGAGATAAAGAGGGAGGGGAGAAGAGGTGGAGGAGTTGAGGGGAAGGAAGAAAGAGAAAGGTAAACAGCATTCTGATACACAAAGACAGCCTGGGAAGAGCAGGTGAGATGGTAGGGGTATGACCTGGCACACAGGTGTCCACACTCTGCACCCACAGGCTGTTCGTGTCAGCTGTTTTCCAGGTTAAAAGCTGGTTCGTTCATTCATGTGTTCATGCCTGCCTTCATTCATTCAGCCGACATTCATCGAGCTGTTTGGGGAAGCCCTCCTGGAGCTTGTGATCCCACTACAAGCCCTTCTCCCCGTCACTGCCTCATGAGCATCACAGGCTGATGAGTGACCCTAAGGGACCATTAACCCTAAATGGGTTATCTAATGCCACTTCCACTTGAAGACCTTAGCCTCAGAAGCAGCCACCCTGCTGAGTGCCACCCACATGCAGCTCACCCTTTCAGGCTCCGCAGGCCATCCAGTTCCCACCACAACCCTGTGGGCCGTGCCCTCTGACCTTCATAGAACAGAGGAAGCTGAGGCTCGGAAGGGAAGACGGCCAGGCCCCAGGCTGGCTCGGGAGCTAGGTCTTCTCCTGGGTGTCCGCGTCCTGAGCAAAGAAAGACCCAGCGGGGCGTGTGGGAGAGAGAAAGACAGAGACAGAGACAGAGAGGCAGAGACGGAGAGAAGCCAGGCTCAGGAATCAAAATGAGGGTGGGCTTGTTTTGCAAGCCCTCTCTCTCTCCGCTGGTGGCACCCAGGCCATTGGCTACTGGCCTATAGAACTTTCTTTTCTCACTTGCTGTCTGCTTTCCCACAAAACAGAATAGAAAAAGAAAAGGCCTCAGCCCTCCTACACTGTTGCTGGGAATGTAAGCTGGTTCAACTGTCGTGGAAAGCAATATGGAGCTTCCTCAAAAAACTAAAAATAGATATACCATTTGACCCAGGAATTCCACTCCTAGGAATTTACCCAAAGAAAACAAGATCCCTGATTTGAAAAGCATATGCATTCCTGTGTTTATCACAGCACTATTTACAATAGCCAAGATATGGAAGCAACCTAAGTGCCCATCAGTAGATGAGTGGATAAAGAAAATGTGGTACATATACACAATGGAATATTATTCAACTATAAAAAGAAAAGAAATCCTACCATTTGCAACAACATGGATGGAACTAGAAGGTATTATGCTCAGTGAAATAAGCCAGGTGGAGAAAGACAAGTACCAAATGATCTCACTCATCTGTGGAGTATAAAAGCAAAACTGAAGGAACAAAACAGCAGCAGACTCACAGACTCCAAGAAGGGACTAGTGGTTACCAAATGGGAGGCGTTAGGGAAGGTGGGTGGGGAGGGAGGGAGAAGGGGATTAAGGGGCATTATGATTAGCACACACAATATAGGCAGGTCATGGGGAAGGCAGTAGAGCATGGAGAAGACAAGTAATGACTCTAGAGCATCTTACTATGCTGATGGACAGTGACTGCAATGGGGGAATTGATAATATGGGTGAATGTTGAAACCACAGTGTTTCTCATGTGAAACCATCATAAGATTGTGTATCAATGATACTTTAATTAAAAAAAGGGAAAGGCCTCAGGAAACCTTTGGTCTGTATAAGAAAACCATGATTTGCTGGTGCTTCCCATGTCCCAGTGCTGTCACGTGGCACAGTATCCCTCCTTACCAGGGTCCTAACTAGGAGTATCGGAACGTAAGCAAGGCACACAGAGTGTACTATTTGCAGGATAGCGTTTTCTTCTGTGCACATGCCTTGGAAAAGAAGTAGGATCAGAAGTTCACAGCTCAAACCCGCCTTCCAGACCGTCAAGGTAGTCAATGGAAAGGCTCCCGTGCAGCTCCCAACACCCAGTCCCCCAGGCTCCCCTCCTGAGGCAAATGAGTGCCCTGGGGTGCTATGGACAGAGTTTGCACCTAGGGGGTAAGCCACAACTTTCCCCAGGTCCCAGGGACAGCAGGTTATCAGAGGCCCCTCCCATTGTTAAAGGTCTCTGGGCAGATGTGAGCCAGGGTGCCAATGGCCACCATTCTTGCAGGCAGAGCAAAGAATGCTTAGCTGTCTTGAGTGAATGCCATTTGTATATGACGTGCCCTCAGCTCGGGTACACAGTGCAGACCCGGGTGTCTGCCTGTCTGACCCTCAACATCTCAATTTTTAGTCTGTGTTGGAAGTCCTGCCTAATTAGGAGGCTTCCTGCTTTCTGTGAGACTGGCCTTCTGGGCAGAACTCGTAATCAGAGCATTAGAGTAGCACTCTATTGACTGCAAGAAAGTTCTTAGATTGAATTAATTACTAATCTCTGTATGCAGTGCCCCCTCAAGATATTTTATATTACAGTAAATAACCCCCCACTTGAATTCAGAGACATGAGCATAGGTTTTATAAATACATAATTAAATTTACGGAAAGCCTCACCAACCTTGACCTACTCTTCAGAAATAAGCCAGTGTCTGTGGTCGGTAAGCCAGTGCGGTTCTTTGCCGTGACTTCAGAGAAAACAGTCTGAAAACATCCAGTTATTCGTCAAGGGTCTTAGCACTACTCATTGCTAGAAACGTCTCTGTGAAAAAGTAAGACATTGCAAATGGTTTTCATTGGTCATAAGAGGGATTGTCACACACTAACAATGGGAGTGGATATTACGGGATAAGCCATTTGGAAAATGTTTTGGTGACAGGAGTCAAAGGCTTAAAAGGTCCAAAGTTTCATAAACTCTCTCCATTGTAGTCCACTGTGCAGCCAAAAAAATTTATATAGTCCTCTATTAAATTATTCGAAAGATGTTCATGATGCATAAGCTAGAGATACACATGTATAGTTATTATATATATTATACTATTATACATATGCACCTAAGGAAAGATCTGGAAGGAAGTTAACAGTAATTATCTGTGATGGATTTGCCAGGTAATTTTCCTTTCTGAATCTTTTTTTTTAGATGAATGACTTACATTGAGTAGGTATTTTTTTTGCAATTAGGAAAAAAAGCCATTTTTATCTTTTTTTTGGCCTTTTATTTTTTATTGAAGTATAGTTGATACACAATATTATACTGGTTTTAAGTATACAGCTCAGTGGTCCAACAGTTACCCACATTATTAAACCCTCACCCCCACTAGTGCAGTTACTATCTGTCAACATAGAAAGATATTACAGAAACACAGAGAGCCATCTTCATCTTGGAAAAAGAAAAAATAAACAACATGAAATATAATTTGACAAAAAAGAAACACACTGAAAAATGCCTTTGACTTAGTATGTTTCACTTGTGGAATCAGTCCTAAGGAAATAATCTGGAACGCAAACAAAGCTTAATGACACAAAAATATTAATTGAGGTTTCATTCATATTAATAATATTGCCAACAGCCTCAATGGCAACCAAAGGGATTAGGGCACAATCAAAGGAGGGGATATTATATACCATTTTGGAGGTTTTTGAAGAATTTGTATTAATGAAAAATACGCTTACATGATAATAAATGAAAAGCAAAATAAAAATAACAAAATTCGCCCTAAGAATGGAGAACCATTTAGATAAACGCAAAACCAACTGAAGCCAATTAAATCCCTAGACAAGTTGAAAACGGACGTCTACCTGCCTCAGATTTCCTTCACGATGACCACAGCACATTTTGTCAAGCCTGAAATTCCTGCGATGGCCTCAAGACTGTTGGTTCCTTTACAGGTAAAGCTGTGGTGACTCCGTGTTTGTGCGGAAACAGACTTCCGGTCAAGGATGTGGGCGCTACAGTTGTCAGTGAACAATACAAAATGCTTCTTCCGCGCACTTGGGCAGCTCTCCAAAACCGCAAACCTCCTTTCTCAAAACAGAAACATCGCCCTGCATTCTTTGCTGCTGAATGAAGTCTGGATTCTGAAAATGGACGTTGCACCCAGTCACAGGGGAGGGCTCCCACTCAGTGCCCTTTCCGATCTGAGCCACGCGGCTCATTCGCTTGGGGCAGTCAGGTGCTCCTCTCTGGTCCCCTCTTCCCTGAGGACGGGCACCACTGCCCAAAACCTGCCCTCACCCCACTTCGTGCCTCTGTGCGGGGACAGTATCACCAAACACCCTGGAACAGTCAGTGCCCATCATGGGGTTTCTGCACCTGTGCCGATGGCCGGTGCCTCTTGTATTTGCCCCTGAAAAGACATCTGGTGGGTTCAAATAGGAAAAGACAAGGACAACAACTAGACTTTGCTTCGACTTCATTCTTCTTTTTTAATTATAAAAGTAATGTGTACATTTTGATATAGAAAAAGCACAAAAAAGGACATAGAGAATGAAAGTCATCTTTCACTGCCCCAGTCTCACCTTCCAGAATGTGGCATAATCCTTTTGGGAATTCATTCTTATTACTCCTTTTAAAAACTGCTTATTTCTGTTTACAAAAGTGGTGTGTGTTCATTTCAGGGAATAGAGATAAACACACAAAAGTCCTCTCAAATCCTGATGTCCAAAGATGACCTCTGTTCGTGTTTGTATATATATATATATCTTCTAGTCTTTATTCCAGGCATTTATGCCTGACTTACTGCAAAACTGGGAATATAATTCCAAGTTGTAATGTGCTTTTTTAACTTAATATGTCATGATCATTGTCCAATGCCACTAAATACTCTTTTGTGACAAAATTCTTATTGGCTGCAGAATATTCATTCCATTGGATGACTTATGATAATTTGTTAATCCATCCCCTATTGCTGAATATTTGGACTGCTTCTATTTTTCACTATTGTATATCACACTGTGACAACGTCCCTGAGAGCTTCTCAGGATATATTTGCAGAAATGGAATTCCTTGGCAAAGGGTAAAAACATTTTTGAGACTTTTGTTAAACTTTTACTTTACTTTTAATTGTGCTTACAAACACATAACATTAAAATGTTTAAATTAGCCATCTCAAACATTTTTAAGTGTGCAGTTTAGTTAATAAGTATATTCACAATCTTGTGCAGCAAATCTCTAGAACTTTTTTGACTTAACAAAACTGAAAACTCTATGCCCATTAAACTCTAAGTCCCTGTCTCTCTACTTAGTGTTTTTATGATTTTTGACTTTCGATATCTCACCTGAGTGCAGCATTTGCCCCTTTTGTGACTGGCTTATTTCACCGAGCATATTGTCCTTAGGCTTCATGCGTGTTGTAGCATGTGTCAGGATGTCCCTCCTTTTTATGGCTGGATAATATTCCATTGTACGTATGGGCTGCATTTTGTTTATCCAGTCATCCGTCAACGGACATCTGGGTTTTCACCTCCTGGCTGCCGTGAATAATGCTTCAATGAGCATAGGTTTGCAAATCTCTCTTCATGATCCTGCTTTCCATTCTTTTGTGTATATACCCAGAAGTGGAATTGCTGGGTCATATGGTTGTTCTATTTTTAATTGTGTGAGGAACCTCTGTACTGTTTTCCATAAAGGCCGCACCATTTGACATTCCTCCTAACCATGCACGAGCCTTCCTATTTCTCCACATCCTTGCTAACACTTGTTCTCTGTTCAACAGTGGCCATCCTGAGGGGGGTGAGGCGGTATCTTTGTGGTGATGACTTGCATTTCTCTCATGTTTAGTGATGCTGAGTGGCACTGCATCTGCTCGTTGGCCATTTTTTGAGGCTTTTAATACAAATTGCCAAAACTTCCTCCAGAAATGTTGGGCCAGTTGAAACACCCACAGGAATGTGATAGCAATTCTGGCTTCTAGCCAACACTGTATGCCCCTTAAGTTTGAAACTTTCCCCCAGAAAATGTAGATGAAATATTAAGCAAGCTGTTCACATTCGCCTTGTAATGGTAGCAGCTAAACATTATCTTTGAAGATAAAATTTCCTGGCGCTGGGGAATGCTGACCTCAATTTTCTTCTGCCACTGGTGACACTGGGATCCAAGTCTTTATTTGTAGGGCTTTCAGTGTCCTTTTCCTGTTCTAAGCAGTTGTATGGCTCCTGAGTTTTATCATTAAGATTTAAATGGCCATTGGATTTGGGGCACTTTGAGCATTCACATCAAAGATTGCTCCAGAAAGAAGCCCTTGGGTTTGAGTGACAAGCTTAAGAAACCCTTTTCTTGTTATTCTTGGTCTCCACTACGGGCCCATTGTCTTACTCTGTGCTCCCGCCAACTCTTTCATAATACAGTAAAAATCAAAGCCTTAAGTAATAGGAGGTTATTTGCAAATGGTATTCTTTTTCTTTCTTTAAATAGTGCAGTTCCTCGTTAATAGATGAAATTTATTGAAAACCCTTTTGAGAATCCTCATGAGTAGGCCCAGGCGGGACAGTCTGTCCCCAGCCACCAGTGGTGACAAGATGAAAGCAAGAAAATGCCTCTCTGTTGGCTACTAAATTTCCTCCCAAGAAGCCCCCCCTTTTTAAATTAGGTTTGCACATTTCCCAAGTGTATGTTCCTGTGAACATAGAAGTTACGGCCACTTTTCAGTCTGGCCATTCACTGGGAGTTCCATCCGTATCCACTTGAGCCAAGTGAACACAGCTACTTCCAAAAATGCAGCCAAGACAGGCTTTTCCTACCGGATATTTCCAGAAACGGCAGGGCTGGAGGGTATAAGATCTGCCCCCCACCCAACACTGGGAATTCTTAAAATCGTTCAGCGACTGGGTAGCAAGCAGGGGCTGTAAGAAAGAGCCATCTACCAAGTTTCATTTTATCACCAAACCCATCCTGTTTTTCCATCTGTCACAACTCACCATGGAAAAGTATGTGAACCATATTACAGAAGTTCATACAAAATTGAAACAAGGTACAAAGAAACTGGGTATCAGTCAGGGTCCCAAAAGAAGAAAAAGGCACACTCTAAATAGGATTTGAGGAGAGATTATTTATTAAAATGTTCATGCAGGGAAACCCCATAAGGTAGTGTAGCAACCGGGGTCTAGCAGCAGCAGAGTTGTGACCACCTCTACACCCAAAGGGCAAGGAGAGGAAGAAATTACTAGAACCCAGAGAGAGAGAGATGTGTGGAGTGTCAAAAGGGAACCCGAAAGGAATGAAGCACTGATCCACGCTACTGACCTGGATGAACCTTGAAAACTTCATGCAAAGTGAAAGGAGCCAGATGAAAGGCCACATATTATTTGATTCCGCTTATGGAAAGTGTCCAGAACAGGCAAATCCATAGACACAGGAAGTAGCTTACTAGCTGTCTAGGGCTGGGAAGAATGAGGAGTGACTGCCGGTGGGCTCTAGGTTTCTTTCTGGGATGACGAAAATGTCCTGTAATTAGATAATAATGATCATTGTCCAACTTTATGAATATACTGTAAACCACTGAAATGGTGTACTTTCAAATGCTGACATTGGTGGTATGTGAATTATATCTTAATAAATTTTAAAAAGGGATTTGGGGGTTCGGTATGACCTTTGGTGAAAGGGCAGTCAGCCCGGGGCTGTCTGGTGGGGTGAATGAGAGGAAGGACAGGAGACCAAGGAAATAAATACACTGACCTCCTTGCCTCCCTCCCTCTGATTGACTGTGGCTCCCCATTGGCTAAACCCATGGGGAGCCATGGGTGAGTGGATATTGGTGACATCTATAAGGGTCAGCCTTCCAAGACAGAAAGCAGGGTGGGGAAGGATGCAGAGTGGATTTGGAGGGCAGACAGGAGACATCTGGGACACCAGAAGGAATGGAAAAAGAATATGTAAATGAGACGAAGCCAGGGACAGTAAGGGTATATAAACTATGTCCTATAAAGTACTCTCTAGTTGCTAGAGTTAGTTCAGATTTTGGGTATGAGTTTCCTAGCTACTAGCACTGAGAGGGCAATCTACCAGAAGGGAGGTTTGTGGTGTCCATCATGTAAAAACAAGCTCAAAAGAAAGACATTCTATGGAGGGTGGACGCAGTGCCGCGCTCTGTGTTTAACATGCTACAGATAGGGTGGAGGAAAGATGCAACAGGAAGGTGGGCAGAGAATTTTGCTGCTATTCTCTGTCTGCTGCTCAAGACTCATAAAGATTTCTCTCCCTACACTTACCTGGCAGGTTGCTGTTACCCTTAAAAGTCCTGGCAATACCTTAAGCACACAGAATGCCACATGGCTCGAGAAGGTGGTCCCACACGTTGTTAGGGCCTCAGTCCTGGGGTTAGACCACTTGAATTTAAGCCCCTGCTCTCATAGTTAACTCTCGGTGACCCACGGAAATGGACTTAATCACTTGATGTCTTAGTTTCCTTCTCTATAAAATGGAAATAATTAAAATCCACTCCTCATAGGGTTGTGATGAAGATGAAATGAAATAATGCATGACAAGGACTTAGTGCTGTCCTTGGCTCTTAATAAGTGCTTAATAAATGTCTGGGTTGACTCTGTTGTCTCTGATGATGACGTAAGAGTGAGGAAGCCTCGTGCCATCACCTTGTTTGCTCATTATTACAGGGGAGGAGCAGGAGGCCCAGAGAGGGGTGTGGTCTATCCAAAACCACATGGTCTGAACAAAGGCAAAGTCAAGAAAAGAACCCAGCGGAGAAGTCTCAGCACACCATGGTACTTCTCAGCAGCAGCACCTGTATTTATTTTTGCCTAGGAACCGTTTCCTGGGCAGTCCGTTAGGACTACAGACGTAGAGAAAGCAAAAGCCTCAGAACCCAATCCATGTTGTGCATATATAGTAGGCCTTCAGCAAATGCTCTTGGCATGAATTTGTGAATTTTGGTTTCCATTGAGGAGGCACCAGGAGCTCTTTGAGGGCAGGGTCTGTGCCCAATTTTTTTGTCTCTCTTGTGCCTGGCACAGGAGCCTGGCATAAATTAAGTGCTTAATAAGTGTTTTATATGTATTAATTATTAACATCTGAGGCTATTTATAAGTAGCTATGTGGGAAAGGCCCAGTTGGGATTATAGCCTGCATCAGAAGTTAAATTCTCAGCCCATTTACAAAAGGCCATGTCAAAACATGGCTGTGATCCACCCAAGAGGTCTGGCTTCCTCATAATGACATAAAAGTGGAAATGCCATTTAAAGTGACACATGAACTGATCCCAGAGGTACAGATTATCCTTTGGCCCGAGCGAGCATTCTGCCAGTTTATCCAAGGAAAATCAAGCCCTGGGCCCAAGTGTTGGGCACTTATTTAAAATAAATTCCACTCTCCATCTGTAGCAGGTTGAGGGGTTTCCCTCAAATGATATGTGAAGTCCTACACCCTGGCACCTATGAATTCGGCTTCATTTGGAGAAAAGTCCTTGAAGATGTGACCAAATTAAGACGAGGTCATACTGCATTGGGTGGGGCCTTGCCCCAGTGACAGGTATTCTTATAAGAAGAGAAAACAGAGATACAAACACACAGGGAGATGGAGGCAGAGCCTGGGGTTAACAAGCCAGGTGGCACCAAGGGTTGCTGGCAAACCCCAGAAGCTGGAAGAGGCGAGGAAAGTCCTTCCCCACAGCCTTCAGATGCAGCATGGCCTGGCGGACACCTTAATTTCAGATTTCTTGTTTCCAGAACAGAGGGTGTCCCAAATTCCTGTTGTTTAAGTCACCTAGTTTGTGATCTGTCCCTGTCATACTTGTTCTTCCACTGAAAGGGAAACACCAGATAGGTAAGACAAGAAATACACTAACAATAGCTACCACGTACTGAGCTTCTGTTACGTGCCAGGCCCCCAACCGGACACTTCCATGATTTATCTCATTGACTCCCGTCCGTGGTCCTATAAACTAAGTGCTCCCTTATTCATTCATCACATATTTATTGAACACCCATCACTGAAACTGTCTTTGCGTGGGTCCCCCCCAGAAGTGAAACCGCAGACAAGCTATTGGGTGCAGGGAGTTCATTTGGGGGTGACCCAAGGGTGTAGGGAGGGCGTATGGGCTTCAGGGGCCCAATTATCCTGGGAACTCTGAGAGGTGTACGGAACACATTTCAGAACTGTGTATACAAAGAGCAGGAGCCCATAGCATTGACTCACTGGCTCCTGCCTTTACTGATGGCTGCTTGTCGGATCCCCCCAACACACACTCTATCTCCCCTGAACTTCTGGGCTGTAAGTGAGCGCAGGTGAATGCCATCTTCTGGTATTGGAGAAGGCTCAGGGCAGAATGGGGAAAGTTGTGCCATCTGTGCGTGAGGTGTGTGCCTGTCAGTCTGGGGAGCAGGGGAGCCTGAGCTTGCACCTAACCACTCCCCTCATCTGCTATTGCAACCAGAGGCGGGCCAGTTAGATTTGGGCAGCAGAGGATGCATGTGACCAGCTGCATAATTTGCAGCATTTGGTGCAAAATGTAAATGCAGGTGCCTTGTTTAAAAATGATTCAGAAGTTTCAGTCATTAAACTGAGCAGAGCATTAAACCAAGCAGAGAGTCCTTCTAAGCACAGGGTCCTGCACCACCGCTCAGATTGCAGCCCTGAGGCCAACCTGTAGGAGGCAGCCCCAGGGCATCTGCTCTAAGTGCCTGCTATGTGCCGGCTCCCCACGTTGAATGCTTTAGTCTTGCAATAAGTGGTAGTTATTTGTGTCATGCCTTTTATCAACACATTAAATGTTTCTCTTCAGTAGGAATGAATTTAGACAAACGTATATTACTTCCTAGCTGAGGAGTCCCTGAGTCCACTGGTTGAGAACTACCTTGAACCCAAACCTGACAACTTTCAATTCACATGCAAAGGAGTTTAGCCAAATGCAGAATCCTGCATGAACATGTTGTTATAGTTTTCCTGATTATCATCTATGACAACTGAACATCACAAATCTCTTGTTTGGCTGATATTTAATATGACACAGGTTTCTCTGCCTTACCCAGTATAACTGCCAAAATGCCACAGATATGTTATAATTTTTTCCTGAGACAATAAACCATTCATTGAGAAACCATTCATATGAAACTTGAAGATGGTATCAGATCATTGGGCTTGCATGGTTACAGTTTTATGAACAGTAATTTCTACAGGCCCCAGAGAGCTCCAGACCCTCCCCGATCCAGATCCCCCAAATACTGAAGTTACTGGTTCTAAGCTGGGCACACCCCCAAGTTCCAAAGAAAAGCAGGAAGATGGCCCAGTGTCTGCTCAGAAAGGCTGCAGACCTCGTGACAACCAGATGGAGTCTGTGAACCTCAACTGGGTCTTGGGTCAAATAAAGAAAAAAATCTGCAAAAGACTTTTTGAGACAATTGGGGGAATTTGAAAAGGGCCTGGGAATTCGTGCTTCTCCAGCTGTGGTGAAGGACCAGTTTTTGGTTTTGTTTTTCAGTGTGTCTCAGACCGATGCTTTTATAAAATAGAATACTGAATTTCATAAAAGCTACACGAAACACAAGCCAATTTTTTTATTATTAAGCTTAACAGATCTAAAATTACCCTGACAAATTTGAAAGTTGCTATGAAAGTTTCTAGAAGCTTGCTCTCGATTTTGGTATTTAGCTTGTTGCAGACCTGTAACAAATGGTCTGAAGGTTGGCCCCGGTATGCTGACCACACATTGACCAGTGCAGAATTGACAACCCTGGCATTGTTAATTTTCACAGGTGTGATGAGATACTAGGGTTTTGTAGTAGGAGATCTTTCTTTTTAGGAGATACATGCTGAAGTATTTGAGGGTGTTTGCAGCTTACTCTCAAATGGTTCAAGGAAAAAAGTATCTATGAATAGAGAGAAAAAAAGTGAACTAATGCAAATGTGACAAAATGTGAACAAAGGGTTCCAGTAGGTGGTGGGCCTATGGGTATTCACTGTACTATTAAACCACTTTTCTATAGATTTGAACAATCTTGAAAAGTTGGAGCAGGCAAGGAAAACTAGCAGACCACTGCTGTCTTTCTTCCTAGCACAAATCAAATGTGCAGACAAGTCTCCGGAGATGCACAGACCAGGGTGCCAAGTGCATTGACTCGTCCACATCCCAGGGAGCAGAGCCAGGGGGTGCCTGTGAGGCCCCCAGACCTGCAGTTTCCACCTGGGCTCCCAACCTGTCTGCTGGGAGGCCCTGGCAAGTGATGCAACCTTGTAGCCTCAGCATCCTTGTCTGAAATTAAATACTTAATGTGAAATAATGAGGCTTTCCTGGGACTACCATAAAGGGTGGGTATTGGCAAGCATGGTCCCCCTGGCCAGCTGACCTGATGAACATGGCCTTATTTGTAGATTTTCCGGGAAACGAATGAATGACTGACTTTTTTTTAGTACTGAGCTTCCCTGGGAAGATAGATGCTCACAGAAGTAGGCTCCATCATTAGGGCATTTTGCAGGTGATTGAACTGCAGGTTACATCAAGAGCTTTAGACCCTAAAACCAATTCTGGTTGGAGCTAAGTAATCTCCTTTGTTGAAGGAACTCCTTTCCCCTGAGTGCAGCAATGCCAGGAGGCTGCTATTCCCAGTCTCTGTCCCTCCCTGGCTATTCCCAGCAGTAGTTCCCCTGTGGCCCCCCGTGGGGCTGAGACATGCCAGTAGCCTGTATGACTCTGGCATTAGTCATGATTGTCAACACATCTGAAAATCTGGGTGTCGTGGGCATGCCCTTCTGCAGGAAAATTTATTTTCCAATCGGAAGGCTCGACACTGGACACATGAAGACGTGACCTCAGTAGAGGAAAGGACTTTTTAGGCTCATGTTGGCTTCAGTTTGACTCCATGGGCTACTAATAGAGAATTCTAGGCTTTCCCACTCTGTGTTCCACTGTGCAAGGATTGCATCTGCTTTATCCCAAGGCAACTGAAGTACAGTGAACTTGGAATGGACCTTGGAGTTGGCCCTGCTCCTAACCCTCTGGGCAGGTCACCTTTCTCACAGGTAGTTGGCGGGGTTAATCCCTACCTCGAAATATGGTGAGGATTAAATGAGATAATGCTCAGACCAATGCCATTTCCCTGTGATCCTCTCTCCTTAGAGGGAGCACCCAGCTCAGGTTAATCTTTGTACCAAGGGCCCAGCCTGGCGGGGCACAGAGCAGACCCTCCTTCATCGTTTGTAGAGGAATAGTAGTAACTCAATATGCTTATTTATTTCTTCTGTATGTTACACTACAGATTCACTCATTTCTGTGGATCAGCATGCTTGTTTTTGTTTTCCTAGGCCTGGAGTCACTGTTTTTAAAGGATTCAGGCATAGTGTGTGTGTGTGTGTGTGTGTGTGTGTGTGTGTGTGTGTTTAATTAAAAAATAAAAATGATGGGCTTAAACCCAAATGCCAATTAAATACTGAGAGAGCTTCCACCACATGGATCTGTACCCCTCACCACACAGGGCACAAGCATAGGCATTTTAATGCACAGTTGACAAGGGCCACGGCATCTGTAAAGGCGACATGTACTCACTGATTAGAATTAATTATGAATCACACAGAGATTACATTATAGCCACAGTGAGCACAGCTATGCTACAGAATAGCGTGGCAAAATCCCCACCTCCATTCAGGACAACAACTGAGTGCTTCAGATAATTGCGGTTCTGAAGTGAGCTGAACCCTGAATCACAGAGATAGGTGAGTGACAATACAGTTAAGACCAACTCCCAGCAACTCTTGCTGCACAGACCCTTGAAATACTCAAGTGCACACAACCAGTTCATTTTATTGCACAGAACAGTTACAATAAAAGGACCCACTATTATCTAGGGCCACTATCTCTTTTCTACAACTGTTGGTTCCTGGAAATGAAACAGGAGAAAGATAGGGAGAGGGGAACTAAGGCGCTTGGGTAGAAGTCTCTGATTCTGGCCTCAGGAAAGCTCACAGTGGCAGGCCTGCCTGAGACACCTTTTACAGACCCCCAGTTCTGGGACACATCAAAGCCACTCCCAAGGAGGCACAAAGCAGGGAAGGAATTAGGCCTTCCTGTTTAAGGGCTGCTGGACAGGGGACTGAGTGCCTTACAAACCTGACACTTCACACTGGGGCTATGGATTTAATTTCTTTGAGTGCTTTTTAAAAACCTTTCTTATTTTGAAATAATTTTTAAATTTACAGGTAAGTTGTTAGAACTCCCATATATCCACCACCTCAACTCACCAGTTTTTAACATTTTGCCCCACTTGTATTATATAAATTTTATTTTTTCAGAACTGCTTGTTGTAGCCATCATTTCCCTTGGCCCCATTACTTTTTCAAATTATAAAAATAGTATAACAAAATAAAGTTAAAAAAACCTTTAAAGATAACCCCGAATCCTGTCTTCCTAAAACTAATACGTTCAATTAAAAATTACTTCATTATCTTTGTCAGGTTGCATATATGACTTTTGAACAACCTGTATCTCTTGAAACTTATTCACTGAACGATTCATCAACCATCCATCCATCCACCCATTATTCATTCATCCACCCACCCAAGAAATACTGAACCAAACACCTCTCCAGTCCAGGCCCTACAGAGCAGATCAAACCATCACACAGTTCCATGGTTACAAAATGTGATAACTGCCATGGACTGCACGATTCCTCTTGTAAAAAACTCTCTTGCTCTAAGTCAGGGATGTTAATAGAGCTAGGGTATTTGTGGTATATTTATTAATAATTTCCTACCAACTTCCAAGAAAGCATTTTAGATGGGTATAGTAAAAACATATATACAACTCTACAGTTAATTAAAAAGTGAAAAACAGCAATCAGAAGGTCCTTCCAACAGTTTCTGATCCAGTTTTATCAAGCCCAGGAAGAAATCATCTGCATATCATCACCAAGCAAGAGTTTATTGAGCTTTATTTTCCACAATTTGTATGATCAGAACAATTGATACTTTGTTTTCCAGATATGAAATTATACGGTAATATTTAATATGCCTTTTCAAACAACACAAACCTCTCTTCTCTCATAGCAAGATCATGATCACTTTTCATGGAGGCAGGAAGATGGTGCTTCCTGGACAGGACAACAGGCCGGCTGGCATCCTTGAGCACTGCATTTGACTGAGCTTCCTATGAGCCAAGGCAACAAGGAATCATGATGCTTTTCTCTCTTTTAATTATCTGTTAAATTAAATACCAACTTTTAGATCTCCTAGACAGATGCACTTTATTTTCTTTTGAAGGAGCACAGGAGCAGAGATGACAACTCCCATGGGTGGAGGGGAAATATAGACCAGCTCTTGCTGCCTGCCTCCCTCCAACCTGTGCGTGGCAGAGTGGCCGAGGAAAGTGACTGGATTAATGGCCTGTGGTAAGAGTGCTTTGCCAACATTGTGGCCTACACAGAATCCATGGCTTGGTGAGGAACACAGAAAGCACCTGGAATTTAAGAGCTCCTGTGCCTCCACAGGGGAAGGTAGCCCTGTGGGAAGGGAAGGGCAGGGCTGTGGGGAACAAGGCAGCATCTCAGAGGGCTAGCTGTGTCAGGCTGGTCGGAAGGGTAATGGCTGGGCCTCCAGGAAAAATACCTCTGTCTTGTATGTGCTGAGATTATACCTGTCCCCCCCACTACAAGACTAGGGCTCCCCTAAGTTAGACACCTAGACTGGAGAGCTAGGAACCCTCCCCCAGAGCCTTGGGGCTAGAAAACACCCCACTCCCATCTGAATGCACAGAAAGGAGGAGAGAAGAGTCCTTGAACAAGGGGAGGAATCTCTTTGATAAGAAGTTTGAATTTTATGCACAGACAGAAACTGCTAACCCAAAGAGGCCAGTTAACCCAGAAGAAACAAAATCAAACTGGAAGACATGAAGATAACCTTCACTGGCAACATTAAGTGGGAATGGAGGCTGCAGGGCAAATAAATTGAGTTCCTCAGGAGAAAGAAGAGGCCCCTTGCATACTTCGCCATGTAGCGTGTGTACATTTCAAACTCCTTCCCTCTTAGAAGCTTGATTAAATTTACCTGAACAAATGAAGTATTTGGGGTGATTGGATGTTCCTATTTAACTCAGACCATCAGGAAATAGTGATTACCATTCTCTTACGAGATGCAAACTTTCTGCACTCTATCATTTCTTCTTCCTCAATGTGAAAGTAGTATGTGGACCCTTTATTCTCAATAATGAATAATTTATTTGCCACTTTCTCATTATCACAGCTTTTTGTTGTTTCTGAAATGGATCCTCAGGAGCTTTAAAATTTACCATGCCATACTCATGTTGTCTATATTTTTTAACCGGTGTCCAACAACACATTAATCCTGCTTTTAATTTCCTTTAAAGATTAGATTGAAGACTTACTATCAAACAAAGGAAAGGACTTTCAAAAAAGATACTAAAAATAGGTTTCAAAAGTAACTAACTTTGCCTTTTCTGAATCCATACTGATAATGAAGTTACGTGTATATAAACAGATGCCCTTTGTGAATGGTGGGGGGTGGGGGGTGTCAGAATCAGGTAGACAGGGGTCCACCCCAGCTCCTCACTCACCAGCAAGGTGCCCTTCATTAAGTCTGTGAACTTCAGTTTCCCTCATCTATAAAATGGGAATATGACCAGTATCTCTCTTAACTGACTGCTATGAGGATTGAAGAGGCAGGTCAAGGGCTTAGCCCAGTGCCAGTCACCCTAGTGAGTCACAGACAAACTTTGGTTGCTGCTCTTATTTTGATGACTCTTTTTTGTGTGTGTCTGTCAAAATCCATGTTGGGACACCAGAAATTGAACCTTGCCAATTAAATAGGATTAGATGAGAAGAGATGATGGAGGGTACTGAAAAATTAACATTTCAGCACTATATTCTATAAAGGTAACCCACAGAGATAAAAATTAATAAAGAGCATTTCTTCTGTAAATTAACTGAAATGTATTTTATTTTTTTTTAAGTTTATTTTGATATCATTAATCTACACTTAAATGAGCAATATTATGGTGATTACACTACCCCCTTCATCAGGTCCCCCCCACCAAACCCATTATAGTCACTGTCCATCAGCGTAGTGAGATGCTATAGAGGCACTACTTGTCTTCTCTGGGTTGTACAGCCCTCCCCGTGCCCCCCTAACATTAAATCTGCTAATCGTAATGCCCCTTTTCCCCCCTTGTGCCTCCCTTCCCACCCGTCCTCCCCAGTCTGAAATGTATTTTAAAACAAAATATTTTCTCATCTAAATTTTTTTCTTATTGAAAAATACCTTTATGTATAGTAATAAAAATAAACTAAGAGGTTTATAGTACAAAAGCTATTTTGCAACATTTTTTTTATATTGTGGTAAAATATATGTAACATAAAATTTACCATTTTATCCATTTTTAAGTGTACAGTTATGTGGTGTTACGCCCATTCACAATGTGGTACAACCCTTCACCATGAACCATTTC